>CM071943.1:23450000-23935000 GCA_036784905.1 Acrossocheilus fasciatus
ACATCCAGTAGGCAAAAAGCTCAATGTGGGTGCTCCACCACACAAAAAATTTGAACCAAAAAAAATCAAAGTAGGCACACCACAACTCCAGAGATAGAAAAATATTTATGTTCTCACCACACGTGACATTTCAAGCTTAAACGCTCTTCATCAGAGGAACATTTTTTTGTCATTCATGTTGGAAGAAGAGTGTCTAAGCTCGAAACGTCACCTGTGGTGAGAACATAAATATTTTTCTATCTCTGGAGCTGTGGTATGCCTACTTTAAAATGTAACAAATAAATAAAATGAAGCACATTAACTTTTGGCATTACCTTGGCAGTTTCATTGGTCCAGTCAAACTCTGAATCATAATATCCCAAGAAGAGCACATCTCCCTTGATCTCAGAATCTATAAATCCCAGAAGTGGAATATATTTAAAAACCTAGAATAGTGTGGATACACATTATAGACTACACATTACCCTGCAAAACATAAACTCCTAAATCCAATTCTTTCTTTTTTTTACCATTAAAAATCTCAAAGGTATACCTGGCATCACACCACAATACTACAACTCCATTAGACATGGTAAAACATAATTTAAGCATCATTTTTAATAAAGACACATGACATTAATGATTTAACTCACCTTCTAAGTGGTATTGCCTGATGTGCTGGCCATAGCAGAACTCATAAGTCCACCAGTCTTTGGTCTATGAACAGAATAAAAATAAACATGTTTTCATTACCTGCAAATCACGTAAAAAGTCTAGGCAAATGGCAATAATTTCATTATCCACACAATCATGTGATGTCAACCTTAACCAGGCATGGTGCAGTTTGCATGGGCTTGAGGAGATCAGGGACTCCTGGGCCACTGTAGCCTTGAACATCAGCTTCTGATACCGGGTCCTGATGGAAACGCACTGCCTGAACTGGCAAACGACACTCATACAGCTGCTTGTATTTGTTAGAGACCAACATCACATCTTCCATCTAAAAACAGGAACAGAAAAAAAATGACAGAAACAGAGAAAATGAATTAGAAAAGGAGAACCAGGTAAATGTAGCGATGCAGTTTACACCACACTGATAACTTTACCATACTTAAGCTTATACTATTCTGTATTGTAGTAGTAGTAGACACTTAATAGGAAGATATGTCACATAGGCAAACTGTTTTTAATGTCTGATACGTCAAGCTGTGCATAAAGCTAACAGCTGTCTGTAGCAAATAAACATTCCTAGCTAACGTTAAGTGTATCCCTAGCCAAAACAACCTTACCTGTCCCATAATAACAGGATCGGGCAAAATCTGTATTCCATATTTCATTTCATTTAATTCTTCTAAATTCAAAAAACCAAAGACGGACAGGAGACATGTTAAGAAAAAAACACATAATCCTCTTAACCACTTAATCAAGGAGGAAGCCATAGTTCTCTCATATCGCAAACTAGCGTTGTCAAATGATTTGTTATTTGGTGCAAGTCAACGTGCATCAAGGAACTGGGATTGGACAACGTTGTTAAAAGCTGACACGTGATTGGACAATATCAATGTCTGTCAAGTTCAGAACGTGTGTTGATTGGATCACGTGCAGTAACAGCCACCCACCAGCCACGAAAATGGCTTCTATTGGACCCGCCGAGTATTTGCAAATCAATGTAATGTTACGCCTGGGACTCACGGTGTCGCTATGGCGCATGTAAAAACCATACAGTCTATGGTAAAAACGCACAGTCTCACAAGGTAGCCTATGTTGTGTTCGCAATCTCATTTTTGAGGTTATAGGAATAAAATAAATCTCTGAGAGACAAATAAACTGCTATTATATTAAAGATGAATAGTGTCTCTTTGTAATTAACCTATCCATTATCCATCTTTCTTTTATTCAAAGTTACATTGGCATTGTGATAAATATGTTATATGGAGAAAATAAACAAGGTAAGTCTCAGCGAAAGTAAACAAACCACAGATAGCAGGAGGTTCATGCAATGTTGAGATTTCACCAAGGCCATCATTTTGGTTTAGATTTTAATAGTTCAGTTATTTAAAAAATAAATAACTGAACTAATTTAAAGTGCACTCTCATAAAAAAAGGTACAAAGCTAAAAGCTGCATCTCGGTATCTATTTACCCCTTAATGGTAGGCTATATATTTTTTTACCTGTTAGTATATTTAAAAATAGTCTACAGCATGGATCCTCAGATCTAGATCACGAGATCCACTTTCCTGCAGAGTTTAGCTGTAACCCTAATCAAACACACCTGAACATGCTAATCAGTGTCTTCAGGATAATTAGAAAATCACAGACAGGTGAGTTTGATCAGGGTTGGAGCTAAACTCTGCAGTGGATTAGACCTCCAGGGTAAGATTTGAGGAACCCTGGTCATGCCATGTTAATGTCCCAGTAACAATTGTGTACCTTTTTTCCCCCTGAGGATCTATGTTAGATCAATATTGAAGTTGACAGCACATGAGTTGGTGAGCATTGAACCTATTGTAGTTTATTATGACCACAGGATGTGTACTTCTCTAGTCGGTGTTTCCTCATTAGACGGAAAGTAGCTGCATCCTATTAGGGGTGTGCGATATCGTCTGCGAACTGCGATAATATCGTAACTGGTGTTTTAACTGTGCAATCTGACATTATCGAGTATTTTGCAAAAACCAAACGAAACATCCCTACAGTGAGCACGCATTCATTATGTGAAGTCTAGACTAGAGCGCGTGCGCATTTAAAGTGTTTTTTTTTTCTTTCTTTTTTTCACTGCATGATTCAGTCTATTAAAATGCATTAAGAATGATCTCAAAATTGGGCGCAGAAAATGTGTGTGTATATATCATAGTTACAATCACACGAAGAGTGGCGTTTTTTGTTCAAAATTGTGATATTGATTTTATACAACAGAATAAACAATAAGTTAATATTAAGAGCTCCATTTCGCCAACAAAAAATAATTCCAAACAGCTGTTTTTTGCGTCTCTGAGCAACATGACTATGTTTAGTTCCTGAATGAATCAACCGTTTAAATGATTCGGTTCAGTCGCAATGACTTACTTGCTAGCAGTGACTTGCTGCCACCTACTGACGGTTTTAATTTCACATTCAAAGTATCTGTTCTTTTTCAAATAATTTCAAAAATCAGTATTTAATGTTTTATGTTTAAAATATCAAAACATTATGCATTTGTAACTGCAGGTTAAAGCACTCCATGTCCCTCTGAGCTGCATTAAACAGTGTGTAAATACATCTAAATGCCACTGCAGATGCAACTTCTGCAAAGATTAATTTTGTTGATACTGGTTTCATTTGTTTGGTAACAGCCTAAATGTCTTATTATTCTAACTGACTGATTAAATGTAACAATTTGACTCAAAAGATGCATACTTTTAGAACAGAAAAATGGCTTTGTTAAAGGTAAAATTGATGTGAACTGACCACACAGAATATGAAGAATATCAAAAACTGCAGCTGTCTACGGTAGTCAGATATCAGCACAATAACGCACTCAGCAAAATATCATATAATTATCGTTATTGAGAAAATCCCAAAAATATTGAGATCTTTTTTTTTTTCAATATCGCACACCCCTACATCCTATACAGATGTTTGCTGAATTACATGGTATACATGAATTCTCTGGCACAGTTTTAAAAATGGTTTATCTACTTTAATTTCTCTGTTCCTTTGTTTTCCTGAGTGATTAATGCATAAATAAAAATGGCATTTTTATTTACAATAATATGGAAAGCTTGGGGGAAAAAAAATAAAAATAAAAAGCTTCTGGCTGCCCAAATTTGACCGAAGCCTGTTTAACCCTTGTGGTGTTCGGGTCTGTGGGACCCGTTTTCACTTTTTATCAAAAGAAAAATGTACTATTAATTATTTTTTCAAACTCTGATTCCTTGGCTCATTTTCTGTGAAGAACATTTTTCAGTGATCACACCCTGTCTCGTGTGTGTGTGTGTGTGTGTGTGTGTGTCCTTGTTACACTGAGGGGACCAAATGTCCCCACAAGGATAGTAAAATAGGTGACCTTATGGGGACATTGTTTAGGTCCCCATGAGGAAACAAGCTTAAAAATCATACAGAGTGAGTTTTTTTGAGAAAGTAAAAATGCAGAAAGTGTCCTGTAAGGGGTAGGTTTAGGTGTAGGGTTAGGTGTAGGACAATAGCACATACAGTAAGTACAGTATAAAAACCATTACGCCTATGGAAAGTCCCCACAAGGATAGCAAACCAGACGTGTGTGTGTGTGTGTGTGTGTGTGTGTGTGTGTGTGTCAGACTGTAATAGGGTGAGTTTTGTGTTTCTGCCCCTGCCATTCCCGCACAAGGTTGTAGCACTTTAATTCATAAATGTGATCTAACAAAGGTAAAGGGCAAGTTTTGACCATATATGCTGTTTCTATTGCTTGTAATTGAATGAAGTAAACATCTGTTGAGTATTTTAACATAATTTTTGATTGTGTTGAATTAAAAACCCAAAACTGCAGTGGGTCCACCAGACCCACGAACACTGGCTGAGTAACAAAAATATGAACACCATACAAGGGTTAAACACTTAAAAACAGAAAATTCAAACTTGTTGGGTAGCTAGAACACTTAATCTGAAACAAACAAATATGGTATATTGGATGAAAACAGCTCTTCTCATTGAATAATGTCAGATCAAGAGGAGCAATAAAATGGAAAAGGTGGGAAATGGGGTTTGTAAGTAGACAGAAGGCAAAATGAAAGCATTTCATTACATTGATGCATTAGTAGGCCTACTACATTTTGTCATTGAGTTAATTCCTTTTGAGAGTTAATTCTTTTTGAATTGATAGTATCATTAGTGTAAGCTAATAAAGTGGACAGATGAAGCATCAAAATCAAAGTGCAGACTGTCGTGATTTCATGTAAACATTTTTAGCCTACATGTTTACCTGTGTGTGACGGCCATTTGCCTGTGGCTCTAAACACTGCGATCCAGTATCCCTGTAAAAGTGGTTTGGAGAATGGATAGCAGACGTCACGTCACATGACAAGATGATGTCTTTCCATTAATAGGTGCATGGTCTATTATTAATGTTATTGATCATATAAATTATGTTGCTTTAGTGCGTGGCAGCTGATCGGATCTGATTGGTTGACTAACGTTCCAAGGTGTGCAAATAACATTTTTTAGACCCATTTCATTAGTCACATCCAAATAGTAAAGACGTGCGAGAAATCTAGTTAATTTCCCCACAAAATGAATGTCCATTAAGATCATTAAGCATTTATAAATCCCCTTCCCCTTGTGTTGAGCTGCCGGGGAGAGCGCCAGCCCCTGCGCGAGATGTGAAGCTGCATCACTCTCTCCACCTTTCTCATATGAGAGCATTTCAGCTCGCCGCAGCCCTCCATCGCTATTCACGGAGGGGGTAGCCCGACTCCTCTCCGCTCTCCTCCATTCTGCCTCAGAGGTGGATGCCATGCCATCGGATTTTCTCCATTTATCAGCTGTTTGCGTTCACATGACAAGCGCGCCGGGTGTATTTTAAGGGTAGGGTATCCCTCTTGGTGGCGACATTACAGGTAAGATTTATCTGAACGTGTTCGGTCGCTCATCCGCCCTGTTGTTATTAGCACTGATATCATTTTCTCAGTTATTTACGGCACATTTGTTTGTTTCTGCCGCACGATTGAGTGAATATAATTAAATATGCACCGCTAAATTAACTGATCGCCACTCCCTCTCTGGTGTTTGAATAGAACTGAAGGGATTTTGTTTCTTAGATACATTTCTAATGGAATTATGGCTCTGCATTGCCTGATGGAATTTCCTGTGCATGATGTGACAACAGGCCAAGGGGCTTTTGCTATACAGGCGGCGTTAGTCAGTGGCAATGATGAGTACGCCAGTTATCATGTCCCTTAATGGCTATTGACTATTTGGCAAGGCTTTGAACTGCTTCTGTCTCGAAGGCCAACGGTGCATGCTGTCAGATGTGCGGCCTGTGTGAGGCATGTAGTTTACAGTGGGCTGGGAATCACCGCACATTGGCCTTCTGTGTAGATAGACTATGCCATATCAGTATGAGGAGGGAAGTCGCATCCATTGGGCTTATTCCCTCTACGGAGCTGCGCATGTGGTTTTTATAGCCACCATGGATAAAGTGTAAATGCAGGGGAATAGTTATTCACCGCGTTAGTTGCGCAATGTTTTTTTTCCCGTTTGTCTTTGAACGTTTTCAATAGTCTTTAACGCCAAAACGTCTAGTTATGTTGATGAATTCTTGTGGACTATTTTCTTTCTTTTCTTTCTTTTCTTTTTTTTTTAAAAATAATTTTATACAGCTGATAGCGACATGCTGTTGACTTCTTCAGGGGAAACAACTTTAAGTTGTTGAGAATAGCCTACCACGTTTACTAAAGTAATTGAAGTAATTTTCAAAATTTTATTGAAGTACTGAAAGTACCTTTTCAGTTTACAGAAAGATGTTTTTGTTGTAGAGATAAAGCAAATTAAATTGTGTCTTAAATTTTAATTTTACATCCTTGTTATAGCCTACTTTACATTGATTATGATCAGCATGTCCATCCAATACTGCATAAACCGCCTGATTGTTATAGTAATCTCAGCTCATGTGAAGACTGAGTATTGCAATTAGCTATAAACAGAGGTAGTAACTGATTACATGTAATCTGGATTACTTAATCTGATTCCAAAATTTAAGTACTTCTAATTAGATTAAATTGTATTTTAAAATACTCATAATCAGACTACAGTTACTTCTTCACGGATTACATGATTACATACTATTTACACAATAGCAATAAATTATTCATAATTTATCGGTTCTACCTAATTTCTCTTTTTCATCATTCAATGTTCCTTTCCAAAATACTCTACTGCTTATATGCACTCAAAGTCTTTCAGTTTTGTCCACATTCACACAAAGACTGGATTTACAAAAATCGTTTCAGGTTTAAGAAGTGTTTCAACATCGCATCAACTACTGATGAACACGTTCATTTTTTTTAAAATTATCACTCTGTAGGTTATTTAACCATGTATTTCTATGTCTTCAGAAGGCTTTTATAATGACTTATAATTAATTAAATAATAAAAATGTTAAAATGTTTTTCTTTAAACTCATAAAGCCCTTGCAGTTCCTTCACAAATCCCAGTCTGGGAAACCTTGACATAATATAATGTGTAATGCACTTCATGTTGTTAATAGCAATTAATTGAATATATTTTCTAAGTAATTTAAGTAATCTATCCAGCTCTGGCTATACGCCACAGGAACTGTTGGGTTAACACTCTTGTTTCCTTCCTTCCTGGGTTTCAAGGGAGAAACCCAGTATATATGACTGTTAATACAACCTTTGACATTTGTGTACTACTGATAATATACCATTATGCCATGGTCTGTCTGAATACTCGATTCTGATTGGCTGGCAGGTGTTGATTAAATTCGTTGCACGAATTTAACTTCACAGATAGTTCCAGGTCAGTTTAATCACGTTCTATATTAATGAGCTTCCTATAAACATTGGTAACCATAGCAACATACATTTACAGTTGAATAGTAATACAGACGAAAATAACCGTCATTTTTATCATTCTGGTCAAATATTGCAGCGCAAATTTTATTAACATCTTTAATATGTGAATGCTGGGAAATGGCCATGGCATAAATGGGATAATCAACGGCTAGCTGTGCATTAAACGATTTGAATGCACTTTGATTTGAATGCACTAAAGTTCTTTGCCTCCACGTCGTGCATTCAAATCGTTTAATGCACTACTAGCTGTTGATTATCCCTTACATGTATCACTCAGCATAATATTCAGCATTAATTATTAAAAATAAATAATGAAAAAAGTAAATTGAAAATATGATGTTAATGGTTTCAACGTAATTGTTAAAAATGACAGCTCACACACACACACACACACACACACACACACGTTTGTATTGATGGTTTAACGGGGACTTTCCGTAATGGTTTTTATGCTGTACAAACCGTATTTTCGATCACCTTACACCAACCCTACACCTAAACCTACCCCTTGCAGAAAACTTTGTGCATTTTTAGACTTCATTTAGTAGGGTTTTTTTTAAGCCTTTTGAATTACGGGGGCATAGGCAGTATCCTCATAAACCACTTTCACATTGTAATACCTCTGTCATACCTGTGTCATTATACAAATTTGTGTCCCCATAAGATCCAGGGGGCGTGGTTGGATCTAGATCCAACTCTTCCCACCTTTCATTTTCCTAAACCTACCCATCTCCACCCCCTGATCCCTAAACCCACCCATGTCCACCCCTAAACCTACCATCTCCACCCCCTAGATGTGGATCCAACTCCGCCCCCTGGATCTTTGTTCTGCAGTGAGGGGCTACTGATAAACCACCCAAACCAGTGCACACGTTTATATTTCCAATCCACCCCTATTTCCTCTCCACTGGTTGGTGTGCTTGCTTCACAAGCCTTGATGATGAAGTTCTAACTAATCAAGGAGAGTGGTCTCTGGAGAGAGGGTGGGAAAGTCAGTCAATTGTACCCCCAGCACGAACCAGGTACAAGTTCAGAGCCAGTGCTATTGCCGGTTCTTAGTTGGTTCGACGGGCGAGCCCGTTAAGAACCGGTTGCTTTTCCACAGGCTAGAGAGCCAATACAGAGCCAGGTCTTACGTCACAACACGGCTCTTTATGCTTTTGGATCGGTTTCACGGTGCTTTAGTGTGTTCTGCGTGAACAATTGTTTTTGGTGCTGCCGCGTTTCATGTTTCGCGCTAGTGAAACGAAACATGAAACGCGGCAGCACCAAAAACAATTGTTCACGCAGAACACACTAAAGCACAGTGAAACCGATCCAAAAGCATAAAGATCCGTCTGCTTTCCAGTCACTCCCGCAGCACCCTGACGCCTCGCACCGAACGGTCCGCGCAGCGTCCATCCATCCCAAACAAGCTTAAACAAACTATCAACAATGGCGGACAATGTTCATGGCTTTGCGGACCTACATCGGCATCCAAACACGGCGAATCTAACGGGTTCGTGTTTAGCTGCTATTTCAAATATGGCGGTCCAAAGTTTCTGTCGTCTTGTTGGTCACGGTAACCCCGCCTACAGCTCCTGACGCAAGCGGTTCTTCCTTCTAACCAAGCAATGTTTTCAAGTAGAGGTCTCTGCAGGAAAGTATTGGGAGTTGCCTTAAATAAGGCGTTTTTAGACCATGTTACCTGATTGGCTGATGTTATAGTGACGGTAGGTTTAGGGGTGGGGTTAGGTAAGGGGGATCATTTTGATTGCATGGTTTAGAAACACCCAGCAGTTTGAAAACACCCCAAAAATCAGAAATGCCCTCTTTCGCACTGCAGAGACCTCAAGTTTTGGTGCTACTTACGAACCGCTTTTACTGGTTTGGAGCTGGTGCTTTGGGTGTCGAAAGACAAGGAACCGGTTTGAAACTAGGCTCTGGCTCCGAACTAACACTGGAACTGCCTTGGTGGAAAAGGGGTATTAGTTTATCAAAGGAAAGCCCTTATCACTGATTAGTAATGTTTAGACCATTATGTCTTTATGCAGTTTCCACTGCAACACTGCTTTAGAGTGGGTGGGATTATTCACGTGTTGTTATAGTTGCGCCACCTCTACAGAGTGGTGGAATCATGATGTCGCTTTGTAGGCAAAAACACAGAAGCGAGTTAGCATTTTAGCACTTCCGGTTCCATCGTCCCAGAGTCAATGGGTTTTTTTGAATGGGATTTTGGTTAAATGCCTTAAATAAGGTCCGTGGTTCAGACAGGCTCAAGATACTTTCACGTTTTATTCTATGACATAAAACCATAGACTGTAAAAAAGATGGACGACGCGTCTCTGCTTCCTTCCACTATAGAAAAGTGAAGCGAATACATCTCAGTATGGCCGCTACCATCTTGACTAAATGACGTCATTTGGAGCCCGAGTCTGCGCAGTACAGATTAGTGATGGGTCCTTCTTGAACGATTTGTTCTTTTTGAACGAATCTTTAATGTGACTCGGGAAGAACGAGTCGTCTCGGAGAGTGATTCGTTCAGTCGCGCATGCGCAACATCCTATAGGTTCTACAGTCGTGGCCAAGAGTTTTGAGAATGTCATAAATATTAATTTTCAGAAAGTCTGCTGCTTCAGTGTTTTTAGATCTTTTTTGTCAGATGTTACTATGGTATACTGAAGTAAAATGACAAGCATTTCATAAGTGCCAATGGCTTTCATTGACAATTACATTAAGTTTAAGCAAAGACTCAATATTTGCAGTGTTGACCCTTCTTTTTCAAGACCTCTGCAATTCGTCCTGGCATGCTGTCAATCAACTACTGGGCTACATCCTGACTGATGGCAGCCCATTCTTACATAATCAATGCTGGGAGTTTGTCAGAATTTGTGGGTTTTTGTTTGTCCACCCACCTCTTGAGGATTGACTGCAAGTTCTCAATGGGATTAAGTTCTGGGGATTTTCCTGGTCATGGACCCAAAATTTCAATGTTTTGTTCCCCAGGCCACTTACTTATCACTTTTGCCTTATGGCAAGGTGCTCCATCATGCTGGAAAAGGCATTGTTCGTCACCAAACTGTTCTTGGATGGTTGGGAGAAGTTGCTCTCGGAGGATGTTTTTGTGTCATTCTCAAAACTTTGGTCTCCTAAAGTTGATTCAGCTGTGGGATCAGGGCACCTCCAGTGCAGAGCTTGCTCAGGAATGGCAGCGGGCAGGTGTGAGTGCATCTGCATGCACAGTGAGGCCAAGACTTTTGGAGGATGGCCTGGTGTCAAGAAGGCCAGCAAAGAAGCCACTTCTCTCCAGGAAAAACATCAGGGAAAGACTGATATTCTGCAAAATGGGCAGAGATTGCACTGCTGAGGACTGGGGTGAAGTCATTTTCTCTGATGAATCCCCTTTCCGATTGTTTGGGGCATCTGGAAAAAGGCTTGTCAGGAGAAGAAAAGGTGAGCGCTACCATCAGTCCTGTGTCATGCCAACAGTAAAGCATCCTGAGACCATTCATGTGTGGGGTTGCTTCTCATCCAAGGGAGTGGGCTCACTCACAATTCTGCCCAAAAACACAGCCATGAATAAAGAATGGTACCAAAACACCCTCCAACAGCAACTTCTTCCAACAATCCAACAACAGTTTGGTGAAGAACAATGCTTTTTCCAGCACGATGGAGCACCGTGCCATAAGGCAAAAGTGATAACTAAGTGGCTCGGGGACCAGAACGTTGAAATTTTGGGTCCATGGCCTGGAAACTCCCCAGATCTTAATCCCATTGAGAACTTGTGGTCAATCCTCAAGAGGCGGGTGGACAAACAAAAACCCACTAATTCTGACAAACTCCAAGAAGTGATTATGAAAGAATGGGTTGCTATCAGTCAGGATTTGGCCCAGAAGTTGATTGAGAGCATGCCCAGTCGAATTGCAGAGGTCCTGAAAAAGAACGGCCAACACTGCAAATACTGACTCTTTGTATAAATGTCATGTAATTGTCGATAAAAGCCTTTGAAACGTATGAAGTGCTTGTAATTATATTTCAGTACATCACAGAAACAACTGAAACAAATATCTAAAAGCAGTTTAGCAGTAAACTTTGTGAAAACTAATATTTATGTAATTCTCAAAACTTTTGGCCACGACTGTACACTGAATTAGTTCACCTGTTTCAAGTCTTTGGATTTTAGTCGTTCGTTCATCACGTGACAGCCCCATACTATGCAGTGAGACCCGGAAAGAGAATTGATTAGTTTGTATCCCGAGTCTTCAGGTTTGAGTCGTTCGTTCGTCACGTGACAGCCTCATAAGCTAAACCTATTCAGTCTGAGGGAAAAATACTTAATAATAATAATAATAACCAACTCTTTAGTTTATTACCTTTGTTACCACATTCGGTGTTATGGAAAAGAACCATCATGACAGAAATTCACATTTATAAACTGTAATTAAAAAGCTACAATTTGAGACCAGAAATGCATCACGTAACTGTAAGAGTAAATATAATAATAATAATAATAATAATAATAATAACTATGCACCCCTTTGTAAGGAAGCTTGTAAATCAACTAATTTATCTGTCCAATGCTGTCACGTCACGTGACAAAAGAACGAACGACTCGAAAGACTCGAGATGAACTAATCAATTCTCTTTCTGGCTCAGACTGCATAGGTTTAGCTTATGATACTGTCACGTGATGAACGAACGACTCAAACCCGAAGACTTGTCAGATAAGAGGTGAGGTGAGCTAATAATAGAAGACCCAGGTAAACAATGAATTAATCTTTTCTGTTTCTTATAGCATTAGTTTTGTATTGTTTATAGTGTGATCAACGTTTGCATAAGTAGTAGATGTGTTAGGGAAGTAGCACGTAACATTTTAATTATATTTTGCTAAAATGAACGAATCTTTTTTCGAGTCATTTCGGTGGCAGAAAGATTCCACTGACCGCTTCACTAACGCTAGCTGTGAAGTTTGCTTACCTTAACAATGGCTGGAGAAAATCCAATTTTACCTGCATATGAAAGGTCACTCGCTGTGCAGGACCATTATTGTTATTTAAATAAGTTAACTTTAACGAACAAAGTCAGATTGGCCGACCCTATGCTCATTGATGGACGATCTGACAGGATTAACGTTACCTCCGATTGAGTGACTCGTTAGAGAAACCTAACGTTAACAGTAGTAAAGAGAAACTCACCTGTGTCTGTCTAGTCATGAAGATGTACATTTCAACTTCAGCAGGCTATTTTTACAGCTAACGTTATGTGAGAGTGAACTGGGCCAAAATACAAAAAGTTAAACATTCAATGTGATGGATATATTATTTGAAGATGTATGTATCATGGCCAAATAGTTATTTTAAAGTATATACATTCTGTAAATTATGTAAGTTAAGTTTACAATACTTTACATACAGTACATTTAAAGGAAGATGTGAATAGTTTATGGAAATAAAAATTCCAGAAATTAATTTTTAACTTTCTGTATTTCATTATTCTTTCTTACTTAGATCTTAGAAAGTCCAGCCACTATCAATCACAACAATTACAGATGATTAAGCATATACATCGTCAGTTTGTTGTTTTACACGCATGCACACAGACATTATTTCATAGTTGTGAGATGCATAAGAAATCTTTAGACACGTAACACAAACCATAATCCATAACAACAAAAGACAATACTTTATTTAACCTTTTCTGATAAGAAGTGTGTGCTGCAAACGCAGCATTTTTGACGATAGTTTCTGTCCAGTCCGCTCGTTTTATCTCGTTTAACCACAGCTGTCGTCGGTTTTTTTTTTTTTGTCAGGGAGTGGCAGCAGAAATGCGTTAAAATTTCAAATTGGAGCCTGTAGTACATAGATTCTTGCATCCAACATCACAACAAGATGATATTTTAAGCTCCTCATGTAGCCGAATCTGCGCTGGTTTGAATCATGGTTTGAATGGGCCGCTTCCAGTTTTCCATTTGTTTTGCCTCCAGCTAGCGCGGTGACGTAATCGTGACATCGGCGCAAAAAGGGTCGTGAGGTGGAGCCGCGGAATAAAACTCCCGCCCAAACTCCCGCAGACCCAATCAACCATAACGACACACCCCATTTTTATAGCATCAAATTACTAGCTAAAATCAAACGTATCACAAAAACGAACAATTGAACATATATCAGCGTGATAACAACTATCTTAAATGACCAAAATCATATTTCGGAAAATTGTATTGGAAGTGTAATTTATTTTTTTATTTTGACTGAAGTCCCATTCGTTTACATGGAGAGGGCGGGGTTTATGACCTGTACTGCAGCCAGCCACCAGGGGGCGAGCAAAGACCCCGCAGCTTCACTTTTCAGGACGAGTGAGACACACACACCAGTTACACCCTACATTATCAAAGAACATTTTTACTGACAGTCTAGAGTTCAAGCGCTCTCAAAAACTCCCATTAAAATCAATGAAGCTACATGGTATGAAATGAATATCTTACTTACTTACATATTCGTACACACATTTGCACTTTGTTGTTTCTGACGAGAGAATTCGCCAGAAAGAGCTCAGTCAGCGAGCAAGTGAAGAAAACACTGGCATTTTAGCGATGACTCATCTGAACGCCTCTGATAGGTCATTGCATTCATAAGCTCAACAGCATCGTGTGTGATTGGTTATAATGTGTAGCGCTGTAAAAACGCGTCTGTCTCAGCGCCAGCCAGCGGATGCAGATTTGTATTTAGCAGCTGATGATATGACTATTAGACCGTTCTAATCACGCCGGTATGATTGTATCAAATATAGAAAATATTTGGCTTTTTTTGTCTTATTGAAGCTGCATTTCAATCCACTTGACTCAAAAATCAAAAACCCCTCACTTTGAATGGGCATGATGCCTCTGAGTTTGTTTAAGTTTAGCTTTTAAGTTCTGGCACTTTTATTTAGGCTTCAAAATTCAAAGTTATATTATTTTATGAAGATAATCTTGATGGACAAAACGTGTAAGTTTCATGAACTACGATTGAACATAGTTTATTTTTTTGTAATATTGTAAATAATAATCCCGCCCACTCTAAAGCGGTACTAAACTGCAGTGGAAGCGCAAACCGAGCCGAACTGCCGTGCCGTAGTTTCCTGTAAAACATGTTTATGTTGCATTGTTTCAATGAAACCAAATGATTGTTTAATATTAGCTTGAATGGTTTATCTTGTGTGAAATAATTTTTGAAATGGCCACTACTTTGTCAACATTTTCAAATGATAAAACCTGACATTTGGTCCTTTTCCTCATAAAAAAATGTGTATTGCACATGAGTACATTCTTAGAAATAAAGTTTGTAAAAAGGGGTTTTCGCAGCGATGCCATAGTAGATACATTTGGCTTCCAGTTAATAGTTAATAAAAGGTTGTTGTTGTTTTTTTTTTTCCCCCTTTGTGTGAAGAACATTTTAATGGTATAAATAACCTTTTTCCACTTAAAAAACAAAACAAAACAAAAAACACTTTTGTGCAATTGATGTTAAAGGTTCATCCTGGAACCACAATTCCCAATAAAGAACCTTTTAGTAAGAGTGTACATTGGACTGTTTTATGTACAGTAATGAATACAGTAAATGAATGCCCTACAACTGACATGACTAAGTTTTTTTTTTTTTTTTTTTTATCTCAGCAGATGGAGAGAGCCCTCCATCAGCCTCCTCAGCTACTGTCAGTCACATCAAGATCGAGCCAATCAGTACCATGGACCTTTAGGAGCAGTAATGGCAACTTGCTGTACCTCTCGCTCTGATTGGATAGAGTGAGTGTATTATGAAGTGTTTGTGGAATTACTATAGTGCTTCCCTCCATGTTATAAAATGAAGGGAAATCAAATGAAGGCTAATTAGGAAATTGAATTGAAGTTAATGCTTCATTATTTGATTTAAGAGAAAGCTAATTTGGGAAGTTTGACATGAAGAACCCCTACCGTTTTTGTACAAATGAATTTAATTACACTGAATTAAGTTTCAACAGTGTTGTGTTTCTGTTTGTGTTGTAGCTTGTAGCATGCGTTCCCTACGTAAGACTGTGCTGTTAGCTCTGGTAGCATCAGTGGTGCTGGTTTTGGCAGTGCTACATTCCTGGCCCACACGGGTCTACAGCACTGTGGATGTCCGGTACAGACCGGGTCCTGGAGCTGAGCGGCTGCTGGAGGAGAGACTTCCTGAACCGGATCCCAGCACTAGCACCATCCCTTACAGAGTGAGGGAAAGTGTGGCCAGGTCAGTTAGTCTTCACAAGCTGATGTTTCATGTTTTTCTATGAAACATCAGTTCAAGTAGAGGGAGACGGTTGTAGAACGCCTGCAACTTTTAACAACTACTTATCTATTATTTTTACTGTTCAAAAATTTGGGACTTTTTTTTTTTTTAATTCTTATGCTCACCAAAGCTGCATTTATTTGATCAAATATATAGTAAAACTGATATAATATTATTACAATTGAAATAACTTTATTCTATTTTAGTATACTTTTTAAAATGTAGTTTATTTTTGTGATTTGCTCCCGTTTTCAGTGTCATTAGATCCTTTGGAAACATTATTATTCAGTTAATAAACATTAATATCTTAATGTTTTTGTGCAAGCCAAATTCATTTTTCAGGATTCTTTTGATGAATAGAAAGTTAAAAAGAACATCATTTTATTTGTGTTTATTTATTTATTTTATTTGAAATAGAAACATTTCATAACATTTTAAATGTTTTTACTGTAATTTTTGATCGATTTAATGTAATCCTTGATGTATACAATAATTCATTTCTTTTTTTTTAATGAACATACTTTTTAAAGTTGTTCAGAAATCTACTACTTATCACTTTAAATTCTGTACATGAATTTATTTTGTTAACTCAGAATTGACATGCTGATGTCCTATAAATCTTTTATGTATTTCTATATACATTTGTACACAGAGACTGTCTACTGTCACCTCAGAAGGATGCAAACATTTTCCTTCCGGTCAAAAACCGACAGATTGATCATGTGATAACTCTCCTCCTCTTCCACAAGGCTTTTGGCTCGCAACGGGTGTGTTTGTGAAGGAGAGAGCAGAGGAGTCAACCTACCCTTTGCTCAGCTGTTGTTCCCTAGAGTGTCTGCACATCCCCTGCACACTGCCTTCCAGGCCTCCCAGCTCCATGAGATGAAGAAACGGCGTGCCAAAGAGTATCAGAGCTTCCAAATGAGGTGCATTTAATCAATTTATGCCAGTGCCAATGTTCAGTTGTTTGGTTTAGAAATCCATATCCCTAAATCTGCATATTCTGGTTAGGTATGTTTTGAAGCATGACAGCTGGTTTGAACTGGTTTAATCTGGTCCTTAGTTGGTCATGAGCTGGTTTAAGCTGGTTTAAGCTGGTCATGTGCTGGTCCAAAGCAACTACTGCTCAGGACCAGCTTATAACCAGCTCAGGACCAGGGACGAGTATCGTTTACGTTTTATTGATATCGATACCGATAACTACTTATCGATGCTGGTACTTATCTATACTGTTACTTCTCTCTACAATTTGGTGTAAAAAAAATAAATAAAATAAAGTGGGTTGAGGGGAGTTTATTTTTTAGACATTCTTCATAAATATAGAATTATCTCCCCTAAATGTTTGATCATGCAGTGCATTTTTGTCTTTTACAATGGGGCAATTGTTGCACAATAGCTTCTTACACAAAGCACAAGCCTGATTTCGTGAGCTGTATTTGAGGAGGTCTTATGTGTGTGCCCTTTGAGTGTGTATGAGTACACAGTCTCTAGGAGAGCACAGGAGAGCACGCGAGTGTTGAATGGTTAAACTATGAGTATCAACTCTGATAATTCCTGTGTGAAATGTGCAGTGTGCAGCTTGCTTATAGTGCAGACGCAATGTGGCGGTTTGAAGCCGTTTGCACATTTTGAGAGGGAAAGTCAGAGCGTGCGGAAATTCACTCACGCTGTTTATGAAATTACATCTCACAGAAAGTTTTCAAATTAGTTGTCGTCAACTTGAGATTGGTTTATGAGATCAGCTTCTATTTCACCATTAACACCTAAGTATACAGAGATAAAACAACACAAGTATTGATAACAGTATCGTTTGACCTGAAGCATATCGGTAGTCCGGTATTGACCCAATTACGTACCAGTCCAAAAAAATACCAGTTCTCTGTATCCATCCCTGCTCAGGACCAGCTTAAACCAGCTCATGACCAAGTAAGGACCAGCTTAAACCAGCTCACACCAGCTACCATGCTTCAAAACATACCTAACCAGCATATGCTGTTTTTTTTCAACGGGATAAAAGTTATGAAATTAATTCTGCAGAGAATTTCTGATCTTGAAAACAGTGTTTTTATGGTTTTAGTTTTAGTTAACGATAGTAACCCTGGTGTGTATAGGTCGCAGACCCCTGCTGATCTGCTGATTGTAGCTGAAGCTAACAACCCTCTGCAGTACCCAACACAGGGTGTGGAGGTTCGGCCACTTAAAACTATCCTTGTACCAGGTATTACACTTTTTGTTCCTAGGAAGATTAATGTATTGCCATATGACTGAAGATCTGTGATGAGACTAAGCAGTATAATAATAAATCTTCAATCTAATGTAATGAATATTACTAATTATTGCATTGTAAAATAAATGAAAATGAATATTTCATAGGTATATTATTTTTGCTTTACACTACAGTAGGGAAATTACCTCTTTTCTAATTTCTACACTTTAAAGAGATACTTTGAATTTGGACTGCATTTAAATCGCTAGCTGTCAGCAATTCATAATGTACTTTTAAGCTTTTATTTTGATGGAAATGGCAGTAGAGCTTTAATTTTGAAGGAAAACTCCAGCTTCAGTGAAAACAGTAACGCGTCTCACTACAAATTTAGTGAAATGCTGTAATCATCTGCCGCAGAAGTAAAGCATAACTGGTGGATGTTGTGTTCCCAAACACGTGTTAAACTCAGCACATGCAATAAACCAGTTCACTGCATTTATTCATTGTGAACGGAGCCATTCTGAGGCGCAGAAATCACGGGATCACGAGCTGATCGTCTGAACGAATTGTGCACTTCACTTTGAAACATGCAGTGAAAACACTTAACTTGATGAAGGGATTAAGCCTTATTGTGCTTTCAGTTATACTTCATTTGACAGATACTGTGCCAAAGCATAATGGCCCAAAACACAACTTTAAAGACCTGTTATGTTAGAATAAAAAGTCTAAATATATTTTAAAAACGACACTTTTTGCCCAGAACACCTATCGTTTCGTATCTTCATGTGATCACGATGATATTGAGGCAGTTTTGCTATCACAATACCATGATATTGATAATTCCGTTACATCCCTAGATACTAAACTTTTTTTTTTTTTTTTTTTTTTTCGCAAAACAGGCTAATTGAAAATGCATTACTGTGGCAAAACCCATTACATTTCCGCAAAACCTGAAATACCTTGCTCCAGGTCCATTTCGCTGTGTTTTTCTGACAACACATCAAGAAGAGGCACTATAAGCTATATCAGTTTTCTCCATTGCAGATGCAGGTTTATTCAACTGTTTATTGTTCATAAATGAGAGCACATTATTAAATTACTGAATGGACTGTGACTGTAATAGAAGGAAGTTGAGTGCATTTAATTTTAGTTATAGAGGCTGGACAGTGACAATACATGCAGGTCTGGATTCTAGGCAGGTGTCTATCAAAAGAACCAAAACTCCAAAAGACATTGATCAACAAATACAAAAACCAAAAGTCAAAAAAAGGTAAAACTTTTACCCAGTTAAATTACATTTTATTATCAAAGGAATATCAATTATTAACAAATTATTACAGTGCTGACACGCATGCACAGAAACTTGTTGTTAATGCTGCCCTGCAACTTGATCAAAAAATTTTCGCAGCTGAAAAGCTACATGCTAGCTGTTTTTGAAGCAGTTAAACTTTCAGTTTTGCTATTAGTAGAGACGCAATAGCCAAACACTGTTGAGAGACACAAAGGCTCAGGTAATTCACATACATTCTAATAACTAATAAATACTAATACTAAACACATTTCTAATAAGTGCATTAGCCTATTCTGCATATCAATTGCTCAGCCTCTGTTATTAACTCTAAAATGATGGTTTATATTTAGGAACAAAGGGGTTCAGGATTAGATTAATTAGCCTTACACACAAGAGAGTTTTTAAGGACAAAAACGTGACAAATGTTTTGAAATAAAATCCAAACAATCTCTTTGAGTTGTGGTAACCGTAGTATAAGCGGCATAATTGACTCTGGGCCGTTCAATTATTAGAAAAATAGTGCATAATGGTAATGCAGTGACGACGCTGGAGTCAGTTATTGCTAACTTAATTAAACAGTCTTTCTCCCTTTCTCAAATGAGTGAAGAGTTTATTTTTGTTTGCTGTTTTAGAGTGTTAATATTATAAATGAATAGGGAAGGGAGCCCCAAAATTTATTTTTCCTGTCACAGTAAGAGGTAAATCCGGCCCTGAATACATGGCTGTGATGTGTTTCAGGTTTGGCCTTAAAAGAGCTGCCCCGAGATGTATATACTGTAAGTGATATTATGAATAATTTATGTCTATTTCCTGTGCTTTTGTGTTGTGGATGCGTCCTGAACACTATGTTTTTCATCTTTCTCTGTAGCTGAACTTTTCAGCATCGCTGGGCACATTTAATGTGGCAGCAGAAGTGGAGGGGGTAAAGGTGAGGGGTGATGGCGAGATGCACATGACCCTGAGCAGTACCATTTTGTCCAGTCTGAATCGACAGCTTCAGTTTATCACATATACTAACACCCTGTTCCACCCCAGCACTGCTGACACAGGTATGCAGCTTCTGGGTAATTCTTGTAAAAAAAATAAAATAAACAAAAACTTCCCAAATGTACATGTAAACTCAGGACCAGATAATCTTTATTTTGATATGTAGTTTTTATGTGCTTGTGATTCAGTGCAGTTAGACACAGAAGGACATCAAGCTCTTTTTACCATCAAGATCCGTCATGGAGTAACACCGAAACTCTACAATACAGGATCTGATGCAGATAAAGGTAAATACATCATTGCTGTTATAGTAAACTAAAACTAAAACTGTTAAAATAGCTATTGTTAATTGAAATAGAGCTGAAATAAAATAAAATATAATTATTAGATGGAAAAAATTTAAATTAGAAATGCGCCCTGAATAAGTATTTTGAAATAAAAATAGAAATACAAATCTAAAATACAATTTTTTTTTTTTTTGAATAATATTATATATTAATGTTTTGAATAAGCTTTTCTAAAAAGAAAAGCTTATTCAAAACATTAATATATAATAGTGTAGCATCGACTTGATGGTGATTAGGAGTTCCTTCCCAGGTAGAAAGTGAAAAAGAGCTAAGAAAGAGATCTGCTGAGATCCGAGGCCCTTTGGTTGAATGGAAAGTCAAGGCCACAAGGCCTGGGGCAAAACTTAAGGGTTGCTGAGGAGCTCACATCCTCCTCATCCTCGTAGGATCTAAAAGATCCACAGACTGGAGGCGGGTCACCGATGTAAGAGCTTTATCTCTAGGTCACACCTCTGGGGTGTCAAAGAGCCAATGGTGTCTTGAACTTTTGGAGAGAAAGTTTTCGACTCTGTCTCTGAACATGGTAATTTGCATATGTAATTTGCCTGGGGTTAATGCATAAACTACTAAAGATTCTTTGGACACTAATATGTTGCATAGGTATCAACATATTATATACACTCTCAATTAGATCATCCGAAGACGAATTGATAGAGACCAAACATGGTATAAGTGAGGTGATATTAACTAGTGATCTATCATAAGCATGCATAAAACAGTATACAATACACAAGAACAGTAATAATATACACAGTGACCTGAAGGATATGCGCGTTCATTCAAAGAAAGGTTTTTCTATGAATTAATTAGAGAAGAGTCCATTTTATGGGCATTATGTGTCTTTCCTAAGGGGAAATGAAGTGAGTGTTGCTCTGCCCGCATTTCTTTGAGCAGTAAAACTAGTGTTATCAGATTGGTTGCCATGGAACCCAGTATGTGTATTGGGTGAGGGGTCTGTGACTATTTGTTAATCTAATATTTGTTAAATCTAATGCAAAATTGTGTCTGATTGGTCCAAATGCTACAATAGTATATAAGTAATACTAAAATAACTTGTGCAAATATGCTTTGAAATGCAAAATCAGACTCCACAGTTCAAATTTGGTTAATCAGTTAAACTGTAGTAAGATTTTTGCTTGTTATTTTTATTTAAATGATTACTTTTATTTAGCAAGGAAGCAATAAATTCATTAAAAGTGACAGTAAAGACATTTATATTGTTGCAAAAAAAATAAACAAATTCATTGAAAGTGGCAAAATGATACTAAAGAATATTCTACACTAAGAATGTACATACAGTGAAATATGTAATTCTCTTGGCTTGCATTATCAGCCACCAGTTATCATCAGATTACAGAAAGTGGTTCGTACCGCTGTCTAACACTCAATGTAGTATGCTATTGTTTACTGCTACAGTTTAATTTATTCTTTGTATATTAGATGTCAGCAGATTTACACCTGCTCACCTGCTACTCTGTGATTTTAGTGTTATTTGTTATTAATATAGCAAGGAAACCAAAGCCACATGATTCCATTTACATTTGCCTTTCTTTTTGTCCAATTTCAGAGTACAACATCAGCGCTCTCGTGACCATAGCAACTAAAACCTTCCTGCGCTATGACAAGCTCCAAGATTTAATTGACAGCATACGACAGTACTATCCAACAGTTACAATAGTGATAGCGGATGACAGTGAACACCCAAAAACAGTATCAGGCCCTTATATCGAACATTACATCATGCCCTTTGGAAAGGTGGGTCACTTCATTGAGACTGACACATTTCTGTCTGTTTTTACATGCAGTATGATGGGATCTGAATATGTATGTCTGTGTCTCAGGGCTGGTTTGCTGGTCGTAACCTGGCCGTGTCACAGGTCACTACCAAATATGTGCTGTGGGTGGATGATGACTTTATCTTCACTGCCAACACAAAGCTGGAGAAGCTGGTGGATGTGCTGGAGAAAACCACACTTGACCTGGTGAGAAAATAAATGTACAGTAGCATGATCATTAATGCAAGGGTTTTCTTAAGCACTGTGAATATTGTCTATCAAATAAAGACAAAACAACCAATACACTTTTATTCAATTCAGTCTTGGGTAGTGAAGAGCCATTGCAGAGATATTGTATGTGTTGAGTGGATCAGGTGCACATGAAAAGCTTAAAAACCCCTTGAGGACTTTTTCCATTGCACAGGAAGCAAGGTGTTTCTTCAGGTCCCTCTTGTCGTAAGGAACTTACACCTTAGGAATCGTCACAGTCCCCAGTTAAACCTTTAATTAAAAAGGTGCCGCCCCACCCTCACGCTATGCACAACAACAGGCTCAGTCTCTGTTAATTAAAAATCTCAAGTGGTAGAGGAGTTAGACATCATGTTATTCTTTAACAATGCTTTTAGAAAAATTACCTTCTATCTCTTTTTACTATATATCTAGTGGCAGCAAAATATATTTGTGCATCTGCATCACACTTAATGTATATGAACGATACTGTTTCATGCAACAAAATATCAACCAAGTGGCATTTATATAAGGAAGCATAGCACAAAGATTGTTTAAAAATATATTTGGCTGCTGTCTGGTTGTTTATGGATTATGTTCTTCAGTATTGAACTGAAAAGGTTAGTTCTATGGCTGGGCGATAAACAATATCATATTGAGATCACGACACAATTTATGTTGATAACGATGATGAACTGTGAACAATTTTACTCTATATAGATTAACAGCCACTCAGTTGCGACTACAGCCAGTCAGTTCATGTTGCAGTCACTTCCCAAGCTTTTTACTGTTTCATTTGAGAAAAACTACTGTCAAATACAAACTGAAACTCCAAGATCTTCACGACAACCTACCAAAAATGAAAGTGCAGTTTAACTTGAAGAAATTATGACACATATATTATTATCATGTACTAAAATATAATTATTAAAGCAACATTAATAATATGAACTTTTTTTTTTTTAAATATCATACAACCAAGATATTTTCATCCATGTTTTCATTTATACAGTTCTGTTGTGCAGCATCTTAGGTAGCTACTCTGTCGAGTTTAATTGTGAACAAACAAGTTAGGGTTTATATTTATTCTCAAGGTCTAACGAACATGTGGAAAGCATTTCCTTCCCCATTAATGGTAAATGAATATCATGATAAATATCTATATCAGGGATGGGCAACTTCTGTCCTGGAGGGCTGGTGTCCTGCAGTGTTTAGCTCCAACCCTAATCAAACACCTACCTGTAACTTTCTAGTGATCTTGAAGACATTGATTAGCTTCTTCAGGTGTGTTTGATTAGGGTTGGAGCCAATGTTCCCTCTAATTTTTTTTTCTTGCTGAGCAAAACTTTTCTCTATTGGGCGGACATTTAGGCCACCTGAGCAAAAACATTCTTTATACCAGACCTGTACAGGGCACACACAAAAGTGTGTAGCTTTTAATTTTAATGTGCTATTTATATTTGATTTGTCCCTTGATGTAACTAAATGATGTACATTTTAGGTTACCTGAGAAAACATTTTTACAGTACAATACACTGCCATTCAAAAGTTTGGGATCGGTGAAGTTTTTAAAGACATTTCTTAGACTCATCAAGGCTGTATTTTTTGCTAAAAAATACTGAATATTATTTCACAAAATAATATTGTGAAATATTATTGCAATTTAAAATAAAAGTTTTCTATTTTAATATACTTTGAAATATAATTTATTCCTGTGAGAAAAGTTGATGTGTTAAATGGACAAAAAGTGATAGTAAAGACTATTGTTAGAAAATATTTATATTTTTAATTAATGCTGTTCTTTTTCGCTTTTTATTAGCCTAATCAAAGAAAAAAGTTTCCAAAAATAATAAGCAGCACAACAGTTTCAACACTGATAATAAATCAGCATATTAGAATGATTTCTGAAGGATAATGTGACACTGAAGACTGGAGTTATGATGCTGAAAATTCAGCTTTGCTTTACAGGAATACACTTAAAATATATTAAAATAGAAAACCAATATTAGAAATTGCAATAGCCTAAGAGTTCACAATATTACTGTTTTGTTTTCTGTATTTTGATCAAACAAATACAGCCTTGATGAGCATTAAGTGACTCCATTTAAATAAACTGAAGCATTTAAACAGAGATCTGGAGTTAAATATAAAAAAAACAAACAAACGTGAATTCTTCTATAGCTTTCCAAACATCCCTATGAAGTACAGTTTGCACAATACACCTGTGTGTGACTGTAAATGTCTCAGAGTTTTGTTACCGTTCTGTGCCCATCTTCCACTATTTCCAGCACTTAATCAAGCCACTCTTCTTTAATACATTAGGACGTTTTATTTCACATGTCACTGCACTGCGATTTGAGCTATTTCGTCCGCGACCATTGAAGTATTCGGTTTCTACAGCGACTCATTTGGCGCACATCATTCTCTTTCTATGAAACCTGTAAACCGCATTCACCGGTTCTAACTCTATAGCGGTTTACCTGAGCATTGCAATTCTTTCGTTTTTACTAGAATACAATCAAATGGCTCTCCCAACTCATTTTTGCGTGTGCAGCACTTTATTTCTCTGCGCGGCCACGGTGGAAGAACTTGTATACTTTATTATAATGAAAATACATGAGAAAGCTTGAAGAACTCAGATAAACCATACACTGTAAAAAAAAAAATCTGTAAAATTTATGGTAAAAAACAAAACTTTTACATAATTTTATCGTAAAAAATGGTAGTAACATTTTCGTTTTTACGGTTTTAACTTAAATTTACAGTTAAATACCGTAATTTCATTAACTGATGTAATGTTAATATACCAGCCTACTGAAGTACTGAAATCTGTTTTGTACCTTTTGTAATACACTGATAACCACCAATTACAGATCTTCCTTCGGATTGAGCAGTATTTCCTGCTGAAACAGGCTTTGGGAGACCTTCCTACTCTCTGTGTCTGGCACTGATTGCTGTGGAATTCAAACAGAGGAAACAATTGTTCAAATCTGCTGAGGTCAAAAATGGAAGATATTTTTACAACAACGTTTTTTTGTTTGAATTTTGTTCAATTTTTAGTACCCTGATTACAGAGAAAGAGTTTTGAATGGTAAAGGTTGTTTAATTTGATTCTGTTTGAATCACAATATTTGAAAGAGCACAATAAATGCAGTTTGCATGACATTTTTCTTTAGGCTTTTTCTTCATTATTGTTCTGAAATGGGTCAGCTATGTGACCTTTCCAATGAACGAGTCTTCTGTGCTCACAGTCACCCAGCTTTAGTCATGGTTTAGAGACTGAGACAAGCACATCTGCTTTTATAAAGAGAAAGAGACAAAAATTGATGAAAGGTGTTCTTTTGGAAGGGATACCTCCCAGTTCAATTTATCATCCCTGCGTTGTTTAGTGTTTGGCTGCTGTGTGTTTAGGTTGGAGGAGCAGTGCGTGAAGCCACAGGCTACACTGCCACCTACAGGCAGACGATTTCAATTGAAGCTGGAGAGGAAGACGGGGACTGTCTGCACATGCGGAGAGGCTTCCATCACATCATCCAGGGCTTTCCTCACTGTGTTGTCACTGATGGAGTCATCAATTTCTTTCTTGCCAGGACAGATAAAGTGCAGCAGGTGGGCTTTGACCCCCGACTAGCCCGTGTTGCGCATTTGGGTGAGTTTTCAATGGAATCCAAATGCAAAAGTAGGTGATTCTGGATTGTGGTGTATTTTGCAGCAAAATTTCCCAAGAACTCATTAGTTGCACCGATATTACATTCTGAGGCAAGATACCAATATGCTGATAATTACTTTGTGTTATGCTGATAATTATGTTATGGTCTGTGTTAAAACTATACTATTTTATCTAAATTTAGGCAAAAATTTATTTTGTTTTACAGAGTTTTTTATTGATGGGCTCGGCTCCCTGCATGTTGGGTCTTGTGACGATGTCATCGTGAACCACGCCACCAAGATCAAGCTGCCGTGGGGCCAGTCGGAAAGCGACAAAACTTATGCGAAGTTCCGTTACCCTCCTGCTTCATCCGACGCGGCACACACCAAAAATGGCCTCTTGTACTTCAAAAACCGCTTCCAGTGTCTAACACACAACTGAACACTCCCTGACTATGCCTTTCTTCCCTTTCTCTCATCCTCCCTCAAACGAACACTCTCTCCCTGAGTAGCTAAAGGGGCCTGTGGAGACGCTGGAAGTGTGCTGTGGATGTACTGTATATGGTCCCATGTGAGTATGGAGGAGTTCAAATAGGCTTCTTCTTTTGGAAAGGGTCATAATGTGATCAAACATGACTGACGGATGAGATGTGCAGTGATGGCTGATTAAGATTTTTTTGATACCTGAAGATGTCGTATTTTTGTGTCTCCTTTCTTTAGCTTTATTTTTGTTCAGAAGAATTCTTTAGATACAGATCAAACCATTCCGTAAATTATGCACAGCCGTCTTTTTCTCCTCAGCCAATCATGTTTCAGTATCACATTAAAAGGGATAGTGAGACCAAAAATGGATTCTGTCATCATTTACTCACGCGGATGTTGTTTCAGACTTATTAAGGAGACGTTCAAGCTCCTTAAATTATGACAGAATTGTCATTTTTGAGTGAACTAGTCCTTTAACTGATGAGAATGCAGAAAGAAGAGAAGACTGCAGAGGTAAACATTTTTAACTATGACTTTTAGAATTTTTAAATCCAGTTAAAGGGAGACACCTTCTTTGGGACATTCACATGGAATGTCACATCAGCTCCCTGTCTGGCATTAATCGCGTGTGTACTTGTGTATGTTTGTCTGTGTGCGTTTTATTGAGGGTCAACTCTCTGTACGTTTGCACTAAAACAAATGGACTTCAATTGGAGAGACCCGACCCTCAGCGTCACTAAAAGAAGGAACAGACTGAACATCATTAGCAAGCTAAAACCACAGACAATCCAACACATCACTTTCATTCTCTCTCTCTCCCTCTCACATACACACTCCGACAGATTTCTCAGTGAGAGATGAAGGGGTGATTTATTGTACATCAGTAAAATCTGAATTTGATATTTTTTTTTTTTCCTGTTCTAAAGAGTGACTGTGCCAAAGGCTTAATCACTGTCCTGGTATGACTTGTTTATTGTTTGTACCTTTTTTTTTTTTTTTTCTTTTTTTTTATTATTATTTCCTTTTATTCTGGGGTCTTTCTAAGATTGTGTCCTACTGTACTGAAGCATGCAGCCTGGTTTCAATTGCAGCCAGATGTGAAGCAGCAATGTCCAATGCTGCCTTTTTATAAATTTAGTTAGCAATCACACATCATAAGCATATATTCCAAAGGCAGTAGAGGCTTTATTTATTTATTTGAGCTGGATTTCATTCAAAGCCAGTTTTTTTTTCTTTTTCTCTCCAGTCCAGTGGCTGAGATATGGCTGAGATACCTAACCTTACTAAATTTTTAAAAAGCAACAGTAATAGACTTTGAGTAGGTGGCACAGATGTGCAAAAAACAAAAAATATTGTCAAATAAAATGGTTAATGAAATGTTAGGCTATATTTACAGCATCAGTTAAAAAATATGGACACACCTGATACTTTATTCATTCTTATTATTTCTTACATATTATAATACATTTTGTGACGAAAATGTCAAATCGAAAAAAAAAAATCAAAATTAAATTTTATATTCTAGCTTCTTTAAAGTAGTCAAACTCTGCCCAGTAATCCATTAAAAACTTCTTCTTTTTTTGTTTTTAAGTAAGAAATTAGGTTTTTAAAGACATTCATAAACCGACGCTATGTATATTTCTCAACAACAATTGACCTTTAAGATCAAAAGGTAATGATAAACAATTTAAATGTGTTCAAACCTTGATTTGTACTCTATATTTGATAGAAATAAATAACAAAAACAAAAAGACCTGGACTGTATGCAGCCACCTTCTGTAGAATAAAAGCACGTAAGAAGCCAATGTAATTGCTGTCCAATCCAATTTACAGTACAGCATCCTTGTGCATAATTTTAGTTATGTTTGCATATTGTTTTGTGTGTGTGTGAGAGAGATATGCGTTTTTTTTTTTAAACTACATCAAATGGGCTTTACATTGTCGCTCATGAACAGCATGAGGCCCTAATGACTGTTTGCTGCGTTATCCCTTGAACCACAAATTCTGTTATAATGTTCAACATTATGGCCTTGTCAATGTGTGTGCGAGTATGCGATAGTTTTCCCCTACATTTCTGTTACATCCTGTCTAAAAACAGTGCCATACAGGAGTAAATAATTGCAAGATTGTCCAGCAAGCCTTAAGAGAGGTCAAGGAAGTGAAAGAACACAGTGTGAAAAAAAACAACAACAAAAAAACGAGAGGTTCAGTATAAAAATCACAGGTTAAATATAACAAGCAATGGTGTAAAACGGAATTGAAAACTAACTCTTGTGCACTTGTTTTGTATCTTGAATGCCATATGATGCCCCTCAAAACAGAAAAAAGGTATAAAATCCTTTTAAATTGTTCTTTATCGCTATACCAGTCACTGAGCTTGTTTCAGTCCAAAAGACAAGTGAAGGATGCAGTCCTGCAAAACTAAGTATAGAGCTGCTATGATTCTGTTTGGAGAATGCATCCATTTATCTGCCCTGCATATACAGGTGTAAGCATGAGCGCAAGGTCAAAAAGGAGCATGTAAAAGCATTGGTGTAAGCCTACTTGACTCTTATGGCTAGTTTCAGGTGAGATTAATGTGATGGGGGCTTGAACAGATATAGGAAGCTGAATGTCTGATTTTCTGGCTGCGTATTAAATGATGAGATTGACTTTTTGATGATACTATTTCTCAAAAATCTCCCTGCTTCCTCCTCACTTCACTGCAATGATTCTGTCTCCTCATCTTTGGGATTCTCACTGTCTGCATGACTCCTAATTTTTGTTGGTGGGTTTTTTTTTTGTATCTCTACCAGTAGGTAGCTTATTCTCTGTCCATCAAAAAAGTGTGGCTGCCTATTGATCATTTTTTAAAAGAACATAACGTAGTATGCAAAAGTCCCTTAAATATAAAAGGGGAGAAGAAAAAAAACAAAAAAAAAACAACGTTTTTTTCCTTTTTTGTAAATGTAAGAAAACGCATTTGTTGTTGAATGGAATGAGATAAAGGCTTTGGTGATAACATTTTGTAGCATGTCTTCTGTTTTCCTGAAAAACGAAGTAAATCTGGTTATAGAATGTAGACAGAGATGTCTGGGATAACTTGAAAATCTTTTAATTGACAGCTTTTTAAGTGAAACTCAGAGTCATTCAGTGAATATACACTGCTAATGAAAATGCCCAAATTGAAATAAGAAAAAGCGAACACATTGGATATAGGCTGATATTCTGTCTTTTTACAAAAAGGATCAAGTACACACCTGATATTTACAGTACCTGACATGGCAACTGCCTAAAATCATGCTTTGTGTGACATTTTATATATATATCTCACCTCCTCATTCACAATTTCAGTAATATAGAATTAAAAGTAGCTACAAATATAACCTTTATGATCATATTTAATATTTCATGAATTATACCGTCAGTGCCATAGTTTAGCTTATACAGTCCAATACCTTCAATTTGTTATGGTAGCAAAAATGTGATCTTGTAGGTTTAAAATACTGTAATTGTTACCATTGTCAAATATCGAAGGTTGTGATAGATTTTCAGTTTGTGTGCCTTATCATATTGAAATGGCAGGCAAAAGAATAATTAGGTTCTAATGAATGATTAAATCAATTCAGTCTTTTTTATTAGTCTTCCTTTATCTCCGTATAATGTTCTCCTAAAGGGTAACAGACAGGCATTTTACGAGTTGATGGCAGCCGAAGATGAGAAAATGCCTAGGAGAAGAGTAAAATCATGTTAGTCATAATGCAAATCATAACGCAACTTCACAATCCAGCAAACACTAACCTTTCAATGAGGTGTTGAAGGTTGTGAAGAATTCCAGGAGCGCAGACAGGGCAAACCCTGGCGGTCTATGGAGGCAGAGCCGTAGGGTTGCAGGCCAGAGTTCAGTGAGGGTGAAGTTGTCAAGCTCTTTCCCAGGCTGAGAGATTTAATTTCTTTTCTCTGGAATTCAATAGGAGACTGCAGGGCTATGACAGGTGAGATAGAGGAGAAGAAACAGAACCGTGTCCATTAAGAATTCTGCTCTAAGGCAAGGTCACAGATAGATCATGGCAGGTATGATGATGATACCGTTTAAGAAGTTGCGCTGTGTCTCCAGCATCTGTATAATGTCATTTCCCCAGGTCATTCTGATTTCTGGAGATGATGCACGAAGAATGAAACGGTGCATGCTTCCATCGATATTACGAGATGTCAACACCATCCTACATGGATCATCTGGGCAACAATCCTCAATGCCCAAACAACTAATCTATGAAAGATACAAATATAGAAATAAACATTTGCCCTCGTATTTGTTTGGCCTACAATCTTCCACTTTCTCCTCTGCTCCTCACCTTGATGCTGTTTTTATAGATGTATCCTGGCAGGGAAAAGCCTTTCTTGTGGTCGATTGGCTCACTGAGGATGACAAGTTGCTCGAAGAGGAACACCCGTCTCTCTTTGGGACGGGAGAGGATGCTGTTTTCATTCTCAATGAATGTGAAGGTGTCCTGTTGCAAGAGTTTCCCTTGTGCTCTCAGCTGACCCTATGAACCCATTCAATCATGGGTGATCCATGTGAATTTTTATTCTCAAATATAGGTAGGAGTGCTAATAAAACTATAAAGGAACTATACGTTATATAAATAGATAATTATTTGATGAACATGGACTTGGGCTGTGCTCATTTTGGATACTGGAGCAGTCCAAGGTGAAGTAAACCATTTCCATTTCTGCAGTGTATTTGTGTGTCATCTTACCTCAAAACCTTGTAGTCTTCCAACATTCATCATGTCATTACATCGTTTTGGAACAAAACACATCACCTCCACTGCCCTCTGAGATAAGGACACAAAAAGAGGACAGAATAATAATTCAGTGTCACCTAATAATGAGTTTACTCTCTTTTGCTCAGTCTTATAAGCTAGTACAGACTGTACTTACCTCAAGATCTTCTGTTTGTCTGCCTGCTTTAGTGTAGTACTTCAAGAAGTCCTGTAAATAAACACAGAATATAGGGAGGATATTGAACAGGCATATGGATTTTTAGCTCAGCTCGTTAATTTATAAAGAAGGACAAGAACATATATGGAAAATTGAGGTGATGGCTTAAAAATTCCTGTTTGTTTTTTTTGTTTTTTAAACTTAATCAGATTCAGTTTTATCTATATAACAGGGTTCAACAAGGCATGGTCAATTTTATTTCTGTCAGGACCACTATCATCAGATTGACAATTAGCATACAGTTTGGATTGGCGGTATGGTTCTGTTCTGGGCGAGAACTCGATGCACATCCGTGCAGCCTAGCATGGATGAGAGCAGGGAGAGTAGTAATAACCCCCTGGATAGTTTGATTCAAAGGAGACTCAGAAGGCTGAATCCTGATTGACAGAGGAGTTGGGGATGGAGGAGGGTAATTAGCTATTGAGCAATGCGCAACTATTGAGCAACTGCTGATAATACTGAAGAACCTTATATATGGATGCTTAGATAGGTGTCGTATTCCTATAGGTAGATGGGGATCAGCTGAGAGTCAGCTGATGTGAGCTTGACTAACGTGACCTGCCAGAACTAACCCTACGCTTGATTTTCTTATACATCACTATATAGCAACAAAAGCCATCATAATACTTTCCCAAATACCTGTTTGTTGCAATGTACTTGGTATCAGCACATACAATGACAAGATTTATAACAATGATGAAACAAGTTTGAGGATAATCCCTGGAATACATACACTACCATTCAAAATTTGGGGGTTTAACTTTCTACTCATCAGAGAATTGTGGGGGAAAAAATGTATAAGAGTTTTTAACATTGATAATAATAAGAAATGGTACTTAGGCACCAAATCAGCATTTCAATCATGACAACTCTCGGAAGATTTTAGCATGGTGATGGATATGACAATGTTAATGTATTTGGTCTTGGCGGGATAGATCTGCTATGCTGCTGCTGAATTGCTACTGCTGTTGGTTACTGCTGTAGTTGCAGATTGCTGCTGCTGCAAGTACATTGCTACTACCAATACATATGGCGATATGGTGCTGTGAGTATTTAAGACATACTGCTGCTGCACAAATAGCATATAAAATAACCCGTAGCAGATCTATACAGGTGGAGCTGGGGAAGGTGGAGGGTTTCAGAGAAACTCTGAAAGCACGCTGCAGGAATCTCAAGTGAATGCTAGCCAGCCATATAAATGCAAGGCAGCAAGCTCATTGGCTGCAAATGCAGCATGAACCAATCAGCTTGTGCCAAGTCGTTTAACTCTCTGAATTATCATCAGTTACATTAACAACACGTCAGCCCATGCCATCTAAAGCTTCATGACTGAACTATATATTTTTTTATTATGATTTCTGAATAATGTGACACTAAAGACTGGAGAAATTACTTTTTTGCTTTGCCATCACAAGAATAAATTACATTTGACAATACATTACAATAGAAAACAGTGATTTTAAATTATTATAATATTTGAACTTTCTGTTTTTACTGTATTTTTGATTGAATAAATGCAACCTTGGTGAGCATAAGAGACTTCTTTTGAAGAATATTACCGACCCCAAAGTTGCTAAAAAATGTTTAACATTTTTCTGTAACATCTGAATAAGTAAAAGAATAGTATATTTGGGTAAAAACACCCAGAAGATCCACCTTAGGAGTGCAACTCTGGCTCAAAACAGCAGCAAACGTTAGGCCGACAGAGGAGGGAAACTAATTTTTAAATCATTTGAAAACAAGAAAGAGAATGTATTTTTGCACAAACACACCTTTAGCAGCAGCTGATATTTCATGATTCTCTGAACAGGTTTGATGAGCAGGTCATTTAACTGCAGTCTGTGACCCAGCTGTTGCCTCAGTTCCTACATGGAGAAAGAGCACAGGAGAATCATAGACCTTGACCTCATATACCACCAAGCAAACACTGCCTTATAATTATATTCAGATTTTACCTCAAAATAGGTTTCAATGTACTCTGAGACAATGTGCTCTGACTTTGGCTTGTTCTGACAATAAATCACATACATGTTGAGCCGCCTCTCCTGGAAAACACACGGAGATATTAATTTCTTAACATCTGTTTCAATGATTACAGCATATAATATTGACTATATCACCAGCAGTTTAACTGGAAATAAAACATAGACGTACATGTTTGATAAACAGTTGTGCCAGCAGGTCAGGTTCACACACACATTTCTCCAACTCTCCAAGAAAATAGCTGAGACAACAGAAAAATAATGGTAGCAGCTGTAAGAAGGTCAGGTTTACACGGCTCAATAGGCACAGATCCTATCAGTTGGTGACTTACTCTTTGTGCCAGTCATAGATCTGATGAATGTTCCCAAACACAATTTTATCCTTTCCCGCCAAATACTCAGGCACCCCGACACTATTCATTGTAGCCATATAACCCTGGAAAAGGGAGGAAATGAGAGTTTAAAAAAAAGAATGAGTAAGATCTACTGACTGAACGCATTTATATGTTACCTCCACCACAAGCCCCAGATCCTCCACATACAGCTTCTCTGTCTCTACCAGCTCTGTCAGCACATATCTATGAGTGAGACATAAGGTATGCCAGATTCGGAGAAGGATTATTAACAATATCATATTCCAGAAGCCATGGGTTTGGATCACCATCAGCCAAATACCTACATGCTTTTCTCTAAGGCAGTTTTTCTCTCCTGCTCATCATCCTCTAGACTCTGCGATTGTACCTGTGTCTCGTCAGTCAAGTCGAAATCTCTCTCCCCAGAATGCACATCGCAAGACTGATGCCTCTGAAATTGGATTCATTAGCCATCACAAGCACATGTATAAAAATACTCATTACGGTCCAGGACTCAGTGTTGTGTACCTGGAAGAGATCATTTAGGTATCTTGGGTAATAGGGACTGTCAGGAGATGTTGGCCTTGAAAGTTCAGCACAGTCCTGTATGCCACAGACAAAGTGAGTACAGTTTTAGTACAATATATTAAAATAACAGAAAATTCCCCTGTCTCTGTAATAAACAGAACCATTCAAAAGTTTGGGGTTGGTAAGATTTTTTTTAAGTGAAGTGAGTGAAGTGACATACGGCCAAGTATGGTGACCCATACTCGGAATTTGTGCTCTGCATTTAACCCATCCAACGTGCACACACACAGCAGTGAACACACACACACTGTGAACACACACCCGGAGCAGTGGGCAGCCATTTATGCTGCGGCGCCCGGGGAGCAGTTGGGGGTTCGGTGCCTTGCTCAAGGGCACCTCAGTCGCGGTATTGAGGTGGAGAGAGCGCTGGACAGTCACTCCCCCCACCTACAATCCCTGCCGGCCCGAGACTCAAACTCGCAACCTTTAGATTACGAGTCCCACTCTCTAACCATTAGGCCATGACTTCCCCCTTTATGTTTTTGAAAGAGTTTTCTACTTTAAAATATTTTAAAATGTTCACAACCTTTAAGAAATAACTATAATATGTGGATTTTGAAAACAGTTGTGCTGTTTAATTTTTTTGTACTGTAATTTTTGTTTAATTTAAAGCATACTTGCTGAAGAAAAGTATTACTTGAATAAATAAATAAATCATACTGACCACAAACTTTTGAACAGTATAGTGTAAATGATGTCCATACCAGAGATCTGTAGGAATGGGGCAGTTTGTTGGACTTCTCCGTCGGGCTCAATGGGCTTTGAGCAGGTGAGAGAGGGAGAAACATATAGGATGACCCTTCTGGGCTCTGAATGGCCTTTGAACTTTGGCTTTTGCTACCTCCACCCAGACTAAACCTTCGAACTGGGCTGCTCAACCATCTCTTGAGGGCTTTGATGGAGCGTTGGGGTGTGGTAGATGGTTGTCTAGTGGAAAGAGGCTGATGGCTGCTGGGTGAGATTGGAGAAAGGTCATCAATGGAGATTGAGGTTGAAGGTGTATCAGGAGGCAAGGAGACATCGCTGAGCCCTGTCAATGTGTATGACTCTACAATAGAAAGAGAGAGATAGAGGGGTGGGCAGAATATCTTTAAAGCAACATTTCCAAAAAACAAAAGAAAAAACAGCATTCATATTTACACTGAAGAAAAATGGCAGCTGTGATTATCAGAACTTTCTGATATTTCTAAAAATATATTGTTGCAACATTTGACAAATTGGATGCCATTTTCAGTTGACTACAAACATTACAGACTATGTCTATATGCATAATTAAATGATATACTGTGAATATGCACTGATATTGTACTGAAAGCCACCACAATAAAACAGGGAATAAAAGTTCATTAGAAATTATCTTTACGTTACATTAACTCTGGCCAGCCTTAAATAAGTGATAAATATTTTTTTTCCATGTTTTTTTTATTTATGATTCTTTATTTATTAATCATTTTAACAATATTTTACCATTAAAGTTAATCTTTTGTCTATTAAAATATCAAAATATTATGGTTTAAAATATTATTATAAAATATTTTCATCATAAGTTATAAATTAAAACATAGTTTTTACATTATTGAAGTATTTTACAGAATTTTTGGACTGTGCTGAAAAAATCTCAGTTGACATCTGCAAAGTGCCTTTCGCACAGTGTGCTTATTTGTGCTCAAGAAACATTTCTTGTTATGACATATTTAGAAAATGGTTGTGCTGCTTAATATTTTGTGTAAATCATGATGAATAGAAAGTTAAAAAGAACAGCATTTATTTGAAATATAATATTTTTTGCAACAATGTAAAAGTCTTTACTGTCACTTATTTTGATCAATTTAATGCATGTCCTTGCTGAATAAAAATATTAATTTCTTTCAATCAATCGACTAATGTAGTGGCAGTGTGGTAGGTGAAATGGTCATGTATGTTGTGGAGTGATTTAATAAGGAGAGAATGAGGAGAGACAGAGAGTTATAAGGTTGATATATCGGAAGGGAATTTCCAGCTCCATCACTAATATTCATCTTGCAGTTATTTTTGCTGAATTTTCCACATAGTCATGAAAGGTGGAATATAAATATAACTGGCAGCACAAGAGATTCTGCCTTATAAGCAGATGATACAGCTTAAAATGGTTTGTCCCCCCCCCCCATGATTTAAAAGCTTTACAGTGCAAAATGGGGGAAACATGCCCTATCTGAAGGGCATGAAGGAAAGAAAGAGAATGAGGGACAGAACAGACGGGATTCTACAATTTCTGTGTGAAATATGGATTAGCTGTTTCTAACCATAATCCTGCAATAACCATTCACACACACACACACACACACACACACACACACACACACACACACACACACACACACACACACACACACACACACACACACACACACACAATGCATCAGCAATAATATTCTATAGATAATCCATGAGAAATAACACTAACAAAATAACAATAACGGTTCAGCATTTCTGCAAACTACAGGTCGAATGCAGGTATTATTAAATAGTGTGTGTTCCACAATTATTGTCAAGCAATCCATCTAATGAACACTTGACAATAATTGTGGAACACACACTATTTAAACCCTTATAAACTTATTTATCTAACACACATACTTAGTCTAGATTTCAGTTTGCACATAATATACCTGTACATACAAAACTGTCTATTGTAATATACCTGTACATACAATTGTCAATTTGTATATTGTTATACTATTTACTTGTTCCATTTTTAATTCTTCTTTTTATTATCTGTGTTTTTGTTCTGTCACTGTCATTCTGTTGCACTGTGGAAGCTTCTGTCACGAAAACAAGTTCCTCGTTTGTGTAAACATACCTGGCAATAAAGCTCATTCTGATTCTGATTATGAAAAACAGAACAATGGTAATAATTACACTCAGTTTACAAGCAAGCAATCTTTTTCGAGCTCTAAAATGTGTAGTATATAAATTAAGAGCTTATTGTTAATCAATCTTTTTGGTCTCATCAACTTTGCTGGGAACATATTCAAAATGTTAATCCTTTAAATACAGCAGCCTACCAATAAGCAAAAATCACTCAAGGTACAAACGTCAAAAGTGACAAAGCAACAAATGGATCTCTTACCTTGCTGTCTGAAGCAGCACTCACACCTGGCCAAAACTTTCTGACAGAAGCGTGCACAGCCACACACTCCTGGGCCACGACGCCCGTTCATACCAGCCGAGTAAACACTGCTGTTGCACCCTGAAGCATGGCACTGTGACGATGTTTACTCCTGCTCTCCTACTCTCAATTCAGAGGTAATCCTGAGCTCCGAATTTACACGCAACATCTGTATAATCCCTCTGCTCTTATCCACATAGACCCACATCACATCATGCCTGGGTTCAAAAAGAAATTCTTTCTGTAGACTGCCTCTTCACCTTCAGGAGGGTCAGAGAGAAATAATGAGATAGGGAGGGGAATTTAAAAACAGTGATCCTGCTTTATTACTACTGTACTGACAGTTGGTGTTTGAGAGAGGGAGGCAGAGAAAGATGATGGTTGTGGTTAATGTAATGTGTTCTCCACTGCCAGTCTACACTTCACCTTTGCTTTTTAGTTGCTGTTAACTGTGCATCATTAATACATATGAATAAAAGTTGTCGATTTTGATTTCATGGTGACTTTCAACACTCGTTACCGCCCATAAAAACATTTCAAAATGTGCCATAAATCCACAGTGTTTACATTTCCGGGCAATTTTGCCAATCTCGATCTCATCGCATGAAAGCATCTGATCTGGTCGACTGCGCATGCGCTTCTAACAGCATCTGTGCTCAATGCAAAGCAGTCCAAGAGGAACACGCTGGAAAATGCTAATAAAAGCTACAAAAGTGGTACTGCGAGACGGTCAGGAAGAATCCGCGTTTGTACTAATCGAGTTTAAAAAAAGTTTAAAGATAACCAGACTTCGTGTTGTCTCTGCAGGTCAGGTGAAGTACTGCAAATCAGTTGTATTGAATGCGAGTTGAACGCGTCCGTACGAGTTCAGGGTTGATGGAGTAAAGGCTTCAACGCTTGACCACGTACAAGACCTAAAGACAATTTTGATAGTTTGTTTTTCAATTTGAAATTTAATAGCAGTTAAGGTCGTGAAAATTATACCCCCCACATGTAAACCCGTTCTGTTGAAGGTACAATCAAATGCTTTTGGGCACACATCCTTGCGCTGCGGCTCGTGCTGTATGAAGCAGATGCTTGTCTGCTGTCCAGCTCAACTATAGGCTACATTATTTATGTTAGGCAGCAGGCCGAGCACACCGGCACAAACCTTAAGAGTTAGTTATCTATCAGCATGTTAGGCTACTAAGCGTCGAAGGCTGTGCACACTCATAACATAAATCCTGGCTAAATGCAACATTCCCGCGGCTATGATTAACCTACAGTACAGTAAAATTAAATGCACCCTCAGCCGATTTGCATTTACAGTAGGCTATTTGCAATGACTATCCCATGTCCAAAACTGAACGTACTGTCTAAAATAGTGCTCGAATTGAGGGTACTGATTCTCAAAGTGTGGTACGCGGGCTCCCTCTGGTGGTACGCAGAGGAATCACTAAATTAAATATAAATTAATGTTAAAAACACTTGTTTGCAAGGTTACTAGATGTTAATTTTTTTTAATCTACTACTGTACATTTTTTACTTTACATTTAAGTACAGTACAGTACAGTTTTTTGTTTTAATTTATAAGTACAGTACAGTTTTTATTTAACATTTATGTAGAGTACATTTTAATTTAATCATTTATGTTTGTTTTTTTTATTTACCTGAATGTAAGCACAGTGCAGTGTTAATGTTCAAACTATTTACAATGTTTAAAGTGGCTGACAATAATAAATATTCTTATTAGGAATAAAACGTTTTTGAACTGTGCATAGCTTTAGCTGAATAATTAGGCCTACTACGCTACTGTAGTTTAATATTGGTCATTATAGTGGTACTTGGAGAGCCAAATATTTTCTGAGGTGGTACTTGGTGTAAAAAGTTTGAGAACCACTGCTATAGGGGGTCCCTTTTTTTTGAAGAGGCTGGGGGTTGTTATGTTAGTGTTGCTATAGGCTATAGCATAATATCATTTATAAGAGCAGGCTTTTGAGTTCATCGATAATATATACAAAAAGATACATATTCAGTCAATGCAATGTTAGGCTATATAACAAGGAGAGATAAGCTGTTGTTCGTTTTTTAAAATAGCTTACCCTAATTAATATTTGATGTGATTTCCAAATACACTGAAATATCTACCAAAATTTTTTTTTATAAAATAAACTCACTGAGAGTATCACTGTCACTGTCAAATTCAGTAGCAATTTATTTGATTATTTAATCTTCATTTACTAATGAAAATTCCAATCTGAGCAATGGTGCAGCTGTCCCTTTGCGCCACCAGGTGGAGATTTCACTAATGAGTTTTTATGACTGCATGCATATGATCATTTTGATTAGTTTTCGAATTTTTGGGGAGTTTTGATGCCATGAGCCAGTTTTGATGACTTTGCAATAATCATAAATATAGACTAATAATTAATTAATTATCAGTTATAATTACAGACTCGTCACAGCACTCATTTGTAAACCATTTTTGGATAAAAGTGTCTGCTAAATGATTAAATGTACGCTAAATGTATAAAATGTTACAAATTTTAATAATGAAAATTTAGTGCACGTTTCCAATGTATGTAGGCAAGATAGAAAAATTATGACATTGAGTGGATACATATAGTATCTCGGGGACCCCTATGTCTATTTCTTTTTCTGCACTGTCTATGGGTAGGGCAGGGACACCATACAGATTTAACAACGTGCACAGCTAAATAAAACAGGCTGGGTGCTGATTAAAATTTCTGAAATAAATATTTCTGCGAAACGCCTTAGGTTGCACAGAAGAAAGCCCGATCTATTTTGCTGAGCGAACTGAGGGTGACGTCACGAGCTCAGATTTGGTTGGCCAATCAGCGCAAAGGGGCGTCATGACTCATGACCGCCCACAAGGGGAAAACGAGTTTTTTACCCGTGAAGTGAACCAAAAAAAATCAAGCCAATTTTTTTTTTTTCGTTTTATTGAACAAATGAAAAAAAAAGAGAAAAAAAACGACCGTTCCCTCTTGAGCTTTCACGAGACATCACGGAGAATTTCTCCGTTATGGGAACTCCTTCCCTTCAACCTTTCCTGAAGTCCTATTGGCTCACGCCAGTCAAATGACTGGCCAATTGTCGCGAAGCATGCGAAGCAAACTACGTCTCACTCCGTAGTTTAAAAACAACCCATTATTACCTATAAAGTGTTCCTCTTTCTCGTTACTAAAACACTTATTTTGGCTTCTTGGAATAATGTAGGTTATATCTGTACAGAGTGAACTATTCATCAGAAGATAAACCATATAAGGTTTCTTGTTCTTGTTTTTGGACATCTCCATGTAATTTGTTAGAGATTGAGAAAGAGTGCGTTTACATGTTTTGAGTGTATGTGTAATAAAGAATTCCTGTTCAGTGAAAAAAAATAAACAACCTCTCCTAATCATTATGAAAGGGTACTTTTGACCCCTCACCTTTGCCCTCAGGTATGTGTTTGGGTCTTGAGCTCCAGCTTTGTTCTCCATTTTCCCATTCCGTTCCCTTCTTTGAACAACCCTGCTTGTCTTGCAGTAAAAGACTCCCTTCGGTGTGTTCTTGCATCTGAAACAGGTCATAAAATGTAATGTTATCCTCAAGCTCTGAAAGGGTAGAGTTGTGACCAGCTATTATTTCAACAGCTATGAAATACAGCACATGTCCATACCCGAGCAATTCATATGACCCTTAAAAAAACGCATACCTCCTCAAACTAGACCAACATGACACTGTAAGTCTCGAGAAAACATTTTGGATTTTGGGTGAAATATGACCCTGGTGTCTTAAGATTTGCCTTTGAGGATGTAAATATGGATATATTGACAATCCAAATTTTTTAAAATCAAGGCATTTCTTTTTGCTGGGATACAGTACAGTATTTACGTATCTTTCCATTAACAGACAATCCAGACAATGCATGTTAAGCTAGAATGAACAAGTGCATCATGCCTACTGTATCTATTGTAGGAATGCATCTTAATTACAGTGTGCCGGAGGCCTTATCTCTTGTGCTTGTTTCCTTCGTTTGCAGTAAACATTTGGCAGGTTGGCCTAGTTGGAGCAATCTCAGTATTGAGCTGATAACTTGTTGTGACAAGTTTGGCAAATATCTATTGAAGGCTTTAACTCTATGAAGTAATCATTTTCTGTTTAGAGAGGTTCAAAGAAGCCCAAACAGTCTTTCAAAAAGACAGCAACTAAAAAGACTCACTAAAAATACTTGAGACAGATTTTCATGCGGTCCATGTAATTTTTGCTGATAGTGTTGCTGGTATAGAGAGAACATGCATCCCTAGGGATAAGAAAAGAGACCTAGACCGTGGGGTCTGAGTTAACAAAGTGTTGTTGGCATGATTGTAACATTATTAAGGTATCGCTAAAGCATCCAAGTTATTTACACCAACACAACAGAGAAAATACTATACTTTAAGAAAGGTAAAAATCTAATAATAATATAATGTAGTGTACTGATTAAAAGCATAAGCATAAAGGTAGTTGACATGTCCTGGGGTGTGATATGCTGCTGTGTACTCCAGCTAAATCATTACGTTTTGCTAATGCATATTTTTGAGATCTATATAGGGAATGTAATATACAGACATAAGTTATGTAGAAATGTGTCTGTGAGGGTGTTTAATAAACATTGATGTAGAAGACATCAATGTGCATTATCACAAGAACACACATTGAAAACATCGTTTAGTATATGAATATTCACATGAAGAGTCAACTTTCAGCTTTTACTGATATAGATAGTAATCTATTATATGTCTATGTACATACTTTACACTATAGTTTGGTGGAAAATGGTCTACAAAAGTGGGTTAAAAATGTATGGTTTTGGTTCCGGTTAGAGTTGTTGTTGTAATTAAAATGAGAATTGTATTAAAAATCAATAGAACAGTTTAAAAGTTTGCTCACCCAGTGCTGATTACTCAGGGCCAAGGATGGGAGAGTGTTTGATAAAGACATCAGAAGTTGCTCTGTGTTTCCCTGAAGTTTGGCCAAACTCTTCATCTTCTCTTTCTCTGTCTCCAGATTGATGAAGGAAACTTTTGGTTGTATGTTTTGTTGTGTCTTCTCAGTGCTGTCCCACATAATCTCCACTCAGCTCTTCCTGACTCACAAACACACATTCTTATCTTCTCTCCCTCTACTGTCCACCTCCCATTCCCTCCCTCTTCTCCAACACCCTCTTGCTCCATCTTGACCTCCCTGGGCCAGAGAGAGAGAGAGAGAGAGTACGAATGTTGTCCTACAAACCTCCAATCTCAGCCATAAATAAAGGAATTAAATAAAGTCTTATTTGACATTCATTGGTTGTTATAATTAGTTTTTTTTTTCTTTCTTAAGGTTAGTCTAATGTACTTCTAAAACAAACAAACAAACAAAAAAACAACAACAACATATTTTGTATATGTGACCCTGGACGACAAAACCAGTCATAAGTAGCAAAGGTATATTTGTAGCAATAGCCAACAATACATTGTATGGGTTAAAATTATTGATTTTTCTTTTATGCCAGAAATCATTATATTAAGTAAAGATCATGTTCCATGAAGATATTTCGTAAATTTCCTACCGTAAATATATCAAATCTTAATTTTTGATAATTAAGTAATTATTAATTGCTATTAAGTAATATTCATTGCTTAGAACTTCATTTTGACAACTTTAAATGCGATTTTCTCAATATTTAGATTTTATTTTGCACCCTCAGATTCCAGATTTTCAAATAGTTGTATCTCAACCAAATATTGGTCCATCCAAACCATACATCAATGGAAAGCTTATTTATTCAGTTTTTAGATGATGTATAAATCTCAATTTCAAAAACTTGGGAACTTTTTCAAAATTTAAAAAACTCCTGGGTCACATATGTGTGTGTGTGTGTAACAAGAATCACTCACTTCTTTAAGTGCTGCTGGAATACAGGAGGATTAACTTAATATGAGCTTAATTTAGGTACTTGTGTTGTCTTGTGAAGACCTGATGATAAAGGAGTTTTTATTTTATATTTTTATTAGTTCCTTCAGAATTACAAGAATGAATGCAAATTTGCTTGCGATTTTATTGTAGGTTATTTACTTCTTTTTTTCCATAAAATATTGTTTTGAGCCTGCATGTTCAATTATTAAGCACAAAATATTTTTAGGTTGTTGTACTACTGACGTTGGTGTTAATTACATAATGATTATTGGTATTTATTTGTGCCACAGTAATCAGTCAGATTTCTGTGGGATTGCTTTACGGAGATGGATTGTCCTATTTTGACTGTCTGAAGAGGCAGAAAAAAGTGTTAATTACTAATTAAACATTGTAACTGGTCATGTAAGGACATTTTTGTCGGCAAAATACGTCATTCTGTCTTTAAATCTTATCAAAGAAAGCTTGTAATTTACTTCTCCTCACATTCCATATAATCCTCTGAGCTAAAATCAGGGTCCCTGTATGTGACATAAAACAACCAAAGCCCTGAAACATACCCACTGTATGTTAAACTTCATCAGCATTGCATGATCCTTTTAATACCTATACTCTAATGATCAAGTGAGAGTATGATTGGGTATGTTTGTCAGTATGAGATTGAGACAAAGAAACAGAGACCATTTTGAGTATGTGTGTGTGAAAGGTGATTATGCTCCGAAAGCCTCGGGTCTTTTCTGATCCTGAAAGGCATTAGTCAGTCTAATGACCTGAGGTGTTACGGAGCATGTATACACCCCTCTGTGATTACGATCTATGAAGACGTCAAGCTGATGGTTGTATTTTCTGCAAACTAAGGTTTCTGATAATGAATTGTGAAAGTTTTTCAAGGGATTGGCAGCATTCTCTTAAGACACCTCTTTCCTTCTGAAGTGTGAACACAGGTGAGTTATTCTCCATATTTTTGAAATCTCTATTTGAAATCAAGTTTAAAATGTATGTGCCAGACTGCCAGTAAGCATTTAAGAGTATCTGGCTAATTGTTTATTAGAGCACTAAAGAGAATGTATTTGCTTTATTGTTGTAACCTTTGGTTTTGTATTTTCCTCTATTTTATATAACACGCCCAACCAGAGAAATACTTAATTAATTAGAAATACCAGTTTTGTAACTAAACTAAACGTTTCACAACTTAAAATTGTTGTATGAACATATACATGATGAATAGTACAGTTAATTGAGGTAACGTGTTTTTAGAGTGCACCCTATATAAGCCTGTTTACAGGTATCTGTGTATTTTAAGCCTGAGCAGGCCAGATTTAGCACTGACAATTAAAGCACAGCTCTCCCAGGCTAAATCCGGAGCTATGAAAACTCCTAACTTTCTTGCATCAGAAGCTTTTGAGTCAATTGAATGGTAATGGTTGCCATCACTGACAGTGTTTTATTTGTTTGTTTATTGATCTATTTGAAGGTTCTTTCACTTGGTTAGAGAGCCTTGTGGTTTACCTGGTCTGTTTACCTCAAGACAGGGGCCATAAACACTTGGAGTGCATTCCTTCATCTCAGGTTGCTGACCCACTACAGCCATGTTGGAACACTTTCCTCAAATGCCAGCAAAGATGATGTAGGCAAGATTGAACTCTGGAGGCATGGCAGCAGTTCAAAGCTCTGCGTTTAAGGACCCGACTCTGGGGTCAGGCCCAGATGAGGATGAAATCTCATTGTTGGAAGAAGAGTCGGACTCTGGAAGCTTGCTGTCTGATGATTCTGTTGTCCCTGATTATGAACAAGAGGAAAAGAAAAAGGGAACTGCCAACACACTATATGAGGCTTGCGTCCAAAATGACCCAGAGGCACTGAAGAGAGTGCTGGAACGCGATGGGACCTGTGATGAGGTCATGGAAGTTGACATTAATGGCAGGGTAAGACAGATTAGTATTAGAGAGCATGAGACAGTCTGACTAATCACAGAGCAGAAAGATCAGTAATGCAATAAAAATACGTACATTTTAAATTACTTTTACATTTTGGTTTTATATAAATTTGTAGGCCAACGTGGATTGCTATTTTTAACACTTTTCACTGTATAAGTAGAATTATGTCTGAGGTTAACATTTCTTGATAAGAATTTAACAGACATTGAACCCCCCCCCCCCCCCCCCCCAATGTGAACTACAACTGCGATAACGGTGTGTTTACTTGAGAAATCAAGCTACATAGTCTTTATATAGCAACTTGTTAACACTTTCAAACTTTCATGTTTGAGGCATGACTACATGCACTTGTAACTTAACAGCATGAGAAAGTCAATTTAAGTAATAACAGATATTGTACTCATAACTCATCACTGGAAATTCCTGAGGAAACCAATGCCTCGAGAAAAAGGAGATCTTTAGATCTTTTTTTTTTTTTAGTGCTGCAGGGTTATTATGGTTTGGTTGATTATGAAATAGTTACCAGTGATTTAAAGTGTCCATGTAATACAGAATATATTTTCTAAATCTCTTTACCTTTTCACCTGTTTAAGAATTATATTGATAGAGGTCTTGTAACACACCATGATTCTTTCTTATAGAATGGACTGATGGTGGCTGCGTATAAAGGCTTTCTTCCAATTGTTTACGAGCTGCACGGCTGTCCACATCTGGACATTAACCACCAAGACAATGACGGCAACACTGCTCTAATGATCGCAGCTCAAGCTGGTCAGTTCACTGTCTTGATGGAAATTAGATGAACTGCCTGGACTCTGCTGGCAATAATAGTATTCCAGGCAAATAGTGTTGATTTCTGTGAATATGATGCAATAACTCTAATTTACATAGAATTAAGGAATGACAATGACTTCATGTTAAACACTATTTGAATTTACCCCATTTTTTATTTTGTATATGTTCGAAAATAAAAGTAAAAAAGTTTTCAATCTTTCCGTTCACAGTCAAGTCAAGTCAAGTCACCTTTATTTATATAGCACTTTTAACAATACAGATTGTCAAAGCACTTAACAGTATCAAATTGGAGGACAGAGTGTCAGTAATGTATAATGATAAGATTAAACACTCAATTTTCAGTTAAAGGTATTTCATTATTGAATTCAGAGATGTCATTGTCTAGCTCAGTTTAGTTTAAATAGTATCTGTGCAATCAAATCAGCGATAATCGCTAGAGATTAAGTGTCCCCAACTGAGCAAGCCAGAGGCGACAGCGGCAAGGAACCAAAACTCCCTCTGTGACAGAATGGAGAAAAAAAAACCTTGGGAGAAACCAGGCTCAGTCGGGGGGCCAGTTCTCCTCTGACCAGACGAAACCAGCAGTTCAAAAGTTTATATTTCTATTTTAATTTTGTTGGAATTTCTAACAATAGTAGTATTATGTAGTTAGGTATTTTATTATATTTTTAGTTATTTTGTTATATTTTTTAGTTTTATTGTATTTCACAGGTCATGTCTCCATATGTAACTACATCATGAATTACTTCCCTGGAGCAGAGACAGAGATCAGAGACAACAGAGGATTCACTGCCCTCATTAAAGCTGCCATACAGGGCAGGAATGATGTGGTGGCAGCTCTTATAATGCACGGTTAGTAGTTGATAACACACATGCTGACATGCTGAAAATGGTCCTTTACTATTTTGGCATTGCTTATATTCAACGCATCACTAGGGGGAGACAAGAAGTCACCAAATGACCCACATAACCAATCAAGAATGGTGTAGCTGGCATTGAATCAGTTTGCCTCAATAGCATCCATAAGATTAATTAAGTAATTAGACAGCCAAGCAAAAGATTTGTGGAAGGCACAACATGACTAGACAGACAAAGTGATTTCTTACACAGCATTCTTTATTTTTAGAAAAATATTCCTCCAGCATCCGTTTGATATACAATGTATTAAATTCTCTGTATTGTTCTGTTTTAGGTGCTGATATAAATGCTGTAGACTCCAACCGTGGTAAATGTGCACGTGACTGGGCACTGAAAACAGGTCGCTATGACACACTGAATCGTCTGCGCACCCTTGCACTTCATCCCACAGCTGCACAGTTCTGTGACACCTACGTCCCAGAGTGGCCCAACCTTAAGGTGCTGGTCAGCAAAGCAACAGCCAATAAGAGTGCCGGCCAGAAGCTGACTCATCATCTCAAGAGTACTTTTGGTTTCAGTTTCCCACGTGACCCGCAGGACAATGGTGTCATGGATCACATGGTGCGAATGACCACCAGCCTACGCAGCCCGTTCATAGCCACAGCCACACGGCCTCTGTGCCCAAGCAGCCCTCCGCAAATGGGTAAACGTCGGCTTGCTGTGGCTGAGCTGATGCAGAAGCACTCACAGAAGCAGCTGGAGGAGAGTTCACTGTGCCATCGAAACAGCTCCATCTCCTCCATTTCTCCTTCAGTCCACTCGACTGAGTCTGTCTCTTTGTCCTGCTGTGCCGATACAGAGAGACGAGGCAGTGTGCTGTCCATTGCTCAGTCTGGAATGCGTACATTCATACCTTGTAGCGTGGCGTCAAGGCGCAATAGCATCTTCCCCTCTGGCTGTATCCCGCAGATTAAAGTTACCAAATCCTCTGAGCCCACCCCAAAAAAGGAGAAGAAGAAAAAAAAGCAGAAAGGTTACCTTGAGCCTCCAAAGTGGAAATATAAGGAGGCTAAGGATGAGAAGAAGAAAGAGAAGAAAGTGTTGAAGGAAAAGGAAGAGAAGGAAAAGGAGAAGAAAAGCAAAGACAAGGATAAAGGAAAAAGGAAAAAGCATGATGACTAAGATGGGATTTCTGAACCCTCAGTTAGGTTGTAGATGCCTTCAGTGTAATTGTGTGTTGGGAAATGCGTGATGACAGAATTGGTGAAGCAATGCAGTGAAGAACACATAGGCCCTGAAAAGAGGAAGCACATTTTGAAACCTCAGTGGTGCATTCCTGTCTCACGAAAATCACTTCCAACTTCCTATCGGGGCAATTTACCTATGACCATTTCAGTCAGTCTTATACACTGTAAAACGTGAAAGCTGACTTAACTTAAAAAAATTGAGGAAACCCGTTGCCTTAAAATTATTAAGTACATAATAATTAAAAAAAAAAAGTTAAGTGAACTTGATAATTCAAGACAATTCATTAACTTATTAAATTATCATTTACTTATAAATTTTAAGGCAACAGGTTTCCTCATTTTTTTTTAAGTTAAGTCAACTTATCACTTTTTACAGTGTAGGCATTAAGGTTTCTGATTGGATGACTTACATGTAGAATACTTCCTGAATGATTGCTGCATCCAAATAATCACAGACATCATCAGAACTGAATTGTGCTTAACCTTCAGAAAAAATCTTAAAAATATTACAGTTCATATTTAACTAATTGATTACTTATAGTCTATCACTGAAAAGTTTATTTGCAAAACTATTACATTAACCACAGTTTACTTGCAAAACTACTGTATCCCACAACAATTAGGGTTATGTGCAACAGACGTCTGTATTCTGTAAAACATGTTGCATCATTTCCAGGTCAGAATTTTTGTATGTGCTTCATTAAATATGGAACATTTAACTCAAGATGCATTCAAAGCAGATACCAAAGATAACCATAACCAATGTCAATCACAAACACAGATTGCTGTCTATCTGCTACTATCTTCTTCTCATTAACATTTGGATATTAAAACTGAATAAATTCCAGCAACAAAAACAAATAACTTGGTTACCTTTAAAGTTCATATATCACTATCCATTCACACTGCTATTAATACTTTCTTGGCAAGCGGATGTGATGAGACCTGTTTTGTGGTTTGGTCAGGTGACAACATATACCCTGTTCACCTGCTAATAAAATGAACCATTTTTGGCAGCAACTGCACGCTTTTGTGCAGGGTGAAAGTGTTATCACAGCTGACTTGATAATGTATTATGTTTGTAAATATGTATGATCCATTGTAACATACTGTGAATATGATTGAATAAACTATGTATGCCGTAGTACACAAAGATGGTCTTATTGGCTTTCTCTTACCCTCTCTCCCACCTGTGTATCATCTCTGACAGCACTGCAGGGACAGACGTGAGGCTGAACAGTCAGTAATCTGCTCTCACACAGTTATACAACACAACCATGTGGAGAGCAGCAGTAAAGCCATGCAGGATTAGAGATCTAGCTGGGTCACTCAGGTCAAGCAGAGGCCTCTGGCTAAGTCTGGGATCATGGGCCATGGCTTCTAAAGGACATGTTCTGGAATCACTTTTAGTGATAAGATCTATATCAGCAAGGAGAGATAAATTCTGTGCTAAATTCCATATAGAGACAACATAACATTTTAGAATTAAGGAATTCACACCATATAAATTCAAAAGAAAAATTGTTAGCTATTTCTTTAAGATTTCTACACTGTAAAAAGTGATAAGTTGACTTAACTTAAAAAAATTGAGGAAACCCGTTGCCTTAAACGTTTTAAGTAAATGATAATTAAAAAAATAAGTTAAGTGAATTGTCAAGTTCACTTAACTTTTTATTATTATTATTATTATTATTGTTATTATTTACTTAATAATTTTAAGGCAATGGGTTTCCTCAATTTTTTAGTTTAAGTTTAGTCAACTTATCACTTTTTACAGTGTAATGTATGGACAGAGGTGTCAAAATAAATTAAGGCCAGTTAGAAAAATAGGTTAATAGTACTAAAAATATAACTTAATAAAAGCTTAAATTAAGCACTAAAATATTTTTATTTAAGCTTTTATCAGCCTAATACAAAACAAAATAAGAGTTAATAAATCTACATATTAAAACTTGAGGCTGCAGTCCGTAAGTTTTGCCTCTTTGTCGCCATCTCTGTTTGAAAACCTGGAATTGCAGCTCTGTGCGGAATTATCTTCCTTAATTGCGTGGGGTTGTACTCCGGCAGACTCCAGCACAGATTAATCTAATGTTTTGAGGAGTATGTGTGTCAGTCTGTCAGTCACCGCACTGGTGTGGATACTATACTTAGGAATCACAAATTCTAGCCTACGTCTTGGAATATATGACCCAAATAAGAATTTTCACCTGTATATTGCCATCTGAACAAATAAGTAACAAGTCTGCCTGATTGTTCTGACCAACTGAGGAAAAAAGCATTACAATAACTCACGCTACCAATGGTAATTAAATCTAACGATTGGTTAGCTCATATCACATCTAACCGTGCAAATTATTATATATTCTCAAATTATTAATGTTAACAACATCAGCATTGCGTGACAAGGAGTGTAGTGTGTATTAGCATGTAGATTTCAATTTCTGTACAGTCTGATCTCTAATTGTCATACCATTCTGATTTCATATTAAGAAATTCTTTTAACCCAAAAAGCAAACTATGCTCCCTTCGAGCTGGTTGTCTTTAAAATACAAATCTTGTGTAATCCCAGGCTATCTGTAATCAGAAGCACATTTAAAACTGGAATATAATTTAATTTCATTCACATGTGTTTCATAAACACATTACTTTCTGGATTACAATCTGCCATCAAAATGATACATTTAATTATTCTAGCTGTTGTGATAAAAGGCTATAAATGATCCGCCACCTGCAGGATAGCCTCACATGTGATAGCCTAGTAGCCGGGACAACTTCTTTATGTTTACAGACGTGACATAATGACGCAGTGCCATGCTTGAATTTCCCGCGAAAATCTGTACCACTCAAATTAGAAAACATTATTATAAGCTAACCGTTGTGAATCGGGCTAAAGTAAGGTGATAGTTTTGAACACTGGCTGGTTATGTACTTGCTCAAATATTGATTTCGGATCATTTTTAACCCAAAAAAAGTTATGGACTGCAGATTTAAGGTAAAATCACCTTTTTAAAAATGCATAGAAATTGTTTACACACAGTATAGTGGACTAAAAGAAAAAAACGTTACATCCTTTTTTGAGGTCAACGAACGTCCTGTTAGTCAATGCAGTGTTTCACCAGTTGGAAATTTCAGCTGTGCTTTGTTGTGAATTTAAGCAGTTTTCATTCTCACTGTGTCACAGTTTCATTTGCTGGTGTCAGGATGATTCTTCCCAACATTGGAGGTAAGGGTTTATTTAATTTACCTGATGTTTAAACTTATTGGAGTGGCTACTCTGAATTCCAATGAACTTTTTTTTTCAGTTAATCATATCTACAGTAAATTGCAACTAACAGTATAAATTAGAAGGTGTGAAGCAGGCTACCCAGTTTTTCACAGTGAGAGAAAAAAAAAGTATATCACTATTATTGCTTCTAAACATAGAGTAAGCAGGACTGATCAGATTTAGACAGGTCAGTCTGGCCAGTGTAGAAATGTAGAAAACATTACTTTTCCAAATCTTGAGTTCATTTGATTCACAATAATACATGTTTGTAAAGTTCAAATGTATTTGCAAACAGTAGGCCTAAAAACTAACTCTGTAAACTATAAACATATTTTTAATTATATATCTGAGTTTAATGTCTTACATGTTGCACGTTGCAACATGCATATTTCATGTACTTTAATTTGGGAAAATCCTGTTTTTCACAGTATATTGCAATCACTCTTTCTTCATAGCACTATCTGTGTTCTGGATAATGTGTGTGAGAAACACAGCATCTCAGGGTAAGAATCATTCACCTACTCCTGTACATAAGCTGATACACACATATGGTCAGGTCAGTTGTATGAAGGAGGAAGTGCAGTTTTTTTTTTCTTCAGTCAAGTCATTATACATTTATCTATCATGTTGTTTGTAGAAGTATTCTCACTAACCTGTCCTGTTCATAAAAATACATTAACTAAAGGTTAATATAGGCTGTTGGGATTCTTTAAAAAAAAGTATATACCGTGTCTGTAAAAACATGAATAGTCATTCAATCAGATGTGCATTAATAATAATCAGCTCATCATGCCTGCAGTAACATGTTGACCAAGCTTAGGTTTCACTTTTAATTGCCCCGCAATATTATCAGTATGTTTTTAAAAAAAATGTTTTTGAAAGAAGTCTGTATTATTATTATTATTTATAATAACTGCTTTGTATTTTAATATATTTTAAAATGTAATTTATTCCTGCAATGGCAAAGCTGACCAATCAGCAACCAATACTCCAATCTTCAGTGTCACACATGATCCTTCAGAAATCATTCTAATATGCTGATTTAGTGCTCAAGACACTTTTTATATTATTATCAATGTTGATTTGTATTTGGAAACCACGATGTATTTTTTTCCAGTATTCTTTGCTAAATAGAAAGAATAGAAAGAACTTATTTGAAATATAAATATTTTGCAACTTTATAAACGTGTTTACTGTCACATTTGACCAATTTAATGTGTCCTTGCTCATTAAAAATATACATTTATTTAAAAGCAATCTTACTTACACAAACTTGAGAAAAGTTGTGTGTTTTAAGCCAAAAACTTTTACTCAAGAATTCATGTTTGAAACAGTGTGACTGCAAATAGCCAGTTTTGATTTGTTTTTATTTAGTGTTTCTTATAGGATTTGCTGTCTATAATATCAATTTGAAATGAACAAGCACATAGTAGGCTAAACTAAATAAAAAGATTCTGCAGAAATGCTGATCCAACATTGTTGTTAATAATAAGTGTTGTCCTGTCTTTTCCTTTTCTGTTCCATCTTATTCTGTCTCTCACCTCCAGCGTATGCTCCAGCCCCTTCATTCAGCTATCGATTCCGAATAAATGAAAGTAATATTGAGCTAAACTCTATAGTAGAGTTTGCTTGTAGCACCACTTGGAGGGCTCAATATCCCATAACTGTGTCTGTGGGCAAGTTGGAAAGCCCCTCACAGACCCCAGAAACCACAGAAGCCTGGGTGACATCTGAGGTCATCAGACGATCAGATATAATATATTTCACAATACCTGCGACGGCCAAGTATGAAGGAAAAATTGTGTGCTGGTACAAATCCACTCTAACGGACTCAAAGAATCCATATTCTGAATTAAGCAGCCCTATTACTTTAGTCGTATGTAAGTTTTATTATGCATATGATTATATCCTAATGTGTTGTATATTTGACATTTTCTACTGAAATGTCACTCTGTTTCTTTCTCTCTTTTCCCCAGCTGCCCTCTCTCATCCCAAAGTGACTGTGCACCCCAATCTTTTTCGTAAGGGTGAAAATTACACTGTACAGTGTGAATCAGCCTATAACCTAGCCACAAACTTCACACTGAGTCTGTATTACCGCGTCCTGCCTGTCACCCCTGGCACCAACTGGACCTTAGCTGGTTCGCTGTTTCTCACAAATTACAGTAGTATTGTTTTAAGACAAACGAATGTCGTTATCCCAATAGAGTTTGCCTGCAGTATGGAGATGTTGTACAATGGAAAACTCCTACATTCATCTCTGTCGAAAAGTGAGCAAGCCATCCCAGGTACAGAAGAGCAATGCATTCCCTTTTAAGTGGAAATAGGAGTGTTTATGTGTGTGGTTTCATTAATTAAATGAAATTATATACAGTATATTTACCAAATCTGAGAATTTTCATTTCATTGATGTCTAGAAGAAACAATGTATGTATGTATATTTTCTTCCCTTGTGCTCCATTAGAAGAGCTTCCGGTTCGGCTCTGGGAGCAGGAACGTGGAGAGAGCTGTCTAGGATATCTGGATGTCACTCTCAAAGGCAAGTGGGAACCAGTTTGTCAGAGGGAAGTCGCTACTGAAGCTGATTCTTCTGCCGCTGCTGCCACAGCTGAAGTGGTGTGCAGGGAACTGGGATGTGGGCATGTGCTGAAGTGGGAAAGGCTTTTGGATGACAGACGGCTGTTCACACAGACAGTTGGGGGCATCAGGTGCATTGGGAAAGAAAAAAAGATCAAAGATTGTCCAGTGGAGCAAATTGAAGATTGCAAACAGAGAGGCACGCTCTATATAGTTTGCTCAGGTGAGACAGTTTGAGATTAACTGTACAAAATTATTGCAATGACATTTTACAAGAAAATGTTTTGATTAATTTAATTAATCCTCAACATTTTGTCCCACTTGAAGAGATGTGTCTGTTTTACTCCTTAGAGCCACAAAGGAAACTCTAATTCATGGGACCTGACTAATTCCCTCATGCTTTTTATCTTTTTAATAAATGTCTTCCTTTCACTCTCCACTTTGCCAGATGCATTGCCCCGTCCTAAACTGTCTGTGGATATGTATGGTCCTGTCTCCAAACTGTACGTCAGGGACAAAGAAAATGTGAAAATCTCCTGCTCCATCGACTCAGCTTATTTAAAATCAAAAGACTACGTAAATCACCATATTCACACTTTTGCTTTTACACTGAACTGTTTTGTAATTACATTTCAAATGATGTTTTTGGTAGACAGCAGGTGTCTTTTAAACAGTTTTTTCCCCCTTCCTGTTTAGGGGTACTTAGAGTTTAGAAGGGACGGTGCTTATCTGAGTCAAAGTTACACCAAACCAGGCAACCTCGAGTCTATCACACAGTATGCCCCAGTTCCTCAAGGAGAGTATGAATGTGTATTCCAACTTACGTCTTCAAAAATGAAACCAAAGTCTCAGCCCAGCAATTCAGTCTTCATTTACAGTGAGTACCTATAAACATTTTTGATGCATTATAACTAAGATAAATGACTCTGTTACAGCACATTTAGTCATAATGTGCATTTAGTCATACAGTACTCTTTACCTCTCATCTATTACGTTTAATGCAGAATTTTAAAGAACAAACGCCAGGGGGCAGTGCTGAGCTAATACTTTGTATTTAAGACGCACATTAAATTTAAATTTTGCACTTTTAATGACATAATTTTTACATCATTAAAAAAATGACCCCTAAAGAAAAACAGACTACTATCATATTAGTGGCCAAATTAAATGTGTTTATTTTAAATGGAGCAGGTCACCTCTTAAGAACTGACATGATAAGACCACAGGACAGGCTGAAATACTGTTTGCTTTGTCTTTGTAAACCAAGATATGTTGAAGCCGCATTAGTAATGTTTTCTCATTGATACAATACTCATGTCCGCCATATTGCAAAGATCAAGGTCCTTAAAACTGGCTGAAAACTGAACTTTGACTGTGCCCCTAATTTTTTGGCCCCTTATTTTTTCTTTAACTTAACCGATGTTCATTTGTGTTTGTCTTTTGCAGTATACAATCCTCCAGATCCAGTGCCAATTGTTGCAGGTGTTCTCACAACTGCTGTTGGGTTAGCAATTCTGGTGTATATTTGTATATACAGAACCAAGGCAGAAGAGGTACAGCCCAATGAATTTCCACAGACCAGTAGTGAAAATCAATCAGACAATGCCAGCTACTCACCTCAGCAACTGGAAGCCAAAGAAATTTGATTTATGGCTTAAAATTTGTTTAACTTCTTCCTAACAACTTTCCACATTAAATATAATGTTTGATAAATACTGAAAAAGGCTAAGAGATGAATGAATTTTGCAATACAGTTCAGAAAATGTTCATGAGAAGCAAATATTTAGATATCAAAGTTAATGTAACTAAAATCGTATGATGAAAATGAACTAATTACTGTAGTGTTATAAGAGAATTAAGATTAAGGGAGTTCTGCATAAAGTGGATCAGCTTTATTGTAATTATTATATTGAATGTATCTGTTTTAATCATTTTTTTTTTCTGTCTATAGTTTCTTTGTGGTTCCATTGTCTAATTTTTATCCAGATGTAGCTCTTTGATAATAAAGTTGCCCATAATTGGTGCACAGTAAATTTCCCGGTGTTAAATCAACACTGCTTGGTGTACATATGGGAAATTAACTGTGTGACAACATTTCAACATTTCAAGCAACAAAGACATATCAAAAAGACAAATCAAGACAAAACTTGTAGTCTCAGATTTATTGTATTCAGAATTTAAGTTGGTGTCAAGTCAATAAATACAAAATAAATCTGGTTGAACATGGTTTTTGTTGCGTTTTTTTTCCATTTATAACAGGGACTGTAAAATATGTCTGGAAGCAGTTTGAATACAGGGCAAAGTCTAAGGTAGTACAGTCACCACACAGTAAATGAAGCTCTTCTCTTTCAACTCAGCAAGTACACAAAGTTTAGGAGGGATGGTCCATGGAAATGCCATTGTGCCTGTTTTTTGCTGTAACAGATCTCCCTTGAATGTGAGGTAACTGGACATCGGAAGCCCACAAGTCACTGTCATCAGTTACAGGCTGACAGTATTGTACTTTTTATAGCAAATAGGTATACAAACACTGACAGCCATTGCATAATGACAAAAGTCATATTCGTCAACAAAAATACAGCAGGGAGCTTGTAACGGCACAAAACATTCAACCAGGACTTTCAGGACCTGTATAGCACATCCCTGATCCAGTGAAACCATGGTACTGCTTGTGGTTATGTTAATGAGACTGAAATCCTGTTGTTGTGAAGGGCCTAATTGGCTTCAGTGGTTTCTATGTGTATCTATTTCATTCAAGTCTCACTTTCCCCATACATATCAGTGCAGAAATAAAACTGGGAGCACATATTCTCCGTTACATTCTTTCTGGTGTCATTTTAGTGTAGTTGGGTTGATTAAAAATGGCAGTGCTGCCACCAGACAAGAGATGTATGTTATGGGGAACTACCATCAACGCACAGAGCAACCTAAAACTTATTTTATGTTTAAGAAATCATTGTCCTCATCTCCTCATTAACAGGGGATAGCTGTCTGGCTAGAATATAGCACCATAGATGGTTTGAGTTGTAAGAAGGTTCAGAGTGATCTAGTTGAAGGTAAGGAAGATGGGATGCCGGGTTGGGTTGGGTTGGGGGGCGCTTCTCCTTAATAGCGTTTACTGCTGACAGAGGTGACACTGGTTTTGCTGATGGAGCTACCACCGTATCCGGAGCTACCACCGTATCCGGAGCTACCACCGTATCCTGATCCACCACCAAATCCTGAAGAGCTACTGAAACCACCGCCATAGCCGAATCCAGCACCGCTACCAGAGAAACCTGCAAGAGAAAGAAAATTTAGACACGTATCCAACATAACCTGGAGAATGAGATTCTAAGAAAGATGAGAGATTCAGAGAGAGAGAGTTTTATTTACCAGATGAGACACCTCCAGAGGACTGCTGCACATGAATGGTGGCTGAAGCTCCACCGCTGGACAGTCTAGAGTAAAGAAGGCAATAGGTTTGCTTACTGATGTTTTTTTGAACCTCAAGGATGGTCGAAAAGATTTGACAGTGTAAATATCAAATAAATGTTCTTTTAAAACTTCCTACCTGCTCTCCTCTCCTTCCAGCAGCTTTCTGTAGGTGGCGATCTCAATGTCCAGGGCCAGTTTGACGTTCATGAGCTCCTGGTACTCGCGCACCTGGCGGGCCATGTCTTGCTTGGCCTTCTGGAGGGCTTGCTCGAGGTCCTTGATGCGGAGCTTGGCGTCCTTCACTGCCAGCTCTCCACGTTCCTCAGCCTCAGCGATCTGAGCCTCCAAGTTGGCACGCTAAAGTGACAATACCACATAAAGTCAGCTTCTTTACATAAACAGTGTGTGAACTATTTATATATCAACCCTTGCTCATCATTACCTGTCCCTTGACAGCATCAATCTCGTTCTGCAGGCGGGCGATCATGCGGGTGAGTTCTGCGATCTCAGCCTTGGTTGAGCGGAGGTCCTCACCGTACTGACCAGCAGAGGACTGCATCTCCTCAAACTGTAACATATATTTTGACACAAATGAGCACTTGCGATAGATGAGGTGATCTTCAAGAGTTCAAGCTATGAGAGTTGACTGACCTTCTGTTTGTACCAGCCCTCTGCTTCAGCACGGCTGCGGTTGGCGATGTCCTCATACTGAGCACGAACTTCAGCCACAATGGAGTCCATGTCCAGGTTTCTGCTGTTGTCCATCTCCACAACGACTGATGTGTCCTTGATCTGAGACTGGAGCTCACGCAGTTCCTGCAAATGCAGACCAAACAATCAGTAAATTACCTAACCTTACAAAGCAGCAGTACTAACCAGTTTTGGTAGGCCAAACACAAGAGAATTGAACTTACAGCCTCATAAACTGCCCTGAGGAAGTTGATTTCATCCTGAAGAGCATCAACCTTGGCCTCAAGCTCAACCTTGTTCATGTAGGCTGCATCAACATCCTAAAAGAAAATGAGAGGGCATTATACCCTATTGCTGTTGCAAAAAAAAAAACCTTAATGGAGTGAAAAATGTAGGTCTTTTAAAGAAGAAGATAAATGGTCTTCACCTTCTTGAGCAGAACAAACTCATTCTCTACTGAAGCACGCTTGTTGATCTCATCTTCGTACCTGTTAAGAGAAAGGAAATGTGAGTAAATCTATTCTGTTTTCAGTGGGGTTTGTTTTCCATCAGATCATTCAATTTCAAAATTACAACTCACTTGTTCTTGAAGTCCTCAACCAGGCCTTGCATGTTCCTCAGCTCTCCTTCCAGCTTCATCTTCTCATTTCCCAGGCCATCGAGCTGTCTGCGCAGGTTAGAAATGTAGGCCTCAAACATAGCATCGATGTTGGAGCGGGTGGTGGTCTGTTCCTGGAGGAGACTCCATTTGGTCTCCAGCATCTTGTTCTGCTGTTCCAGGAAACGCACCTGTGGAAAGAAAGAAAGAATTTTGTGGTTTTTATTTGAAGATTTTCACTCTCAAGTTCCTTGGAGGTTAAAAATGTAGTTGAGAAAGACTGCATTCTGAAAAAAGTAGTGAATGAATGAATAAATGAAGTGGATTGATGGTTTTGTCTGTCTTGTATGACTCCTTTGTAGTCCTAGCTCTTTAAGTCTCTTTGTGCATGCTCTCTGGAAGCATTGTTTAAGGGAATACAAATGACCATGAGTCATTTTAGCAGGCATTTTTTTCTGCAGGGTGGAGTGAGGGAAGGGGGGAAGGGAAGGTGAAAGTGGACTGACTGGGTGTGGCAGTGCTGCACACAAGCTACAAACTCCTAGACTGGAAAAAAATTCCAGTAATGGCCTCACCCCAAACCAGCATTGCTTCACTGATAAAACAGAGCAACAACATCAGAGAAACAAGAAATACCTGCCACACCCTAAGGCAGGTTTTGTGTGTGGTCTTTGGAGATCAGCCATATATGACAGCACCTGTCTTGTTCATAATCTACTAAAATATCTTTATATATATTTTTAGATGGGGTTTTTTCAAGATGTATGCAACCTGGATGTACCCTGGAAATATTAGTGCCCTTTTCCTCAAGACTTCTTTTTCATACTATCTTACATTAACAATGATTTACATTTCCCTGTTATCTTAAACCTCAGAAAAAGTTCAAAGGCATTTATTGGCAATAGTCTTTGGCCTGTAACCTGCTAGAAAGTTATAAAGCAGAGTAAAAGTTTGGAGCATGGTCCTGATGACTCATTCTGGTCACATACTGCCTACTGCAAATTGTCCCACAGGCACTAAAAAATAAAGGTGTGTGTGTATATGCTGACTGCATGGCCTTCAGGGTGTGTCTTCTGTCCACATTTACTCAGAAAGTTATGAAGTGTTTGTTTGCAGCCAAATATGGGTGTAACATACAGTTGACTAAAGTTTTTTTTTTAATTTATTAAGAAAGAGAATTAAATAAAAAATGCATGGCACAAATGGATCTGAATGACAATTTCAATTTCATAAGCTGTACAATTTTTGTGGCGTAATAAAGTCTAGACTTTGGACTACGCACACACTGGATTCATCTAGCGCACTCTATATACAGTATGTGTGTATCTATGACTCACATGGTTGCTAGGTTATTACCTAAACTCCACCCATATTTGGATAGCCTCAGTCATGGGTTTTTGAGGACTTTTTTCCAAGGCTAAAGCCATACTGAGATCTAGTACAAATGCTTGTACTGCCCAATTAGTACAGATACTGACTCTGGTGTAATCAGATGCAACTTTTACATCTATGAAAAATACTTAGCTTGCAGATATGCTGAAAGAAAGCTATTGTGCAAGAGAACACATTTTTAAGTGTCACTCAGTTTTTTTTTACAGCTGCAAGCTATTATATTGTGTAGTAATACTAAAGGATCCAGTGTTAAGAGGCACTCGTTCAAAGGTCATACTTAGTAATAAAACGAGAATTCTGTATTTGAATGCACTACAGGCACAGTGCACAGTGATATCATTATGTATATTTGCATATGTAAAAGTCAGTGTTATTTTAAGAGAGACCGAATGCATGAATACTCACTTTGTCAATGAAGGAGGCGAAGCGGTTGTTGAGGGTCTTGATCTGCTCTTTCTCCTGAGTGCGGACAGTCTGAATATTGGGGTCAATTTCCAGGTTGAGGGGGGCCAACAGGCTCTGGTTGACGGTTACAGCGGTGATGGGAGGTGGAATGAAGCCACCACCAAAACCTCCACCAAGACCACCACCGTAGCCTCCACTCATGCTGCCGCTGCTGAAGCTGTAGCTGCCACCTCCAGCACCGAATCCTCCACCGAAGCCTGAACCGGCACCCATGCCAGATCTCCTGACACTGGTCACGGTGCTGACCCTGCTAGAGCCGGCGGGAACTGCGTAGGCTGACTGGCTGGAGTAGCCAGACTTCCTGATGGAGCCACCGCTGCCACCACCGATGCTGTAGCTGATAGACCTGGTGCTTGACATGGTGCCTGTGTCTTTGAGTAGCTGAGAAGGAGGTACGAGAGTGCTCTCTGAGAGAGGAGTGGAGGAGGTTGCTCACAAAGGAGAGTCAAAGTCCCTCTGCGTGTCTCTCTGCAGCTGGCTGACCCTTTTTATACACACACTCAGGAGGCGGAGCTGTCTGCTCACACACATACACTCACATACAGATGCACTCTGTCACACACCCTACCTGTTAGACAGGTACAGAGAGAAAGTGGCAAGATAAATGGTGTCACACCCAGCCCCGGGCTTCGCCTCAGGTGGAGTGAGAAAACAGGAGGAGAGGCAGAGACTTGAGGACAGATATTCCAGTAGAACCTCTGAAGAAAAATTAAGAAAATACAGTGCTCTCACAGGCTGCCAGCGGGTGTGTTTCTGCCTCAGTATCTGGTTGGCTGGACAGCCGTAGAGAGCGAGTTAACCTCTGCTCTTCTCAGCAGGGTGGGGCGCGAAGCAACTTTCACATTTATGAATGGCTTTTTTCCATCTACTTTTGCCAGTGTTTGGAACTGGCAGAGCTTTTTTTCCCCCCACGAGCTGAAGAGTTGCATTGTTGAGATTAACAAGGGGAAAAAAGAACAGGGAACTCAAGTTTCCGTCTGTACTGATGTTGGAAAATGTGCACACACACTTCTGCACAGTAGCTAACGTAGCTAATGTGTTCTATGGCACTAAACTCCACCAGATGTGTGTACATATGAATGTGTGAGTGAGGTGGAGCAAAGTGGTGTGATAGAGCTGTGGAAAAACAATGAGAAAAGTTGTCACAAAAATACAGTACAGTTCCTCTACCTGGAAACTTCTTCAGGATCATTCACTTCCCACGCCCTGCATAGTCAGACCATTTCTCATTTCTAGTTCAAGTCAACATGATAAGCCAACTGCTGGGTGTCACAGCCAGCGCTGATGGGCATTTGATAGTATTACACAAGCATCTACAACTATCATGACACTATGATAGTATAAAGCAGGTGTGAAAGGTGTGAGATCATTGCACGGCAATCATCACTTTGTATGAGTGTTTGTGATGAGTAATAAGATCCAGCTATGTCTCTAGCAATGGCGTGCACAAGCCCCCTTAAAGACGTCAGACATACAAAGGAAGGAAAGGCAAGAAAATGCATGTCCGGGCTGGTTCTCTAGGACATTGTGGAGAGGGTTTACTGCAGCAAACCATTACAGTAATCAGACAAGCATTTGGCCAGGGGTATGGCCAGAATGTCTGTAGTATGATTTTGGGCATTATCCATATGCACACATATTAGTGTGCATGCATGTTTTTGTATCTGACTTTATCTGATCTGTTGTTAAGGTGTATTATGCATATTTTCCAAAGTGTATGTCATTTGCTCCCAATAACATAACAGGGTTTGGCACCTTGACATTATTGCAATGCAACCCGCATTTGCGTTGCAATAGTGTATTGTGAGTATGAATATGCAAATATTATTGTATTGTGAGAAGAATATGAAATATGTATCAAGTTTGATGACAGTAGATATTAATGTCACTAAATAATAATTTAGATGTGCACTAATAATGCACACACACACACACACACACACACACACACACACACACACACACACACACACACACACACACACACACACACACATATAAAGAGATATATGTATATGTATGTAAATAAGAATTAAAGGTACATGTTTGATGATGAAAGATAAAGATCTGTAGCGTCTGGCACATTCCTAGTTTAAGAACTGATGACAAGAATGGACACACCCTTTATTTGGATCATCAACTGACTTACCGCACTGAAAAAAACCTTTGAAATTATGCTTTAAATTACTAAAAAATGAACGTGGATTAACATATAGCACCGACTGGACCCACATACTTTTTCCAATGTGGTTTTATTTCAGTAAGAGCAGTTCAGATCTACTTTGTCACATTCTTCACAAAAAAAAAAAAGACTAAGGTATGTGGTCAGGCCACCTTTCAGTCACGAGGGTGGAATCATTTTTGCACTGTATTTGCATATAAAACAGCGGTGATGCAGAACAGAATATCTTCTGACATGTATTTTAATGGCACCCAATAGTCTAGATGTGATTAAATGAAGCTGAAATGTTGTTTTTAATCCAGTTTAGTCCAGTCATCAGAGTAGTATCTCTGAAAGGGATTAACAAGAGAAACATACTAAACAGCTGTCTGCATTTTAAAAGCTTGCAAAACAAAAGTCAGCAGAACAAAAACACAACTGAACAGCACATTCATTCATTTGAATTTTTAATAATGCATGGTTGGATGGGATTGTTATTATTTTTTCATTGTCCTTTTCATGAACGTTACATTCAGTATTTCCATTTCAAACCACTTTGAAAATGACTCATTATTTTAGGTTTTCTTTCACGTTAAGCATTTGCAGCAATATACAGAATAATTACTTTACAATTAGATCTTTCACATTTTTAAAACTGATCACTAAACAACGAGACCATCTACTGCTAAATGTTGCACACCTGGATTAACATGCCTTTTAGAGGCCTGTTCACTCGCCTGGGGGACTTTGTTGTGGCACGTCTGTTTAGCATGTAAGAGTGCCTTGAAGCTATCTGGCCATAATCAGCAGGTTTTATACATCTTGTATTTGGTAAATGGGCATGCAAATGAGGTATGTTGAAATTTAGACAGTATCATGCTAAAATGACATTGTTTTGTAAAGACATGTTTGGGATTTCTTAAGAAGGAAGGCTTGCATCAACAAACTGGATCCAACTCATATTTACTGCGTGAAGTAAATCTTCTTTCCCAATAAATAAACTCAGGTTTAAATAGAAGAGACTCAATTAACTCAATTCTAAGAAATCAGGTGAATGAAACCAGTCGGGTCTGTATTTCTGGACTATGAAGGGTGGACTGAAGCCCACTGCATGATATACTACACCTGTCCCTGTTCGGCAGAACTTGCCTTCTTAAGAAGCGATAAAAATTGAATGTCATGAATTACACACATTCCATCCACCCAAAGTTGCTATTGTCTAACATTTTCTCTTGAAGGTCATCAAGATATGTACTAGATACTCCATGCACAAGATAAACAAGCAACAATTATAAAAAAAGTACATCTTAATTGCATGTGCAAAGGCAGGCCTTTTCTTACAACAGTCATCATGACCATCAATGTGTAATAATAGGTGGATCCAGAAACACCCTCATAACCTCATTAAATCACCTCTGATTTTTCACACAACAAAAAATTAGATGGAAATTTTAGGTTGTGGTTGTCTTTTTTTATTTGATTCAATGAAACTTTTATTTTATCAGATGTCATGTCATTCAATTCTTTTAACGACAACAGAGATTGCAGATTGCAGAGATGATTATGTGTGCAGCACTGAGCCAGATAGAAAAGGTATCTACTGTGTGTTTATTTTCCTTTCTTCCTTATTTGATTTGTTTTTTTGTTTCAAAGGCCAAGTAGTGGAAAAAGTGTATAAATGGCTCTGTCTCTACATGCCTTTTTTCTCCTCCTTCTCCTACCCCATAACTTGAGTATGCCTTCTTATAGTGAATGGGTGTTGGCTTAAAGAACTTAGTGAGTATCTTATTACTCACTGTCACTGAGTTGGCAACTTCTGAAAATGCTGTGAACCAACAGAGAATACCTTCAAACAATGAGGGTGCTCATATAAACAGCTGCAATCATACCTCTAGTGTGCCAGTTCACATAGCCGCTTTTTATGTGTTTCAGGCACACCCATTATTTCAACAGATTTACTACTGAACTCAATAGAAATAAAAATGCACACACACATACAGACTGGGGAAACCAAGTTCAGCTATATTTTGAAGGTGGATTTTAACCAAAAAAGTCAGGAAACGGTTTTATTTATTTTTTCTATAAATGTCAGTTTGGGGCAAGATGTTGTATTATATATATTTTATATTGTGCTATTTTATGCAATTCTGTAATTGTAATTTATGTTAATCATAACCTTGATTTGACATTTTGTATATAATGTTCTTCATTTATTTTATTTTATTTTATGCAGTTTTGTGTTTTTTCTGCTTAAATATTACTGACAATCCATTAAAACAGATATTGGAGGACTTCCGTACTAAATTGCACATTCTGTATTAAAACAGATATCAAATAATGATCAAAAATGCATTTTCCAGTTGTGACATGTCCCGTCAACATTTGTTTAATTATTCCTCTGCACAATACAATTTTTAGACTTTAAAGTACAGAATACAGAAACTAAGTAAAAAATGCAGCAATTTTTTCTTCATTTTATGAGCATTTCTGACATTTACACACCATTTCAAAAGACCACTGAATTAAAAACAGCTGGAATGGTTAAGCAAGAAAATCTGACCAAAAAGACATTACATGACAAGGTTCACTTTTTTCACAATATGTGATTCATTCTATAAAAATGTCCAAGATAGAAACTAGGAAGAGCATGATTTTAAAAAGTGGTGCTTGAATATTATTGCAGCTTCAGGCAGGACATTAAGACTTCGTGAATGAAAGGATTTGCTTTAATGCGGCAGATACATCAGTTCGTTGCCAGTTGCTCATGGCCATTTACTACTCATTCGGATATCATTACTACAGACAGCAATTACCTTGTTCAAAATCATGTTGAGCAATAACTCATTCATAAAGTCAGTTCTTTTTCCAAATAAAACAGGTTCAGAACTGTCCATATTATGATAGTTAGACAAGTGTAAGCCTAAAGGTGCAGTTATAAAATTAAGTAATAAAACATAATAATACTTGCACTTAGAACGAACTAAGAGCTTTAAAAAACACACTTGACAGCAGGTGTGATCCACAGGTGTAAAGCAGATATAAATAAAACACATACAGTAGCTCAAGACATCAGCACACAATGACCAGTGTTGAGTAGGCTAATATTTTCTCTATGACCTATAACGTTTCAGTGAAAACTTTATTCAAACAAAAATTTGCTTCAGAAACATTTTTGTTAAGTCTCTTAACATCCCTATATAGCAATCAATTAGTTGGTCTAAATGTGTTTATATAATCTGTGGAAGGCATAGGACCATGAAATGTTTGACCAATTCGATAATTCTTTCTGAGCATTACAGCCTGAATGTCAACGTATGTATTTGCGCAACTATGAGCACCCTGTTAGCTATGTAGGCCTAAGCTACCTCAGACAGTGCGGAAGCAGTGTTGGAATGGGGGGTATGGGTCCTGGACCTCCCATAAGCATCGGGACCCCCCCATATCACCCAAAATAATATACTTGGGGGGTCCCCTCCCTAGTTTTTCAATAAAAATATAATACTTGAAACATGAAAGTAGTGAAAATGAAAATTAAATGAAAGGATTCGATTGCTGTATTAGCTCATGTTACATCATATTTTATTTTTACGCGTTTTAACGTTTTACGCGTTGCTCATTACAACCAATCACACACAATTCTGTTGAGTTTAAGAATGCAGTGGCCAATCAGAGGCGTTCAGATTAGACATCGCTGAATTCCCTCGTCATAAGCAACAAAAGTGCAGATAAAAGTAAGAGATTAATTTATCATAATGATTATAAGAGGATTTATGAGTGCTTAACTAGACTAACTGTGCTCATTTAGAGTGTGTTCTTTCACTGCATGATTCATAAAATGCAGAAAACGTAAATATTTAGGCTATATATCATTTCATATAGTTAATGGTTAGGAGGACCCCACAAGAGCTTTGACACAATTCGAACACTGAGCGGAAGGCGTTATTATTGTAATATTATGCGCTTTGTACTGTAATGTTTTCTCACCGGTGAATGAGACAAAAGATAATTTGACAGCGTTGCATTCAAATCTCCACCATCGCCGTATCGTGTCGCTGGTTAACCGGAGCGCATTCATGTGATTTGGAGGAGGCGTGGCTTTGCAGAGGGATTAGCTATGTAGGGAAGGTGGGATCTTGCTTTCAAATCTAGCTTTCTATTTCTAACCTTTCCGAAATCGCCTAACCAAGCAAATAACCTTTAATAATAATGAATTCCACAATTTTTGGCAATGATTAAATTACCTGATTATTTACTATTTTTTATAAAATCATGTAAGTTTTCATAGTTTTCATTTTTTTTTTTTACATAGTCTAACATTTCTTAAATATTTTAAAATCCTAATATTGAATTTAATTCAGCTTGAGCATTTCTGTCACAATCTGTCGATCACAAACATCCATAAAACAAAAAACTCGAGAAATTTACAATTTATGTTAAATGCAACACTAGGTTCCAGCGTTCCACAAACAGGACAAGCAGTTTTGAAAATGGATGGATGGATTTTGCTTGCAAAAAAATATTATTTTTCTAATGACTTTTCAAAGGCTGTCAATTCAGAAAAAAGCTTTTACATCCAGATGGTAGTTACGTCATCAACCAGCGGATGCTAACCAGCTAAACCCTTGGAGACCTCCCAAGCTGTATTGTCTAGTCCTGATAGTCTTTTAGGCAGTGACGGAGTCAGAGAGATGAAGTCAGAGAAGGGCGGCTGGGTGGTGTACAATTGTTCATTTCTACATCATTAGCGGATAGTCATATTTTCCCATCTTATGGTAATGCCTCTTTAATCTAGCAGCTAACAGTAGCATGACAACAGAGTGTTTTTCCCATGGAAGTGCTTGTCTAATCTAAAATTAGTTTTGGATTCCTATTTTAAAGTGTTAGCATAAAGCTGTGAGATCACATTTGTTTACAAAGGATAAAATATCTTAGATCGGACCTGTCTCGACAGTCAGAAGACGGTATTCCTGTAACAGTTACTATTGTTGCTTTTTGTTTTTACAGTGCCTAGCAACCACTGCGTTTATGACGAAGACTTCCTGTCCACGGTAATACAGTGTGCTTTGATTCAGTCCTCCTCCTCATTTCATTCACTTCATGTTTTCCATTCATAAGGCTAAAAACAGTAGTGAACTGCACTTTTGAAACATTTTGATTAGCTTTTGCAATATAGAGGCATAATTTAAACTAAATAATGTATTTCAATTGTCCTTTTCATGAGTAATATGCATATAGAGAAAATGAGTTAACAGTAGTACCCTACTGCTGAAGTTTTGTTATGTAACTACAGCCTTCTAGCTCCACCTTCTTCTGTTAAAGGGGGTGGGCTTCCTGCTAGAACTACGCAAGGGAAAAAACAGACATTAGCTCACTTGTAGGTTTTTTTCTGTTACTAGTGCATTAATGTGTGGTGAATTATGTGTATCTAAAACCATTGATTCCAGTCATCTTCTATTTCCATGGTGACATACAGTCACAATTCACATACACTCTGCCCTTGGTAACATATGCCAAGCACTTTCACCATAGCAACCTCACAGTGGAACATACAAACTCAAGCTTTTCTTGCCCAATGCCACTGAAGCATCTGCTGTTTGTTATCTGCTGTACTCGGTCTAATCCCATCTAGTTACCCATTTGTTGACAACTATGTTAAAATCTTATAGGATGCACAAAGGAACTGTCAATCAAAACTAACTCAAGAATCTTAAACATGATTGCCCATAATGCTGTGAGAACTTTATGTCTCAGCTGTGTGAGAAACTTTGAACTTTTTAATCTACTTTACTACTTTCATTTGTGGTCATTACTCTGGAGTAATGTAAGCTGCGATTACTGCATATTAGAAGAATTTCATACGAAAAAGGATAACTGCGTGAATAAAAACTATTGGTAACATTTTTTAGGTATCATAAAAATAAACAAAAATTTTACAGAATTCAATCTAAATTAATATTAATTTCAAATGGTATACAGAAACATTAATGCATTATGAAACTACTCAAAGCAAATAACCTTTCAATAAACATAATGAATTTTCACAATTGTTGGCAATAATTGAACTTAACTAATTATTTGCTGAATGTTATAAATATCATGTAAATGTCCTATTTTGATCATTTTCATTTTATACATATTTAATTAATTAACTAATACTTCATAAATGTTTTTCATTTAAACCAGTGTTTCTATTGCAATCTGTCATAAACACCATTTATAATGCAAAACTATAATTTTACATAATTTAATCTCAGTTAATGTTAATTTCTACATTTTAAACCTTTCAGATGGTATCAAATGAATTACTGCAAAGGAAAAAATTCCAACTAACTAGTAGTAACTAGTACATTAAACTAAATTAACAAATGTAAAAAATGTTGTTCACTGTTACTCTAATAAATTAACTAGCATTGATAAACTGAAACTTATTGTAAAATTATTTTATATTACTGTATGGCTATATTCTGAGAACACTGTAAAATGAGAATATGAGTTGAGAAACGATACTCATTCAGTAAATTTGAGGCCATAATAACTGATTTCCCAACAACAAAACAAGTCCTTTAAATGGCTTAATTACATAAATACAATGGCAGCGGACAGTCTTTGTAGTAACATTGCTCATAGCAACCCGCACCAACCAATCACATGCATTTCTTTTGTAACCTTTCAACAGGCACATGCATCTGGGTCAAACCCACAATTTCAGCTGTATTATTTCACCTTTACAGTAGATGTTCCCTTGATTTTGCACATTTTTCAGGTGAACTGAATCATATTCGTGGTGTCTAAGTGGGTTTATGTATGTGTTTGCTACATGTAAATGTGACATGTAGCTTTCTCAGTCTGAATGACACACAGTCTTTTCCTAGAGCGACAGGTTGGTGTATGTTCAATCCACAGGGCCTTGAGGGTGTGGATCATGCCAAGCCGAGGTGTTCCTTAGGCTTATCTCTTTGTGACTGCAGTCATCCAAACACATAAAATGTGGGTGGGGTCAAGGGGGTTACTAGTTTCGCTCTTGTAGTTTGCAGTCTTAGAGCTGTATGAATGTTTTCTATGAATATGAAACTTTCTTACTCACAAATTCAGAATCAGTAAAATGTATACTACAATAATCAAAGATTTTATGTCCCAAAATATGCTATCAGCCTTATGCTGAGGGTATGTGTTTAAACAAGTGGACACTCCCTCCACACACATCTACACCCATACAGGTTACTCTCGCCTTTACGGGACACTGGAAGTTTGATTAGCTGACAAGCCTTGAACAAAGCCCCCACTGTCTTAAAGACAGACAAGTGTGAGGATTTACTGCTTATGGCAGAAGGAAATGTCACTAAATAAGCTCCTTCAGTTTCAGCATTGAGAAACATTGACGACTAAGAAAACTAAGTAAACATAAGTACACAAGTCTGTACAAGTAGCTGTTACATGACAGCTTATGTATGTATCTTAAAGTGTGACAGTGTTACTTTAAAAGACAAGGTGAAAAAAAGCTTTTATCATACCAGGTCAAATGACTTGCAGATTACAGTATGCATCTCAAACATCCCTACTTTATAAGATAATTCACTCACCCATGCAAAAAAAAAAAAAAAAAAAAAAGCAATAAGATCATATGACAGTAATTTATTGATTATGTTGGGAGTGTCTGTGTAAGTGCTGTTTTGTGAACCTTGATCTACCAAACTCCACCAGTGCCCACACACCTATACAGTATGAACACACACACACAGAAACAAACAGCTCTGGTAGGCTTGCTGCAGCAGTCACTGACCTCATACACATATGTATGTTCAAAGGAATGTTCCGTACCTTACTCTATAGAGTAAACACACACCACTAGCCATATTCGTGTTTAATAAACATGATGCTCGACATGTTATCGATAACTTAAGGATGGTCCAAGGAGTATCTTGTGAGTTTCAATAGGAAAGAAAAATGACCTTTTGTACAAAGGAGTTCACATGGTCAATGTCACAAATTTGCTAACATTTGGGAAGTAACCCAGAAATGATGCAGAACAGCACAGAATTTTACACCATAAGTTGTCTTTGCTTCATTTATTTATGAGTTTAAATGAAATAAAGTTTTTTTTTTCATTTGGATCCCACTATATGACTAAAATCTTCTAAAAATTGCATTCACATGAGAATTAATTTTGCAGTATCACGCAGTATCACAATGCTGCAAGAGAAGTAATCTTGCAGCATTGTAGATTTTCAAATTAATAGGAAGAAGCATTTACTGGATCAAATATGCAGTTGAATGCAGTTGAAACAGTCCTAAAATTAAGAATATCTTGAACCAATCATTTCAGCGCTTGTGGTTTGTTGGTTTCTCGAGTTTCATTCCAGTATCGAGTGGACATCAACACCTGAGGAGCAATTGATGGTGAGAAACGCAGCAGAATAGCTGAAATAGCTACTTTCATTGTTTACCACAGCTCAAGAGTGAGACACACCTCTCAGAAATATCCATCAGTTTATGCAAATAAGGAGAGAGAGAGAGTGAGAAAGAATATGGGGGGGGGGGGGGGGGGTTGTTGTGTCCCTGCAGCCCAAGTAAAAGGAATGCAAGCACAGCAAACCTGTTACTCAAGACCCTTTAACATGACAAATTTAATAAATTCATTGGGTTTCTCTGCTGGTAGAAACAGAAAATGAACAATGGAATTTTTAAATGTTCATTAAAAGCTTTGTAAGTGAAATTGAATGCTGTTCTGCAGACAAACCCCAGCAGTTTTCCATTAATAACAAAAGTTTTAAGCATTTTGCATTTCCCTAATTGCACTACATATGGATGTATTCAAAACTGTGAATACAATGTGCTCAGCCCACTTAGCAATGATTCTGAAAAACTGAAAAAACCTTACCCTTAAATGCATTTATAATTTGTTAAAGGTACCATAGAATGCATTGATACAATATTTTAAATTGTTCTCTCATATCTACATATCAGGTATGTGGTTTAGGTAAGGGCAAAAAAATTCCCCAGAAACATTTTTACATGTGCATTTACAACCCTAAGAATTCTCCCTAGAATGAAATGATCTGTTATTGGCTTATTTGGAAGGGTCATGAATAATAATTTTGAGCTCTGCTCTGATTGGCTGTTTCACAGTGCGACTCTGCTCTGATTGGCTGTTTCACAGTGTGGCTCATTTCAGTAGCTCACAGCAGGAAGGAAACACAGGCAGGAAAATATATATTTCAATACTTTCTCTCACAGTTATATCATCGGGTAATTATATTGTATATAAAATGCGGGCATCAGGGAGCCGCTATTAATATGTGGGGCACTAAAACTGCCTTCAAATGCACGATCGCACAAACCCATGATCTGCCATTTTCGCAGTTGTCATTGCTTGTTTCTTCACGATACCTGCAGAACTTCTGATGGTTCAGCTGGCGGCTGGCCTATATGCAAATGTTGGGGGCGTAACTATTAGTGATCCCGACTCTTACGTCACAGTTGGTGTTATGTTCTGATTCGCCTATTTTTCAGTGGTCTTTTTTATTCACGAGATTTACATAAGAAGGAGGAAACAATGGTGTTTGAGGATCACGGTTTGTCATTTCCATGTACAGAATTCTTATTATTCAACTATGCCAGGATAAATAGAGTTTTCCATTCGATGGCACCTTTAATTAAAAAAACGCACTGTGAAAAGAACCAAAGTATCTGTATTCATACGGCCTAAAGAAATACAACTCGAATTCCGGAAATGTTGGGATGTTTTTAAATTTGAATAAAATGAAAACTAAAAGACTTTCAAATCACATGAGCTAATATTCACAATAGAACATAAAGAACATAACAAATGTTTAAAGAGAGACATTTTACACTTTTATCCACTAATTGAGCTCATTTCAAATTTGATGCCTGCTACAGGTCTCCAAAAAGTTGGCACGGGGGCAACAAAGAGCTGAAAAAGCAATACATATTGAAAAGATTCAGCTGGGAGAACATCTAGCAACTAATTAAGTTAATTGACATCAGGTCTGTAACATGATTAGCTATAAAAGGGATGTCTTAGAGAGGGAGAGTCTCTCAGAAGTAAAGATAGGCAGAGGCTCTCCAATCGGTGAAAGACAGTGTAAAAAGATTGTGGAATACTTTAAAAACAACATTCCTCAATGTCAAATTGCAAAGACTTTGCAAATCACATCACCTACAGTGCATAACATCATCAAAAGATTCAGAGAAACTGGAGAAATCTCTGTGCGTAAGGGACAAAGCCGAAGACCTTTGCTGGATGCCCGTGGTCTTCGGGCCCTCAGACGACACTGCATCACTCATCGGCATGATTCTGTCATTGACATTACTAAATGGGCTCAGGAATACTTCCAGAGACCACTGTTGGTAAACACAATCCGCCGTGCCATCTGCAGATGCAAACTAAAGCTCTATCATGCAAAAAGTAAGCCATATGTGAACATGGTCCAGAAGCGTTGTTGTGTCCTGTGGGCCAAGGCTCATTTCAAATGGACTGTTTTAAAGTTGGAAATCCCGGACGCCGTGTCCTCCAGGCTAAAGAGGAGGGAGACCTTCCAGCATGTCATCAGCATTCAGTTCAAAAGCCAGCATCTCTGATGATATGGGGGTGCCAGGTAGCATAAGTGCATACGGTATGGGCAGCTGTTTTGGAAGGCACTATGAATGCTGAAAGATATATAAAGGTTTTAGAGCAACATATGGTCCCCTCCAGACAATGTCTATTTCAAGGAAGGCCTTGTGTATTTCAGCAGGACAATGCAAAACCACATACTGCAGCTATTACAACAGCATGGCTTCGTAGTAGAAGAGTTTCACCTATAGAAAACATTTGGCACATCATTAAATGAAAAATACGTCAAAGATGACCACAAACTCTTCAGCAGCTGGAAACCTATATCAGGCAAGAATGGGACCAAATTCCAACACCAAAACTCCAGAAACTCATAACCTCGATGCCCAGATGTCCTCAAATTGTTTTGAAAAGAAGAGGAGATGCTACACCATGGTAAACATGCCCCGTCCCAACTATTTTGAGACCTGTAGCAGGCATCAAATTTGAAATGAGCTCATTTTATGCATAAAATTGTAAAATTTCTCAGTTTAAACATTTTTTATGTTATCTATGTCCTATTGTGAATAAAATATTGGCTCATGTGATTTGAACTTCTTTTCATTTTCATTTTATTCAAATTTAAAAAAACATTTACGGAATTAGGCTTGTAAATGTCAGCATGTCAGTATAAACTGTTCAAATTCATTATGTAAAGAAAACGCATACTTTGTCTTTCAAGAAGGTGGTGGTGGGTTGGGGATGCAAACCAGATTTATGTGTACACTGAACAAGGGCCGCTCATGACAAGGGCCGCTCATGCTGAACACACTCCTTGTTCTCTCTCTCAAACACAAACATACAGTACATTCTATAGAGAGTTTTGGGACCATAACGAGGTTACATAAATTCTGTTTACACTGTCAAGTGCTTACAATGTGCACACTATTATGTAACTGCATAGAAGATATATAAACATAATCATAAGTAGGCTATAAGTGGGCTTTCCCCAGTTTATTTTATTTAGGTACCCTCCTACCCTAGATCCAGTTTGTTCTAGCCTGCATATTGTGTTTCACATGTTCCCATTTGTAAATGAAAGTGATAGATTAAGAGAAGAGGTAAACTGGTTTGGACTGCTGTCTGCAGTAGAAAGGCAAGTTGCCGCATGACCTTACATTGAAGTCGCAGTAAATAATTAAAATGCATGTACATACACTTTAAATGGTCGGTTTTAAAATGACTTTAGTTCCACTAAATTAGTACCTGTACATTTTTGGACATTCAAATTAACAGGACTGAGATAATGCAATAACAGCTAGGCTTCACCTATCATGTATGCACGTTAATCACATTAAAGTTGATCTTGGGGTTGTGCATATTCTCTGGAAGACACAGGTGATGTGCAACTGTTATTTAGTCCTTTAAATATTCAATTAAGTTTTGTGTGATGTATACTCGGACAGAGAAATGAACACTAGCTCAATTATGCAAAAACGTGATAATAATTGCACATGCAAATGCACTTCTTTACAAACTGCGGAATTTCTACTGTAAAAATGCTGAAAGAATGGCAAATAGTAGCCAGAACTATACAGCAAATTAAAGGGGGAGATGCTATTGTGGAGAGGGAGGGATACCACAAGAATTGTTAAAAAAATGAGGAAAGATGCTGTTGAATAATTTTCTGCATTGGGATTGGCTGAGATGAAGTGAATGTGCTTATACTAAATAACAGAATCTGTTATTTAGCAGCAGCACATTCTGTACAAATCTGTACACACACTCAATTTGCATGTGCTGGTACAAGTTGCAAGTGTATGCATGTGTATTTTGCAATTTCATTTGTTTATCACTTTGCAAAACATCTGGCCTTTGTAGAATGTTTCACCAAAAAAACAGATCTGTCTTGATAAAAGCCAAAACTCTGGTTGTGATTCTGAATGAGAGTGTGTGTGCATGCATGCAAAAGTAAAGTCAAAGTGCTACTTGAGTTAATTTCAAGAATTTAAAAACTTTAAATAATGTTCTGTCAGTTGACAAATGTACATGGTGCAGTTAAGATGACAGAATTGACCTGACTACATTAGGTTACACCAACATTTTATGAAGAAATATACTGTAGATAACAAGATTAATAGAGTAAGATAACAACAGCACACTTGATTTTAACACTGAAAAAAATGTATGCAACATGTCTTGACATTACTGTAAATCATTGCAGATTTTTGGCTTTAAACTGTTTATACATATGATTGTGAATGTCTCTCATACATGTTAAACTAAATAGCAACACTGTAACTGCTAAGTATTTGTTTTGCAAGCCAGGTTCATTAGAAAAACATGACTGTGGCGTAATATAACTTGTGCAAAATGATATTGTTACTTTTTGCACATTTCGCAACAAAGTGAAATGTCTAGCGAGTGCCTCTAAAAGTGCATTCAGTATTACCCGAAACAGGTGAATGAAAATCTGGCAATGTTTTATCACATTAGTCAGAAAGGAATACCTGGTGATTGTTGCAAAATGGTTCATGCTCTATCACATTTCAGAATAACATCTACAACCTACACTAAACCCTTCCCAAACCTTAACCGATACTGTAACCAAAATAAATAAAGAGATTACATTTTAGCTGGCTTCTGCAAGTATATGAGCTCATTTATCATGATTAATTTTTCACAGGAATCATTTCTCACCCAAGATCTCCAAACTGTGAGTGCAATGCTGTACCAGGTGAGCTACCAAGTATGTTTACCACCATACATACAGAGCTTGTTATGTGATGCAGACATCATAACTTTAACAATACTGTGCAAGGAACCATAAAAATAAGCCTTTATTAACAGATGATCATATTTTTGTAAAAAAGAATAAAATTTGTTAGTGTTTTACTGTCATTAGTGATCATTTTAGCTGGAAACTGCAGTGAATTGTATATATATAGGTACATTTTTGCTAAAATGTAGTGGCACGGTTACATTCTTTCAACTATTACAAATAAATAACAACATTTGTATACACACATCCAATGCAAAATGTCACCTTTAAAACATTAATTAAATTCTCCTTAATAAATGGGAAATAAAAATGTGACTCAGTGCAGCTAAGTAGGCTTATGGGCCTGACCAGGGCATCAGCCCTGTAATCCCTTGAGTTTCTGTTGGTTTTGACCTGTTGAGGCCTGCAAAAAAAAAAAAAAGTGAGTGAGTGACTGACATAGAGAGAGTGAAAGAAAGTGTGAGGGTTTATAGGAGTTTATAAAAAAAATACTATGATAAATCAATAATGGAGGATTGAAAGGTCAAGCAAGGAGAAACTAGAACAGATTGCAGTTGTTGATGGCAGAAAGTCAGAGCGAATAAAGGTGTATGTGTTGCAAAAGGAGGGTTGGGGGAGGGAAGATATGAATCTTAGGGGACTGGTTAGTTGGGTGCGTTTAAGGTGTGGTACAACTAGGGAGCAGGGTTAAATACCTGGGGCCAACATGTGTCAACGTTTGTCACCAAAATCACACATCCACCGAGCTGCTGCTATGCATGGCATTCTCTGCAAAGGTTTTCTATTTTTTCTTACCTCACCTTTCAACTCATTCTACCTTTTGCATAACAAACCACAGAAAACAATAACTGCCATAACTGCTTTTAATTTAACCGTAGTAATTATTACTATATAACTACACAGCTGGAGTCAATGAGGACACTTAAAACCAAACATAATAGCTCTGTGCATGTTGTGGCAAGACTTGAGAAATTCCAGTGCAATAAACTATTGTGACTTGTCACCACCACAAGGACTATTTATCACGACAAGGACAACTTTTTTTTTTTGTTTTTTTGTCAGTGTTTTTGGTTAAATATGTATAATCATTTATACAGATAACCATCAAATACAATGATCATTTAATTAATTTGTGAAAGTAATAGATTGTTTCTAAAATAATTCCATAGTGCTAAAATGCTGTGAAGGATTAGGCTGTCCGGTCTGAGCAGTTTAAGGCTTACGCTAGTTCATAGGTGTGGAGTCTAAATTCCCTTACAACTGCAGCCCTTATAGGGCAGTGTTTGCTAAAGGGGGGAGGAGACACTGTCATAAATGCGGTTATTACTATAACTGCTCTCCATTTGGTCTGTATACTTAGTAATATTGTCCGATATGCATCTTTGGCTTATTTATATAGGAAATGCTAGGAAATGCTGGAGTTGCATATATCACATTCACTTTAAGACAATCGTCAATATTAATCTGCACAATTTTTTTTTTTTTTAATATAAGCTTGAGATGCAAGCTTGAGAGCAAGCAATCCTCTTCATGTCTATGCTGCATTTTTACTGACTGTCAAGCAGACTCTTTTTGCAATGCAGAAGTATAAGCTATTTTTGTGAATGTGCAAGATTCCAATTCATTAGAATCATTAGAAGAAATCCATTATTCATTAGAAGAATAACAAAGTGCCACTATAAATGGTAAAACTATTTGTGCTACAAACCAGTGTGTCCGTGATTATTATAATGAGTGAAAACAATATAATAACCAGTTTGCAATTTAAAGCAGCATAATAAACTGCTTTTGTACAGGTAAAATAACTGGAAGCGGATGTATCTGGAAGCTTTGTACAAAGTTACAAATGTCCGCACTCAGTATTACGTTACAAATGGTACATAGATAAAGTAACATTATATCCAGACAAATTTTTTACATATTTGGAACAAAATATCTATTTCTGTTCCACCACTGCTAAGCCTTCTAAAGTCTTAAAAATTAAATGTCGAAAACTGATGTTTTGCTGTATTGACTTTATTTGAATATGGGCCTCAACAGTAATCAGAAAAGTGCACAAAATATCTTTTTCATACTTTCTGACTGAGCTCACAGTGACAGACATTTAGTCATTTTTAGGAAACAAAATACTGTAGAAGAGAATATAGAGTTTGTTGCAAGGCCATAGAAATATACTACACATTTAATGCAATGTATTGTAATTAAGTCTGATCTGCCACACCTCAGCAACAGATGCTAAACTAGACATGCTCATGGAGCCCAGGGGAGGGGCTGGAGGCCACCTATAAAAACCTGATCCTGGGCCCTGTGCACAACACAATCCATCTGTTCTTCCATCATTCAAAAATATCCTCCTCTTGTTTGTCTGCAGACTTATCCATCACTTGCACACTTCCCTCTGTGGCTTCGAGTTTCTTCCCTGTCTCACTGGTGGTGATGATGGTGGTCTTTGTGCTTTTGGTGATGGTGGCAGTGCTGCTGGTGAGGCTGCTAGCGCCGTCACCATTAACTTCCTGCTTAACCAGGCCTGTTTTCAGAACATCTTTCCCAGAACTTTGGGATGAGACACTTGTAAGGTGGCTGCTTTCAAGGTCGTAGTTCAAGGCTAAGAAAAATGATATCAGAGCACTTTCACAAAAGCTGCACCTTACATTTATGCATAGCTGGTGTGAAATACTTCGAAAAGCATATGTGTATATAAAAAGAGATGCTTTATGTGAATAAAGTAACTCACAGTGTGGTTTAGAGATGGTGAGAGTCTGGAATGAACCATACAGTCTGTGAAGGATCACACAATGAATACATGACTTCCTTAGGAATCCATTGTAATTCTCTATTCTATTTCAATAAAAAAGCACTCAAGTCTGAAGCTGCACCCACCTGCTCTCTTCTCCTTCCAGAAGTTTCCTATAGGTGGCGATCTCAATGTCCAGAGCCAGTTTGATGTTCATCAATGACTGGTACTCACGCACCTGACGAGCCATATCCTGTTTAGTTCTGAGAAGAGCTGCTTCCAGCTCCTGTAGACGCAGTTTTGCATCTTTCACAGCTAGTTCACCTCGTTCTTCTGCTTCTTTGATCTGCGCCTCGTAGTTTGAATGCTAAAATGAGAGGAGACAAAAGATTACATCCTTCCCACACTCTGACATATAACTTAAGATCAACTAGGATTAATTGAGATCATCTCAGATCAACTCACATATAATACACTTTACCTAGATTTACTGAAAGAATGCTTGCTTTGTTCATGTCAGATGTCACCAAAAATAATCAAGCTCTAAGTATGCTGTGCATTGTTTACTGACTTCGTGACACATTTTTCTTTTTGTTGTTTTTGACAGTGAATAGTCAAATTAAGTCACCTTTATTTATATAAAACTTTATACAATAGAATGTTTCACAGTAATAAAAAGGACAATAACAGAATCAGTGATGCAGGCTTCAAATATGACACAAATTCAGATTCTGCTGTAAAGCAGCTTTAAAAAGACAATAGTGTCAGTTGAGTGTTGATCAGTTCAGTTTAATAACTACGTAAAGTTAATTAATTATGAGTAATTATCAGAAATGAGTTCAAATCAACTATAGAAGACAAAAGTGTTAAATAGAGTTCTTACCTTCCCCATAACAAGTTCCATCTCAGAGTGTATACGTGCAATTCTTCGATTGTACTCAGCGATTTCAGCTTTTGAGCTTTTCAGGTCGTCCCCATGTTTGGTTACCATCAACTGCATTTCTTCATACTAATATTTTATAGCACACACGAACATTCACATAAAGACCCACATACACATAAATTCAATTGAGCATCTTTAGAAAATCTTGAATATTACAATGCAAGCAAATAAGCATGTTTAAACATACAATGCAAGAAAGTTAAGTCACCTTTTGTTGGTACCAGCTCTCTGCTTCGGCACGGTTGCGGTTGGCAATCTCCTCATACTGTGCACGAACTTCAGCCACAATGGCATCCATGTCCAGGTCTCTGCTGTTGTCCATCTCTACAACAACTGATGTGTCCTTTATCTGAGTTTGGAGCTCACGGAGCTCCTGTACACGTGGAACTAGAATTACTGTGAGCAGTCCTGTTCATGCCTCCACTGATCACAGTTTTTTTTAAAGGGTTTACATTTTTTACACACCATAAGAGTTATAAGTGCTTAAGAGTTATGTTTTACTATCAGTTAACACAGTAAATTCTATCTAAGTGAATTACATGACTACACTAAAAGATTTATTTGAAATGTGAAGGGAGTGAATGGTACCGCCTCGTAAATCTGCCAAAGGAAGTTGATCTCATCTGTTAGGCTGTCCAATTTACATTCCAGGTCCACTTTATTCAGATATGCACCGTCAGCATCCTAACATAGGCACAGGGAAAAATATATACCTAATAATGCCATTATAATCAGTTTTTAAAAGTGCATGATCTGTATGTGCTTTTACATTATGTGCTGACCTTTTTAAGGAGCACAAATTCGTTGTCAGAGGCATTTCGTTTGTTAATTTCATCTTCATACCTGAGGAGGAATGTACAAAGTTTGTTGGAATGTGTGTGTGGAACGTCCTTAAACACTTTAGTGTACAAACATGCAAGATTTAAGACACTGTGAAGACATTTCCAGTGATCTCACTTGCTCTTGAAGTCTTCTACCAGGCTGGTCATGTCCTGCAGGCCAGACTCCAGACGCACTTTCTCATTGCCAAGACCATCCAGCTGGCTGCGCATGTTAGCAATGTAGGACTCAAACATAATATCAGTGCTGGTTTGGCGGCTCGTCTGTTTCTGCAGGAGAGACCACTTAGTCTCCAGCATCTTGTTCTGCTGTTCCAGGAAGCACACCTGTGGAAAGACAAGAAGAGAAAGCAACATTGAAAAATAGAAAGCAACATTTTCTTATGGTAAATGAAAATGCATACATGTGTATGCATAGTTGTCAGATTACATTTGGACATTAATGTTTTTTAAAAAAAAATTAGATGCCATATTGAATATAACATGGATAAAAATGGATGAAAATGTCCAAGCCATTACTGTACTGTATCAAATCAATCAAGAGTTGCAGAGAGTAAAATTTGTATGTGTGTGTGTGTGTGTATATATATATATATATATATATATATATATATATGTATGTATATGTGTATATATAAAATATGTATTATATATATATATATATATATATATATATACAGTATATATACTTTTTCAGTGAAAATTGTTTCTACGCTACTTTTTTGCAGTTTTATTTATGGGTTTTTAAATGCATATTAATGTGCAAAAGTCTGTGAGTTCAAAGCTGTGTATGTGCTCTGATAGGTGTGTTTCTATAAAAGCATGTACTGTATAAGGGAGCGGCCGTTGTGCCTGGTAGTAAATTGATATTGCCCAAAAAGCGACAAAGGTGTGTTTATGACAGAGGGTGGACATTGTCCCTTCAGGTTAGTCAGTCCAAGTGGGGGTCTTGATAAAATATGAAACTGATAGAACTGGGCCTACTGTTATCACAATCACATCACTTCCTCGCACCAGCATACGAGCCACACTTGCAGGTCCAAACACAATACATTTCATTTGATGTGAAAACATAAGGTCCACACAAAATGTTAAAATAAAGACGAGATGAAAAAGGAGATAACTTACTTTATCAATGAATGAAGCGAAGCGGTTGTTGAGTGTCTTGATGTCCTCTTTCTCCTGAGTCCTGATGGCCTGGATGTTCGGGTCAATCTCCAAATTCAGAGGTGCCAGAAGACTTTCATTGACCTTTACAGCTGTAATTGGAGGGCATATGGCTGGACTGGAGCCCCAACCTTCTCTCGAAACCATCCCTGAACGGGTGAGGGGGGTCCTCCTGTTTCTGCTCACACTAACTGAGGAGTGACTGCTGAAAGACTTCATGGTTTTCTTGGAGTTCAGAATCTCTGGACAACACAGCCGTCAGAGTGAGAGAGGACAGAGAGTTGAGGGGTTGGAAACTCAAAAGTGGTGGGATGACAGACGTCCCCTCAAACTCTTATATCGAGTGCAGGGAGTGGCTCAAGGCCAGCTTATTGGTCAAGAAACAATTTTCAAGATATGTATGGAGAGTTATGGGGTTGAACGTCAAAAGGACAATCACACTGTTATACATTAACTGCTTCACTTCAATCCCTGAGCAAAGGGGAAATTCTTAGAATACTCCAAATCTTACAATAGGCCTACATATTACTTTTATGTTCAAATCTGAACATGCTAAGACACCATCAAGCATTTCTTACTTTTGCATCCTTAATTGACATGATTGCACTGCAACAGCAGATCCTCCATACAAATACTCCATTGGTTGGTCATACATATTTTACTTTTCTGGAGGCAAAATGCATGGGCTGATCTGTCCAACTTGTAAACTGTTGTAAAGATAACAATCCAAGACTGAACTGCTGAGTTCAATATTGCTGGCTTTCAGCCATCTGAGTTTCAATCATCCTATCGCAGCCTACTCTTTCTGTGTGACCTCCACACCATAGGGCACTTCAAAATAATACACACTTTTTCAGTACACAAATATACTATGTTAATCAAAATATCTGCTTTATTAACATAAAGCAACAACAACTTAAGAGGAAAGCCTAAAACTTTTTTAAATTTTATTTATTTTTCTTTTTTAAAAATAATCCATACAGATTTGTAATATAATTCATTTAAATTAAGTACCTAAATGGAATTGCATTACATTCCTGATAACATTATATGAATATATGTTCTATTGAACCTAAAGAAAAACCATTTGGATTTTTTCAATATATGTGATCAACAGGAAAGACACAATTACACTCCTAGATAAAAGTGTCTTTAAACTAAATTTGGCAGCTTCCCAAAGATGTGCAATCATATTCATTCATTCATTTTCATTAATATTAATTTATATTCATTATAGGTGCATTATGTTCATGCCGAGAGTGATTTATAATCGAGAAGTTTGTGTACTTCTGTCATAAAAATGTCCTGACATGTTTTGTTCCCCTTTTTTACTGTAGGCAAATTTCAGTTCTCCTGTGTTAATACAGGTTAATGCAGACTAAAAACAGCTAAAGCAAGTTTTTTTTGTTGTTGTTTTGTTTTTTTAATTGTATGTTCTCTTGCTGAAGGAAAACTGACAGCATTGGTACAGTGATAGCAAGTGGCTTGTTGTAACATAAGAGAACTATTCAAACTAGACACTTACATTGTAGACAGTAGTAGTCATGGTGCTGATTTATAGTGGAGATTAGATATAAAAGTGCAATGACTGTTACAAGCAGGGCGGATTCTCTCCTCTGGTCAGACAGACTCTGAAGACGAATTCAAGCTGAACTTATCAAACATCCTGTGTTCACATGCATATGTGATAAGAGATGACAGTTTAGACATGATAAATGCAACAAATATCGCATTTTACAGGAATATTGCAAGTTATGACAGTATTGTAATTACAAAGCAATTTTATTTTTTTTTACAAAACTGAAAAAAAGATTACAGCGTAAATGGGGAAAACATGGAGAATGAACATGATATATGTATACTAGATTTTTTGGGATATTTTAATTCTCTTATTCAGCAAAAATGCATAAAGTTGATCAAAGATTTCCATTTCACTTTCCTAGTCATCAAAAAATCCTGAAAAAAAATGCATGACAGTTTTCACAAAAATATAAAGCAGCTCAGCCTCTTATCAGCATTGATAATAATAGTCAAGTCAAGTCACCTTTATTTAGATAGCGCTTTTAACAATACAGATTGTGTCAAAGCAACTTTCCAATATCAAAATAGGAAAATGGTGTCAATAATGTAAAATGACAAGATTAAACACTCAATTTTCAGTTAAAGGCATTTCATTATTGAATTCAATGATGTCATCATCCAGCTCAGTTCAGTTTAAATAGTATCTGTGCAATCAAGTCGATAATATCATTGGAAATTAGCTGTCCTCAACCAAGCAAGCCAGAGGCAACAGCGGCAGTTCAATTCCAACAGCAGCAAAGTCAGATTGTGTAAAGGGCTCATTTGGTTTCCGTGGTCTTGTCCCGATGGCTGTCTAGGTGACGAGGTCCTCACTGGGGATCTCTCTCTGGGGCTCATCTAGGTGTCCTGATCTCTGTTGACGTTCAGGGCTGTAGAGGTCATCTCTAGGTGCTGATCCACCATCTGATCTGGAAACAGACTGGATCGGGTGGCTACTATGATTTCAGAATAAGAAAGAAACAGACTAATATTAGCGTAGATGCCATTCTTCTTACAATGTAACAAGTACATCGTGTGTAATGGGAAGTGTTCCCGGTTCTGGTTGACCTAATTAATGCAGCCTAACAATCCTTTAACGGATTTGAATATTAGAAGCGTATTAGTGTGCTATGTGTAAGCCAGGTTAAAGAGATTGGTCTTTAATCTCGATTTAAACTGACAGAGTGTGTCTGCCTCCCGAACAGTGTTAGGTAGATTGTTCCAGAGTTTTGCCACTAAATAGGAAAAGGTTCTGCCGCCCGCAGTTGATTTTGATATTCTAGGTATTATCAAATGGCCAGAGTTTTGAGAACGTAGTGGACATGGAGGACTATAATGCGATAAGTACTGAGGAGCTTAACCATTCAGGGTTTTATAAGTAATTAACAAGATTTTAAAATCTATACAATGCTTAATAGGGAGCCAGTGCAGTGTTAACAGAACCAGGGTAATGTGGTCATACTTCCTGGTTATAGTAAGAATTCTAGCTGCTGCATTTTGGACCATCTGGAGTTTGTTTATTAAGCGTGCAGAACAACCACCCAAAAAAGCATTACAATAATCTAACCTTGAGGTCATAAATGCATGAATTAACATTTCTGCATTTCACTTTGAGAGCATAGGTCTCAATTTAGATATATTTTTAAGATGAAAAAATGCAGTTTTACAAACGCTAGAAACGTGGCTGTCAAAGGAAAGATTGCTATCAAATAGCACACCTAGGTCCCTAACTGATGACGAAGAATCGATAGAGCAGCCATCAACTGTTAGACAGTGTTCTAAGTTATTACATGTGGGGGTTTTAGGTCCGATAATTAACACCTCTGTTTTTTCAGAATTTAGCAGTAAGAAATTACTTGTCATCCAGTTTTTTATGTCGACTATGCATTCCGTTAGTTTCTCAATTTGGTGTGTTTCGCTGGGCCGCGAAGAAATATAGAGCTGAGTATCATCAGCATAACAGTGAAAGCTAACACCGTGTTTCCTGATGATATTTCCTAAGGGTAACATGTAAAGCGTGAAAAGTAGCGGCGCTAGTACTGAGCCTTGAGGTACTCCATACTGCACTTGTGATCGATATGATACCTCTTCATTCACAGCTACAAATTGATGGCGGTCAGATAAGTACGATTTGAATCATGCTAATGCACTTCCACTAATGCCAACAAAGTTTTCTAGTCTATTCAAAAGAATGTTGTGGTCGATAGTGTCGAACGCAGCGCTAAGATCCAGTAGTACTAATAGAGATACAACCACGATCAGATGATAAGAACAGGTCATTTGTAACTCTAATGAGAGCAGTCTCAGTACTATGAAACGGTCTAAATCCTGACTGGAAATTCTCACAGATACAATTTTTCTCTAAGGAACATAATTGTGAGCATACTACCTTTTCTAGTATCTTTGACAGAAAGGGAGATTCGAGATCGGTCTGTAATTAACTAGATATTTGGGGTCAAGTTGTGTTTTTTTAATGAGAGGCTTAATAACAGCTAATTTGAAGGTTTTGGGAACATATCCTAATGACAATGACAAATTAATAATAGCCAAAAGAGGATCTATGACTTCTGGAAGCAGCTCTTTTAGTAGTTTAGATGGAATAGGGTCTAACATACATGGTGTTGGTTTAGATGATTTAATAAGTTTATACAATTCTTCCTCTCCTACAGCAGAGAATGAGTGGAATTATTCCTCAGGGGATCTATAGTGCACTGTCTGATGTGATAGTGTAACGGATGAGACGTTAAACCGAGGTCCTGACTCTCTGTGGGATGTCTTTCGAAAAGAGCAGAGGTGTGACTTCGGCATACTGGCCAAATTCACCCATTGGCCTCTGACCATCATGGCCTCCTAACAATCCCCATATCTGCTGATTGGCTTCATCACTCTGTCTCCTCTCCACCAGTAAGCTGGTGTGTGGTGGGCGTTCTGGCGCACTATGGCTGCCGTCGCATCATCCAGGTGGATGCTGCACACTGGTGGTGGATGAGGAGACCCCCCCCCCCCCCCCCCCCACAATGTAAAGCGCTTTGAGTGCCTAGAAAAAAAGCGCTATATAAATGTAAGGAATTATTATTATTATTATTAGCTGACGGCTGCATGGTTACAATTTTAGCTCTGATAGTATCGATCTTGGAAGTAAAATAAAGTCATTACTGCTGTGCTGTTGGGAAATGTCAACACCTGCTGATACTTTATTTTTGTTAATTTAGCCACCGTATTGAATAAATACCTGGGGTTATGTTTGTTTTCTTCTAAAAGAGACGAAAAGTAATCAGATCTGGCAGTTTTTAATGCTTTTCTGTAGGATAGGGTACTTTCCCGCCAAGCAATACGAAATACCTCTAGTTTTGTTTTCCTCCAGCTGCACTCTTTAGGGCGCGAGTGTGCTCATTATACCACAGTGTTGGACTCTTTTCCTTAATCTACCTTAAGCGTAAAGGAGCAACCATATCTAAAGTGCTAGAAAAGAGCGAGCCCATAGTTTCTGTTACATCATCAAGTTTTTCTGTGCTGTTGGATATACTGAGGAATTGAGATAAACCAGGAAGATTATTTACAAAGCAGTCTTTTGTGGTAGAAGTGATAGTTCTACCATACTTGTAGCAAAGTAGAATTTACAGTTTTAGCTATATGGAGTTTACACAAGACTAGATAATGATCTGAGATAACATCACTTTGCTGCAAAATTTCAATACCATTAACATCAATTCCATGTGACAATATTAAATCTAGAGTATGATTTCGACAATGAGTAGGTCCTGAGACATGTTGTCTAACCCCAATAAAGTTCAGAATGAATGCTGATCCTAATGTATCTTTTTCATTATCAACGTTTTTTTGATCAAATAAATGCAGCCATGGTGAGTATTAGAGACTGACCCCTCAATTATTGACCGGTAGTGTACATACAATTACAAAGAAATCGAAACTAATCCTCTCTCTGGAATTGAAGATTACACAAGATGAAAAAAAAAAATCAATAAGCAAAGTACAACAAAACTGCATATCTGTTCTTTGGAAGATGCATGGTAAAGGAGTAAATACTGTTAGTCCTGATATGTGTCAGACCTTTAGTCACCTCTCAACAAATACACACACAGCCACTTCAACTAATAAATTATTAAAATCATAACACGAATAAATGGGAGGAGTGAGAAGAGTGATTAATTATTGATAAGTACAATTACTCATAAAGAATCTAATAATTATTGATGAATAATATAATTATCTTAATGATAGTACATTTCTTCTACTCGGAAATAAACCAATAAAAAGATAATATAAAATGGGGAAATGCACAAGAAACCCACAGTTCTCCTTGAAGGTTTTCTACTACTTCATGCTCATTCTGATCAGTGACTCCTGGAATGCACGTCACTCACTTTCATATGAGTTGTTGTGTAGAGTAACATGACCACAAACAAGCCCTGCTAAGTGCTCTGCTAGGTGACCTGTTGTTTCAGGCTTGAGGCATGATTTTTGCAGAGTTTAATTCTGGTGATTCAACAGATACCCTTCATGCACACTGCCTGTAATAAGAAAAAAGGTGTGGTGTCCTGCGGGCAAAAACAGGTGACTGTCGTTGAAACAGATCTTTAACCAGGAGAACTGCATCACAACTGGTTTCCTTTTGGGGCACCAGGGAGTAAATCTATAACAGCACTAATGAAAACCAATTGGCTCGTGAGTGTCAGTTTTGCAAAAGCATTCATAACATCTGTTTGCTTTTGGATAAATGTGTCACCAAATGAGAAAGCCTTCTTTGTAAGTACAAGGTGCTGAAATGAAGGAGCGGTTTGTTTTACATAAACAGTAGGCTACTTGGGTAAGAGGGACTAGAAACAGACAATGAGGTGTTGTTATATTTTAATAAGCTTAAAAGACAAAGACGAATAATTCAGCCTACTACATCCATGTATCATTATGCCACAGTGGGAACGGTTGCAAAACTGTGTAAATTACACTAATAAAGAGAAATTTCAAACAATATGTAATTTAAAAAACGTAAAGTTGGATGACTGCAACTGCACATTTGAATTTCAACCCAGCATCAACAGAGATAAATGTAGTGTAAAATGAATAGACAGTGACCTCTGAAGACGATTTCAAATGCTTTACAAAGGTTTTGAAAACCGCGTGAGAGCTAAAATGGAAAAAAGCTGAGTAAAAACATGTGCTAGCTGTAAACTAATAACATAATGGCAAGTCTGTTTTGTGTTTCCACAGTTTTGGCGGTTTTTAGCACTCCCTAGTGGCTGAGTTTGGAATTGGATCATGTCTACAGAACACTGACAGCAGAATGACAATTGAAGGACTGCTGGTTTAGATCAAGAAATCAAGGTTTGGCTGGTTAGCAAGGTCTAAATAACCCTTGTATGTAGATATCACACTGTTCTATGAGCAAAAGGCATCTTTCTCCATCGACAAGAATTCAAAGTAACTTAAAAAAAGGTTTCACACTTGTTTTCTGTTTGAAATAAGATTATTTTGCTTACCCCATTGGCAGATTATTTTGCTTGTTTCAAGCAAAAACTCACTTAATTTTCACTTGTTTTTGCTGAAAACAAGACAATAATTTTTACTTTTCTAGAAAATCCTTCTTGATTTAAGAATGTTTAGATATTTTAGCTGGAAACAAGACAAAAAATCTAAGTAAGAAAAGCATTTTTTTTTTTTTTGCAGTGCAGTGTAAGTATTTCATGAATCTGTAGCTGCTAGTGAAGGGATTGAGACTGTATGTACTCTTGTGGTGCCAATCATTGTTCACCCACTTTTACCTTTTCTTACCAAATGAATCATGAAAATGATTTTTTAATCTGCTGAGAAAATCTATGTGGCATGTCACAGGGTGTGTCTGTCACACTAATCCATCATAACAGTTTACCTCACCCCAACCAATCACAGCCTTCTATCTTTGCCTTAGTCTACAGCCACACAAAACAAAATGACTCATGAAGTAAAAATTCCAGTGACATTTTAAATACACATAAATGTCTTTATATCAACAACTATTTATGTTGAAATAAAATATACACTTTTAATCGTTTATGTATGATGTTTTTAGTGCACATTTGTAATTAGTCATACTACAGCTTATTTCCGTACAGAGATGTAATTACACTATTCATAGTTAAAATCAGTACCATTTTGAAATATTAATACAACTTAAAATATTACAGTATTTTAAAATATATTACAATAGCCATTATTCCATTCTTCAGTATCATATGATCCTTCAGAAATCACAGTAATATGCTGATTTGGTGCTCAAAAACATCTCTTATGATTATATACAGTGTCCTCCACTAATATTGGCACCCTTGATAAATATGAGCAAAGGCAGCTGTGAAAATAAATATGCATTGTTTATCCTTTTGATCTTTCACTCAAAAAATTCACAAAATTCTAACTAAAACAACTGAAAGTGGGAGAATATCTCATGATGAAAAAATGTTTTTCTCCAGTGAATGTTGGCCACAATTATTGGCACCCCTAGAAATTCTTATGAATAAAATACGTATCTCTGAAGTATATTCCCATTCTTATTTTAAAATTTTTTTTAGCACACCAGGGTGACTAGGAGCATGAAATTGTCCAGCCATGACTTCCTGTTCCACAGGATTATAAATATGAGGAACACAAAGGCCAAATTCCCTTAATCATCCATCACAAGGAGTAAAACCTAAGAATATGTTGAGCATCACAAAATAGAAAGTGGCTGTAAGAAAAGAGTTAAAGCATTGAAAATCCCCATTTCCACCATCAGGGTAATAATTAAGAGGTTCCTATCAACTAAAGATGTTAAAAATCTGCCTGGAAAGGGGACGTCTGTCTATATCATCCTAATGCACGGTGAGGAGGAGAGTTTGAGTGGCCACTGACTCTCCAAGGATCACAGCTAGATAATTGTAGAGATTAGTTGAGTCTTGGGGTCAGAAACCTAAAAAAATATATATATCAGACATCCCCTACATCACCACATCCAAAAACAAATTACAGCATATTCAGTTGTCAGACACAACTGCAACTTCAAATGGCAGTGGCTTCTATGGTCAGATGAAACTGAAAAAAAAAAGAGCTTTTTGGCAGCAAACCTACCAGATGAGTTTAGTACAAACGGGGATAAAAAAGTACCCCATGTCCACGGTTAAATATACTGCTGGATCTTTAATGTTGTGGGCCTGTTTTTCTGCCAGAGGTCCTGAACATCTTGTTCAGATGCATGGCATCATGGATTCTATAAAATACCAACAGATAAAAAATCAAAACCTGACTGCCTCTGTTAGAAATCGTATAATGGACCATGTTTGGATCTTCCACCAGGACGACAATCCAAAACAAACATTAGAATAAACACAAAAATGGGTCACAAAATGAATCTTTTACCATGGCTGTCCCAGTCCTCCGACCTGAACCCTATAAAAAATGAGTGAGGTGAACTGAAGAGAAGTACTAACATGGAGCTGTGAATCTGAAGGTTCTGGAGAGATTCTGCATGATGAAAATGGTCTCTGATCTCTTATCAGGTGTTCTCCAAACTCATCAGGCATTATTGGAGGAAAATCAGAGCTGTTATCTTGGGAAAAGGATGTTGCAGTAATTGGGTGCCAATAATTGTGGCCAACATGAACTAGAGAAAGTATTTATTTCACAATGAGATCCCCCCCCCCCCCCCCCCCCCCCCACACACACTTTCAATTGTTTTACTTCAATGATATGTTGGAATTTTGTGATTTATTTGAATGAAAGATAAAAAGGATAAACAGTGCAGATTTATTTTCACCGCCACCTTTGCTCATATTTACTAAGGATGCCAATATTAGTGGAGGGCACTATAAATGTTGAAGACTTACTGTGCTGTTTAATATTTTGTGGAAACCTTTTCCCCCAGAATCCTTTGATGATGAAAAAAATGTTAGAGAATAGCATTTTTATATTATACATTGTAACAATTTAATGCATGCCTGCTAAATGAAAAAATATCAAAAAGCATAAAAAACCTTAAAACAGTGTACATACAGCTAAAATACATGCTAGCATACAAACAATGCTGGAGTGAGAAAAGAGAAATCCGATCCCAGTTTCCCTTTACTGAAAGATTCAGCTTTTCCTTTCTTTGTGCTTTCCATTATTCTTTTTTTTATTCTTTTTTTTTTTCTTGAGAGTATTTGAGTTGCAGATAATGAGAGGGTAGCACAGAGGGTGAATGGGTGGAAATTGAATTAAATGAATTTAAAAAAAAACAAAAAAAAAACAGACAAACACAAAAGAGTAATAAAACGTTGAGCGGAATGTGGTTGCCAAGGACATTTATTTCGCTCTCTCTACAGCCTTTTGTGCCAATTTCATCTAGATTCATCTGGAAATGGGTGCAACTCGAGTAAAAATCCACCCTTTTTGTGTCTGTTAAAAAATGCTGTCAGATTTTCATAAATATAATGATGGTAAATTTGAAGCTATTATTTAAGTAATAAGCCTGCTAGTTTAAAACACTGCATTCATGTAACTGAGAAATAAAGCAATACAGCATGCATGTTTGTGCATGAGAGAGAAATAAATAAAAGGAGTTTAGGAGTGGGGGAGGTCACATGTGGTAAAGGGGGCAGGGTGGTGCAAATTCCTTCATTCTGAAGTGTGACTCACTGTCCCTTCGTTTTCCTGCTTTTTTTGGCACTCTTTTCCTCTCTGTCTACTCACTCTCTGCCAGTTGTGTCTGCCAACTTTTCATTGGACTCTTCATTTGTAAACCATTAATGTGATGGCTTGTCTATGCTCTGCAGACCTTATCCAATACACGGCAAATCTTTATCCAGACATGTGACATCCACTAGGCTACTGACCAGAAATAATTCAATAATGAAGTGAGAAGAGACTGTAAACAGGATTTCTTGTGATCAGCTTTCTATCCTCCTGATTTGAGTGATGCATCTCAGTATGACTGTTGTTGATGTGCACAGCACAGTTTTGACTAACCACAAGAAAGGAAATGAAAACGTTGCTTAGAAACAGACTAGTACAACAAACACACACACAAGGTTGCCATGTGTATGATTGAAACAAACACAAGGAGTCCTCAATACTAGATGTACTTCACTATTTCTAGAGCAAAAGCTAGCTGGAGAGCATGCAGGACATTTAAAGCATGTAGAAGAGAGAAGAAAAAGAGGGGCTTGATCAAACCATGCACTTTTTTTCCTGCAGGGCAGTCTGTGATTTGTATTCAGAGCTCCCGGAAATCATGGGACAGATGACTCATCCGGTAACCAAAGCTCTCTGGAATCTATGGACACCCCATTCAAACAAAGACACTGCAAACTGCAATCTCGAGACAGAGAAAGCACTATAACCATCGATAAGAATCAGTTAGCAAAGATTCTCTTCCAAGTCAGAGAAATGTTCCACAAGAAATTAATTCAGCCTCTAAATAGGAATCCTGCTGCCTTTTACATCACAGGTATTTTAAACTGCGTATACAAGCATTTATTTGAAAAAAGTTAAACATGAATTGTTCCTTGATCCACTTTAAAAGTTTATAGCAAGTTGCAAACACTGTAAGTATTTTAAAAAATGGATACAATTAAAAAAACCGCTGAGAAAAAGAAAGAAAGAAAGAAAGAAAGAAAGAAAGAAAGAAAGAAAGAAAGAAAGAAAGAAAGAAAGAAAGAAAGAAAGAAAGAAAAGATCAGCTTTCAAAAACGCTTTGTGCAAACTCCTCAGGTTTCTTTTACCTCCTGGGTGTGTTAGGCCTCTGGGTGTCCTGTTCTTTGGATCACAGGAATTTCAAAGCAACATCTTTATTGCAACAATTAGCTATACGCATTATTGTTTTGTTTTTTTTGCCATTCTTGGATATCAAAACCTGTGACATAAAAGCTGGGTTCACACTGTACAGTTTTTATAGACCTTTATAATGCCAGATTGTTCAATATGATCCCAGTGAGAGCTTGCACAAAACCAACAATACTTTATGTTGGACTGTACAATTCTCATCTCAGCCAAGATTATGGATTATGGACTATGGATAGATTTTCCAGGTTTTGTGCTGCAACAAGAGAAATCATCAATAGAAATTGATAATAGACAGCAAAATTGTTACCAAAAAATTATACAGTTTATGCCTGGTAGAGACAGAGTTTCACAATGTTCCCCATTCAATGAACTCCAAATATTAATATTGATATTAATATTAATATTAATATTATCTTGAGCGTTTGCATTTATCACCTTGTTTTTTTTATATACAACTCCCAATTTATTCTGAGTGTTGAGTCTTTATCAATGTTTTTTGAACACATATTTGGACAGTTATATAATTTTGAGCAAGACCTTAAAAGGCCAAAAACAAGTGAGACTATTTGTAGCACTGCAGTTTGCAAAAACATCAGTGAATAAACGTTTAGATGCCTTAAAGGGATAGTTCAGCCAAAAATTAAAATGATCATGCTCCAAAGTTTCTTTCTTTTGTGGAACATAAAGATATTTTTTGTTTAAATAGTAAAGTATGATATTTGAACTATTTTTAAGGATCTAAAGTTTCAGTTTTTTTTTTTTTTAAGTTTAAATCTAGTTCACATATGGTCTTGGGAAAATGCACACATAGGTGTAGCCTGTCCCAAAGGTGCTTGATCAAAATCATAAACCATTGTTTTCTTTTTCAGCCTCTGATCTTAGTTAGACTAGAAGTTTTCACTAAAGCATTGTGTGACTGAAAGCACATAATGAGCCTGAGCTCAGGGCTGTATCTCATTGCAGTACGTATATGTGGCCAGATGAGCATAAGGATTGAGTTCAGATGGAGGGAGGCAGAGGGGTGATTTTGAGGCAGAAAAGGAGGGAGAAAGGATGTGGGAAGGGCGTTAGAGATCACTGAAAAAAAGTTAGGCAAAAAACGGACCATGTGGGCAGGGTCTTTGCTGGTCAGTGTGCGTGTGTGTCTCTGAGTCAGAGAGAGAAAAGGAGGAACAGAAAGAGTTTGGTGGGGGTATAAAAGCCGCACAGTTCTCTTCCTGTAGCTCTCAACGGCTGACGTCTCTCAGCATACACTCATTTTCTCGTGCACTCAGTACTTCCTTCCTCTACCACCATGAGCTTCTACGCACCTCAGGCCTCTCACATCTCCTTTACCCGCTCTATGCCGGTACACCGTGCCGCTAGTACGTATGGCGGGGCAGGTGGACAGGGCACCAGGATCTCATCTGCCTCTTCCATGTCTCTCCGTTCTGCTCCTAGAAGTGGGGGCATTTCTTCCTCCACAGCCTTCAAGGTGAGCTCAGCCGGCATGGGTGCTGGGTCCCTGGCAAGCTCTGCCTCCACAGGGTTCACCATGGGCAACGAGAAAGGCCACATGCAGAATTTGAACGACCGTTTGGCCACTTACCTGGAAACGGTGCGCCGGCTGGAGCAGGAGAACAGCAAACTGGAGATGCAGATCAGAGAGGCCCTGGAGAAAGGTGGACCAGAAGCACGCGACTTCAGCAAGTACAACGCAATCCTGGATGACCTGAGGAGGAAGGTGAGAGGCATTGTTGGGTTTAAATGGTTTATCTGAGTGTGTGTTTTCCTTTTGGTGGGGGTTCGATATGCAAAAGGAAGCATTTGAGAGATTGCGATAGCAGCCAGTTATTTATGTTAGGAGGAGGAGATACCAGATGTTTTGAATTACAGCAATCTAACTGAAATGAAGAAGCAAAACCTAGAAAGTTTTAAAGTTTTTCACAAGCAGAAAATAGCAATTTTATGTATTCATTTTGACAGAAAAGTTTATAATATAATAAATCAATTTACAACATAAAGCACATTTTCTATCACTTTTTTTCCAGTTTGTGTTCTGGATGTTAAACTCATGAAAACTGTTTACTTCAACTTTACTAAAACTTTTTTTTCTTTGTCACCATAACCTTGAGCCTTTTAGTTCTTGAGAATATATAAAAAAGTTTTTTTAGTGTTCATGAGAACCCTTCAGTGCAATAAAAACGCATGATCAGATTTCCGCACATCTCAATGGAGGGTGTGGCACACGCCCTGTTCTCTCTCCTCTTTCTTTTGTGCTTCTTCTGCTTTTCTCTATATGTATTCTGGTTATGACTGAGGGAATTCCTCAGAAGCCTCCACATTTGGTTTTAAAAATCTGTGCAACCATGACAACGGTCAACACAAATAGATCATTCACAATCATTTCTAAAGCATTAGAAGAATGTTTGACCGACTACAGCCAGCTGAAACTTCCTACAGAGTCTCTGACTAGAGTCATAATGCAAAACAGATGTGGGATAAGCAATTGCACACACGCGCAAATGCACCCACACAGCCACAATCGCACTCTCGCACACAACAAGAATGCAAAAGAACAACTCCATCATTTATAGCAGATGTGGTTGAGTCGTTACATAACATTTATTGTTCCAAAATGTCTAATCTTTGCTTTAATTCCAGTTGTAAAACTGAAAAGTACAAAACTAAGCTAATAAAAAAGGTTCTAAACTAAAAAAAATGCTAACGTATGCTAACAAATGCTAACATTTTTTATTTAGGAAAATTTCAGACAGCTATGTCTGATAAGCAGAAGCACATGATAATACGTACCAGCTTCCGCTTTCACCAGTGCAGGATGTGGCACACAGACAAATAGTACGAGTATTATTTGATCATTTCTTCTATTCAAATGTTCTGCACTACACACTTATAATAGATAATACAGTATATTATTTACAGGTATGCACGAATTCTCTCTCATACAGTACATCAAACATAGTCATCAACCAAAAATACCCTGTCAAAGTCAAAAAACAACTCTTTTGTCTCATATTTTAGTCTTGCTCAATCAGACCATTTCTTACTCCAAAGTTTCATAAAGAAAGTTAATACAAAGTATAATTCAAAACCTGATTCTAGGTATTTGGTTGATTAGATAAGAACACGTACGTCTGAACCTCATTCCAAGAATGCTATAATTGAAACCATCTGACAAATCGTATCTTTTGCAGAGTTTCTAAAGAAAAAAAAAAAAAAAAGCTGAACGGACGTCAAAAACAGGTTTTGTTTGGTGAAATATGTGCTTTGTTTTGCCTGTAGGTGTTTGATGCCACTTCGGACAATGCTCGTCTTGTTCTGCAGATTGACAACGCTCGTCTGGCTACAGATGACTTCAGAGTCAAGTCAGTTTTCATTATTGCACCACACAACTTAAAAATACATATTGTATCTTGGTATCAAAGAATATGCTTCTGAAAATGCACTCATTTTTAGAATCACAAAATAGATGGAGGACTGTTGACATGCACACAGAACATTTTAGTGCATTACCTGAAAGGCCGTTTTGTGTGTGTTATAGGTTTGAGAATGAGATGGCCATCAGGCAATCCGTGGAAGGAGATATTGCTGGTCTGAAGAAGGTCATTGATGACACCAACATTGGTCGCCTGAACGTGGAGGCTGAAATTGAGTCCTTGAAGGAAGAGCTTCTTTTTCTCAAGAAAAACCATGAAAATGTAAACAACAATTGCATAAGAGCCACTTAACACTAGTTTCACTAGATTCACACACAGAAAACTTAAGGACTCCATGATATTGTTTGATGAGCACAGGTTTCTTTTCTGTGGTGGATTATCTTATTGAAGTAGAAATTTGGAAAAATTTGAAGTTAATTCTAGAAAGCATTTGATTGATCAGAAGAATATTCCCAGAAGATTTTTTTTATTTTTTATTAAATCTCAGAAAAAAGCTATATTTGTCACTTTATGCTAGCATATAGATGGATTTATAGCAGACATAAACAAAATATACCAATTTTGATAGGGTCTTTAATTAATCACAGTGAGTTTTTACTTCCACAACATGCAGACATCAACAAAATGCAGGAAAAGTCACCATATAACTGAAAGGTATAATTTCATACTCTAAATGTTCAACTTTGATAGGAAATTGGGGAGCTACAAAACCAGATTGCCCAATCAGGTGTTCAGGTGGACATTGATGCACCGAAGGGGCAGGATATGTCTCTAGTAATGGAAGAGATGAGGGCTAACTATGAAAAAATGGCACTTAAAAACGCAGAAGAACTCAAAATGTGGCACGAATCCCAGGTACAGAACCTTTGACCACTACATAACAATAATTTTGCTTTAACTGAACTCCTCCAAGCAGATCTAACCCACTCTTTCTCCTCAGATGTCAGAAGTTCAGGTGCAGGTGGCTCAGAACACAGAAGCATTACAAGGTGCACAGATGGAGATGAATGACCTACGGCGACAGATTCAAACGCTAGAAATAGAGCTCGCATCCCAACAAAACCTGGTAACGTGCACATGCACACCATATTATGAAAGTGTTAGATTGTTGCACTTTTAATGAAATTCAAAGTTTATACTGAAACTGTTTTTATAGAAAGCGTCACTTGAGGACACGCTGCGGAACACAGAGCTACGTTCAAATGCAGAGATGGAGAAGTACAACACCCTCATGCTGCAACTTGAAGCTGAGCTGGGACAGCTAAGGTCAAAGATCACAGAGCAGGGTCAGGAATATGAAGCCCTGCTTAATATGAAGATGAAACTAGAAGCAGAGATCAACACTTACAAGAAACTTCTAGATGGGGGAGACTTCAAGTAAGAGATCAAATATAACTTTAGTTGTTGTATTTTACAGTGTATCATATATATTTACTGATTCTTCTTTCTTTTTGTTGTTTAGGCTCCTGGATGCACTAGAGGGCCAAGAGTAATATTACAGGCAGCGATCTTGAAGAGCAGACCACAAAACAAACTTAACATTTTAGATAGCATGCACATGGAAACCTGTGGTGAATCTTTGTCATTTAAAAGCCCCCTTCTACTTTGTCTAGACTGCAATTTATACAACACACAACAATTTCAACATGATGTCATTTACAGGGTAATTGCTTTCTGTCAACAAAGCCTGTTCTTTTTTTAACAGTCTATGGTTCCACCCTACACTCTGACTTTACACAGACGTGCAAGTTACAGAACAACAAAGGCAGCTTTTAGAACATCAATTGTGTATTATGAGTCTTTATAATACATAATTCCATGTCATTGCACAAATTATACAGTAAACTTAACTATTATAATGAAATGTGAAGAGAAATGTGAACTTCTCTACTGAGTCAAAGCAATAATAAAATAAAAACATGCTTTCTAACTGAAATTTGGAGTCAAGCAAACATGAACAGACATCAAACATCTCTTACATACAATGGTTTCCTCTTTTAAGTTGCATGTTTTGTCCACTAGAGTTAACTCTTGCTGAGCATAAGTGGGTCATAGGATGGTGTATTTCACACAAAAAGTCAATAAAAGCAAGGTTTCATTTTAGTCTAGCTCATTATTGTCTTCAGGCAGGACAAAATAATTATACACACATTTTAAAATAAACTAGGTGATTGGCTCTTTTAAGGCACGTCTTCACTCCTACCATGTTTAGCAGTAGAATTATGCCAGGTTGCTTTACAGGAATGATTCATTTAATATTTGATTTTAATGTTTTAAATATGAAATACGTCAGCTGTTGGACAAACACTAAGACAGGATACAAAAAGCAGACATTTGATACATAATTGAAACAATATGTACAAATGTTTTGCTTGCAAATGCTTTTAACTTCTACAAGTTTGTTACAGCATTTAATCTTAGCCACTTGAAGAGCTGTTAAGGACCATCTGCCTCCTCTCCTAAAAACATATCACTACAAATCCATATGAATTCTAGTCTATCAAACATTTAATTTTATCAATAAGAAATTAAACCGTATTACATGATAATAAACCGTAGTGCATGGTATCATGTGCTTTTTTTCCCCCCTAAGACAATGATGCATAAATAAATCTGGAAAAGTCGCTGGGGTTTGTTTACTTGACTTCCGCACAATGAGCTAATGCCATGATAGCTAATTAGCTTGCTGGAGATCCATTGCTCAGGCACTGTAAGCCTCCAACTAAACAGATTAGCAGCAAAGCTTAGGTGGATTGATTTTGAGTTCTCCAAACCAGATTCAGATAATGTGAATAGCTACAAAAGTACCATTTCTAATTCTAATAACAAAATTATAGTGCTTTGGTAACAGTCCTCAGAAAAATTACACTTTGGCTTCACAAAAGAAGGTATTTTGCAATATCAAGAATAATTGTCATTTACATTGGGACTAATATTTTTTTTTTTTTAAACAAACCACATTTTTCTGTAATACATTCTGACGCTAAGGCTGATTTTGAGCAATTTAGCCAGGCAACGTTTTTTTGAGCAATGTTGTTTGGGCACTTTCCCATTGAGAATGGGTAACAAATTTCTACCTGGATCGGTCGTGGGCCCTGTGTCTCGCTTAATTGCCTGTTAACGGCAACATTATCCAAAGTTGCCCAGCAACATTGCTCAAAAATGTTGCCCTGTGTATCATCAGCCTAAAACATTCAAAAAGTAAAAGCTATTTAACCAAAACAACTCAGCTCACAGCTGTGTTTAAACTATGAAATTTTTGAGACAAATTAAAACTGATATCTGGTGAATCACTTAAAATATAGGCTGTTAACCAACATGTTATAATGGTTGATGGTATATTAACCATAGAAGTCTACAATACCTGAAAAAAAGTTGCTAGCATTCCCATTCATCTCAATGGCAATTGCTAGGCTTGTCCATAATCTTTAAGGATTCATCCTGGAGGCTGGTTAAGGCTAGAAGGGATACAGAAAAAAACTACTGGGCATATCAATATAGCGTATTTTTCTCACACTCTACAACAATAATTACTGTTTTTACATTACTGTAAGGGGTAGGTCGGTGTAGACGTTAATAAAACTCAATCTTATAGGTAGAAAATTGTATTTATTGCTAGCTTCCAGTTTTTGCTGCTTCCCTAGAAGGAAGCTGCCATCTTTGCTACAGGAACATTTGTCATGTGACTGATCACCTGTCAAAGGCAATAGGGAAATTGTGGAAAATGTGAGTCTATTGAAAGCATTGTTTTTTTTAAATATCTGAAGACGTCTCCTCTACAGGAACAATATTGCTGCACAACCTAATATTGCTATAAATTTGACATACAGAAATACAGAGCAGCAGTGTTTAAATAAAGAAAAACTACATGTGGAGCCATTAGTTTAATTATTAACAATGAAGTACATTTTTTTTTCAAGCTGTCCAATTAAAGTATTATATGAATGACATCCTGTTTCTCTGCTTTGAGTAATGATAGTGTTCCACAAAAAAAACATCCAAAACTTCCATAATATGAGCTTTTCTAGCATGAGTCCTAACATGCATTTCTATAACTGAAAATTCCATGGTAATTATGAGTTATGTCTCTTTAATTTAAGTCTTTTTGTGACTCCGAGTGCCTGCTGTTTATTAAGTCTCTCTTAAGACTGACATAACGGCTGTGCAAACATATACAATGACATGCACAAATCTTACCAGACCAACAGGATGGTAAAGGATGCAAATATTGATTATGTGAAGGCATTTTGGATGAGGGGAAGGGAAAGCTTCTCCAGTGCTCATTTATGTGGAATAATTCCTCTTCGCATTCCAGGGATCTTCAACACTCCAGCAGTAGTATTACAGCCAACAGCACCCTCAGCTGTTTACTTGATAGAAGTTATATTTTGATATCCAGATCATTTTTATCCTCCACAAACACTGCCTCCAAATTAAACACAGAAACACAGATATTAAAAAAAAAAAAAAAATTAAAATATGTCATTGCATTAGACTGATAGAAATGCCATTTGTGTGCATGAAACGGTTACCAAACCCTGTTATTTAACAGTAAAATATCCTCAAGTTCTCTCTCTCTCTTTTTTCTCTCTCTCTCTGCTTAAATACTTTCAACAAAAAGGGAGGGGAGGGGGAGGGGAGGATTTGGGTGGGGGAGGGGCTGTGCATGTGGGCTGTTGTCACAGGGACAGAGGGAGGTAGTGCAGAGTTGGATAGAAGAAAAAAAAAGAAGAGGCAAGAGACAAAAAAAGAGTGCGAGAGGCATGGCAGCGTAAAGCTTGGAATTTACTTATAACTGCTACAATGCAATGAAGACTGAAAGAGAGGGACTGGTATGTTTCTTAATGCATGTGAAATTCCATGACAGTATTTATCAGTTTGTATTTTTAAATCACTCTGTCTTCATCTCTGCCTCTCATGAGCTGTTTAAATCCATGTTAATAGATTTTGCATATGATGCTAAAGTTTGCATGTTAAAGAGAATGAGAGGAGAAAAATCCTTTTGGTTGCGCATGCAGTTTGTGTTTATATATCATAATGTCACATCTACTGTTTGTTCCTATTGGTTTATGTGGTTGTGTTGGTATGTGAAATTTTAAGACGGTGAAATGTTTATTTGAAGAAAGTGCAAGGTGGAGCAATAATTTATCTTTCTTTCAGGTTTATGAGCTATGGTGGAAAGATTTTTGCACCCCGATAGCATATACTCACAAAAATAACATGCTGATATAGAATTTCGGTTAAAACAGTATGGTGAGTTAATGCATGTAAAACATGCATTATTATAAGATGTGTGTAAATGTTTGATTTTGCTGGAAAGTGTGTGTTCATCAGTAGCCAGAGAGAGTAATGACTTTACCAGCTGGTTTTTTTTTTTTTTTTTGGTCTCATCTCATGAGCCTTTTCACAATCATAGGGAGAATAAGAAGTCCTGAATAATATACTGATAATTTTTTTTTTATATGTTTATATATAAATGTTTATATATAAAATTTGAGCTACATGGTGGCCAGCATCTAAGGAAAGATCATTTGTAGTTCAAAGCATTTTGCAATATTATGACTAATTGATTTAGCATGGCAGATCTTTGGTCATGCGTTTAAAAAAAGTCTTCTTATGATGTCCAACCTTAAGCGTGTGTGTGTGTGTGTGTGTGTAGAGGATGTGCTTTGTAAATAGATCCCAGGCTGAATTCTTAGCATTCCGGGTGCAGCCATATTTATGGACGGGATCCTGTCTCTTCAGTGGAAGTTTTATGAAGTGTGTGAATTGGAGGGAAGCACCATAAAGATATAAATACAAAGATAAAGCAGATTCATATATAGAAACAGGCGTTTGGCTGGTTTTGTGCATTAGATATTTTTAAATGAACAAGAGTGTTTGTGTATAGCAAGGATTTGTTGGGATTAGCAAGGAATCTCTACTCTCTAGAACCTTGGCGAATAATGTTCATTTATATTTGTTTAAAATGCTCTTAAACTCTTAGTGTGCTGTCAGCCTCCTATCCTCTCTAGAACTTTGTTCTAATCTGTTCAGAAGGCACATGAAAAAAGAAACAGATGTACACACAAACATATATAAATAAAACCGGTTGTAAATCCAGCATTCAGTCACTCATTTAATTTGTACTACACTCGTCAAAATGTGTGAGGATGATGAGTGCAACGTTACTGAGATTACATTAGCACAGATTAAGATGCGAAGAATAGATCACATCTTGTCCAGATTACTAAGCGCTTCCATATGGTGAATTCTTGTTTCAGTCCAGTTGTGAAGTTGAAGGGGTTTCGCCTCCAACACCACTAAAGCACATGATGTTGCTATTATTTTCTATTCATGGTGGAGAAACAATGCACAAGATAGTTAAAGCAGGTGTTTAAATGGTTGGTTTATTCATAAATAAAAATTCTGTCATTTATTGAGTAAATGTTGAATAATTTTTGATTAAGTTGTCCTTGTAAATAGCTATCTTGTGCATTATTTCTCAATGATAACTAAAAAGTAATAGTAAAATAATGACTGCATTGTTCTTCAACAAGGAATAAATAATAATAGTAAAATGTCGAATTTTCTAATTTTTCGTTTTTGGATGAACTATCTCTTTAAATACCTCCTCCAACTATCTTGTGCATTATTTTTCAGCAATGAATAAAAAGTAATAGTAACATGATGCAAATTTTTCAAAATTGTCATTTTTGGGTGTCCCTTTAAACAACTCCTCTGTATCTCAACAATAAATAAAAAAATAATATAGTAGTAACATCATGCAGAATTTTCAGAATTTTAATTTTTTGAGTAAATTTTCCTTTAAATACCTCATTTTTGCATTATTTTTCAATGAAGAATAAAATAGTAAAATCATGCAGAATTTTTCAGAATTTTTATTTTTGGGTAAAGTGCCCATTTAAATACCTCCTTTCTCTATCTTTTGAATTATTCCTTAAGAAGGAATGAAAATTGATAGTAAAGTTGTGCAGAATTTTCTGAATTTTCATTTTTTGGTGATCGCTTTTAATATTTCCTTTGTTTTGCATTATTTCTCAGCAAGGAATAAAAAAGTAACATCATGTAGAATTTTCTACATTTTCATTTTTGGATGAACTAGTCATTTAAATACCCGCTCTAGCTATTTCTCAACTAATACAAATTAATAGTAACATCATGTAGAATTCTCGGGATTCAATTTTTGTGTGAAGTATCCCTTTAACACAGATCACATCAAATATTATTTTTATCATACATTATTTTGTTATTTTGGTTTCCCAGGTGTGGCAATGATGCAGTGGTCATCTGAGTGGGCGGAGCAACACTATGATGTCTCCTCCACCACATCACCTCCAGTTCACCCTAAGCCCCTCCCCTTTCCACAGCCCAGTCGCCCTGCGTTCTCAGGCTACACCGACGACATCAGTGCCCTCAGTGCCTCTAGCTTGCTAAAACGCTATGCCGAGAGGTATTCCTTCAACTCGGCTTTACCAGAACATGGGAGTTTCCTAAGAAGTGAGCAGCACCAAGAGCCATGGCCTGGGGGGTACAGCACAGACGGGCCTCCTGGTTTAGACCCACTGAAGGGGAGCGCAAGTGATCTTTCAGAACAGCAGTACAGTGGCGGTCCCACATCTCAGGATTACCCATCATCCTACAGCAGCCAACACCTGCTGCCTAAACCATCCTATCTTACATCGCCAGCGTTTGCCTTGCCGTCTGCATACCTGCCACCTGCACCAGGCTACGCTTATCCCCAGCAATGCGGTCTGAGTGCTAGTTACCCTCACAGCACCCCTTCTCTGCTGCCCTCGGGTCTACACACCCCGACACCTCTTCACAGCAGCCACGCTGCTGCCGAACTCCCACGCAACAGGAAGTTTGGCTTCGACCAGTCCAAAACTGCCAGAGTGTCACCATACACAATCAGGGACAAGACCGAACGGCAGAACAGCGACAGCGGTGGGAATGTCAACGAAAGCTGTGGGACGGACCTCCAGAGCTACAGGCCCGATAGACCTTCCACTCAGTCTGATCTTGAGGCAGATTCTGTGGGTAAGACCAGTAATCTTCGGCCTCTGGAGACACGGTCTTATGGAGGCCCGGGACAGTACACGTATCCCTGAGTCTATAGTCAAACGATCCTTTTTTATACACGTTTATAGCAATACTTGAACCTAACAAACATCAGGGCAAATATTATTATACGGACTGAGAAGATAGATGTCTCTCTTATGCACGTCAGCATTAATTCTGACTGCAGCTTTAATGAGACCTGTAGCACAGACACTCTTTTGTATCCCTGAAATCACTTTTTCTTTTTTTATTCTCTTCCTTTCCTCTTTTACTCTCTCTCTCTCTATAATTATGTTGTGCAGTGAAGCACATTATGGTGGCAAGTACTAATCCACTGCTTCAATCAATGAAATCCAAGCCAAAGAAAGACTGAAAGAGAGGAATCGAAAAGAAAAGAGAAAGATTTTTTTAATACACAAAAATGAAGACTGTTAGAGCACACATATGAGTTTCATACGTCATGTGTAATATAAGGTTTTCATACATTTTGTCGTGGATGTTCTTCAACACTGAAATCAGATAAGAAACGGTCTTATTTTAGGAATATAAGGTAAGGTTCCTCTATAAACCTTGAATGTAATGCTGTTTTCCCTCAGGAATTGCGAATGAAGCCATACTTAATGTTTATCTTATACAGTTTTTGAGTTTAACAGATGTTTTTGTCTTTTATTGTCTAGTTAGTCTAGTTTCTTTGCCATGTCTTTCATTAAAATAATAAAAAATGTATTTGTAACCTTACAGTATTTCAATGATAAAAATGCAAAACATATTTTTACAAGACACATAATATATCTGGCTTCCACCGGGCTGTTGCAAAAAGGCTAAAAGGCTCTTCGCAGTCTTTTCCACTATTCAACTATTGTGACGTTTACTATGGAAACCCACAGAGCTGTCCCAGCCCCCTGAGTTGATCACTGGATGTGTTTTCCTCTGACCCTCTGACCCTTCTCTGTTTTAAATGAGGCTTGTGAAAGAATAGAGAGCTTTTGTTATGGTGAGGCAAGTGGGACATACACTGAAATGTACAAACCGAAATGAAAATGACAGTCTAGTTAATATTTAAATTTAAATTTTATGTTACTATTACGCTTACAAATGCAATATACTGGACAAAGTCATATGACTTAATACATGTACAGTATGATCTACCTCACTGTTACAATGCTGTATGTTCAGAGTACGCAATTGTTTATTACATGTCAAAATGTCTACCTCAAGGAATAAATACACAAAATAAAAACTATTGTACCAATACACAATTTGCTGTCTTTGTGTGTGTGTTTAAAATAACTGGTCTTTATATTAATGTATTTTAAAATGCAATTTATTCCTGTGATGACAGCTGAATTTTCAACAGCCATTATTCATTTTGTGGAAACCATGACATGAATTTTCAGAATTCTTTAATGAATAGAAATTTCAAATGAACAGCATTTGTTTGAAAATGAAATTTTTGAAACATTGTAAAAGCCTTTTTTTTTTTTAAATTAACAATGCATCTTTGCTAAATAAAATAATTTATTTTAAAATGAACATATATATATATATATATATATATATATATATATTTTTTTTTTTTTTTTTTTTTTTTTTTTAAATAGTAAAATAGTAATGTTTCAAATACACAGTGGTTTCATTATTCCACACTTTACAGTAAACAGTATTTATGCTTGACTATGCTTTAGCACTGTACTTCCATAACGGCCAGATGCACAGCTGGTGCCATCAGGTCACCTTGTACCCTGTCCAGGATGACATTCCCATATCATGGTCTTTAACTCCCAACAGAAATCACAACCTTATGGCTGTGCAGATGTATCTCTGTATAAGCTCTTTAATCACTTGATCTTTCAAGGAAAAGGTCAAGGTGATTTTGTGTTCTTTTTCTTCTCTTTTTATATTTTTAATACCAATCCTTAATTGAAGTACAATTTTATACACAGTAACAATATTTTCAGTTATAATACAATATTATTATTTGTGTGTTGCCCTCTAGTGGAAAACCCTTTAACCAAATATTTTTATACACCCTTAAACAATTCTCACCCTAATTATTTTTAATAATTTTCACATTCTACTCATTTTGGATGTCCTTACCACTCTTAAACTAAACGCTAAACACAGATGCTGACTTTTGACTCCACTTCTTCCTTATTGTGACCCCCACCCAAAACAGCTCCCTGCAGTCAATGTGCAGCAGAGTGTGACAGATGCTCTATTCTCTCCGTCCACCCCCACCTCCCAGCACACACAGCCCTCAGCGCTTTGTTTTTCAGAAGTTTCAATACTGTCTTCGCCACAGTGTGAGCCGTTTAATCTTAGACTGATGAATTGGGTCTTTCATCTTAGGGATCAACATCTTTGTGCAGCCTAAAACCATTTTTGTGATTGGTTCTTGGTCTACACATTGAAGTGACCCATGTTTTATTTTTATCTCTCACACAAATTCTGATTTAGATCCATCCATACTGATAAGTGACAAAATATTTCCATCTACAAATCTTTTCTGAAAACATCTAAATCTTTCCTGGCACTTCATATACTCTACTTCATATAACATGACGAAAAATAAACTACCATAGTACACAAATAGTGATAAATGGGACATATGTGAAGGTGGATCTGTATATAACAAATAGAGAATGACACATTATTTACTATATACAAGTTTTGTACGTTATTGTTTATTTGTGTGTCAGGTTATTGTCTTCTGAAGCTAATATTCACCCACAGTTGCTCGACATGTAAATTAAAATAATGTTATCATTTACTCACAGTCTTGTCTTTTCAATGAATTTTTTGTTCTGTGGAACACAAAACAACATTTAAAGTGACCGTGTATCACCAAATGTTTCCCAACCCTTTCAATAAGGCTCAAACATCATTAACACAAATGTTGATCTTTTGAAGAGCACCAGAAACTTAATTAAGTGATTAAAAACAAGACTAGACCCTAGTGGTTTGGTAAACGTTAGTAATTCAGTCTAATTAAAGACATTTCACTTCACAGTACCACAAAATGTGATACCCGTTCTTTTAGTCAGGCTGTAACTCTCTCTCACTCTCTCTCTCTCTCTCTTTAACCAATTGGATGTAAGCACATTTGGACTTTTGTTTTTAGCAATTCTTTGTTTGGCTCACAAGGGGTGGAGTGGAGGAATGCTGTTCAACAGCCAACACAGCCTTCAATTCATCATGATAAGAACATCAAGATAGGAACATACTCAATCCCTTAATGACACCTAAAACAGAAACCTTAGGAAGTGTTTGTCAGCACTCCTTACAAAGTCAATGTTGCATGAACCCACCAACACCACAGAACAGTGATTCCCAAACAGAGGATGTGTGTGCCTCAACAGACTTCATCTGGATCCAGGTGGTACATTATAATGTGGGTATTAGTGTAAAATTTCTTGAAGATGAGTAGATTATCATTTTCCTCATCCTTATTTTAGGCACGTGGAGTTTTCAAATATTAACCCTGCGTTTAACCCAATACCTGAACCGCCCTTTACTGATTGAACATTTTGTTTCGGCCTTTGAGATAAAATGACGGACAACGCGTTAACTGGAGTGAAGAGGAAACAGACTTACCGTTAATATGTCTGTTTTCGAGTGAGGAACATAAAGCCCGACTGATGCGCAAGAGCCAGACAAGCCGTTTTTTAAACAGCTTCGTCTGTGTTCAAACTGTGGCAGCAGTCAATGTTATCGACACCGCAAATATCATATGCAAATAAAAACGTTAACTAGTTTACGATTGTACAGTATGCCTACGAAAATTACAAACATGAATACATAAATTGCCTAAATACTATATATATATTTTACTAAATATGACGTAATATATATATATATATCCTTAAGGTAGCCAATGATGTGCTGTTTTTAAGTCACACATGACATTTAAATGTCCGTCCAAAACTCTTTTTCCCACTGTCACCCTCAAACTGAAGACACCTGCTGAAGTGCTCCAGAAATTGCTGTTAATCTCATTTCTATCTTTGTTAAGTAAATTAGATATTTCTATTCACAATTTAACTTTATCTAAGATAGTTTTACTGTAAATTGGGAAAATATCAATGTTTCCATATGGCAACGCTGTACCACAGTGGAATTGCTGTAATGTAATTTCCCATTGGGATTTTTTATAGCATCAGTAATATGAATGCAGTTATTTATTTATTTGATGTGTTTATTGTAGTATAGTTATATTTATGTATAAGAAACAAAATATTATATACATAAAATATGTATTTTTTTAATATAATATATATATATATATATATATATATATATATATATATATATATTAAATGAATACAACATTTTACAGAAAGGCCAATAGGAAGAGTGCAGAGTTAGCTCTTCCATGTAATAAGAATCAGGATGAGTTAGCCTTCAGTGAAGGTTAAATGATAGGGATCTACTTATTTTTGGTTTGCATGAGTTCCCAAGCATATAAATCTATCAATCTGTAAATGAAATGTGCATTTAAATAAAAAAGCAAATAATTTTATAGAAAAGCAACTTTTTTGACTATTTTCCACTGTGGTACAGCGTTGCCATATGACAACATTTCCCCAAGTAGCCATCTTTTTTTCCAAAAATCTATTTTGATTTGTATGATTGAAGCTATTTCATGTAATAAAAACTAATTTAAAAAAAATATTTCATGGTTAGAACATAATGCATACCATAGAGGGTTAAAAGAAGAAAGAAAAAACAAACACTCGTACATTGTTCGATGCTTTTAACAGAAGAAATAAAAAACACAAACACTCGAGCATAACTGGAAGGCTGCTTTATTGTTTGGAAAAGGTTTCGTGCTCAAATGAAGACAATCTTTCACTGATTCTCACTAAGTCAAGTGGTTGTGCAACACACCCTTTCCTCTCCAACATCAGTGGCAAGAGATAAGAACAACATTATGAACCAAAAACCACTTGAATTATTGTCAGCAAATGAAGGAAATAGCATCTCAGTCATGCTACAAAAGAATAGACAGAAATCAGTATTTATAGAAAAATAAACGAAGTGGCTGAAAATGAACATAAGCTGAGCACAGAAGGCAAACTGTTTCTCTTTCTACAGACTCAACCTTTAAGAGATTCACTGAGTGACCAACGCACTCTATTTCCCGCCCCATGCTATTTGACAATCTCTGATGATGAAGTCAGGCTGATGCCAGTTAAGTTTTCTTTTTTTATTTTCTTTTTTTCCGCTTTTTGTAAATTTTTTTTTTTGTATTTTGTCTTTTTTTTTTTTGGTTTATTTTTTTGCTTTTTAATAGATGTCACAGACATTCTTTAGTTCAGTTCTTTCTCCCAGTGCTCATTTGAAACAAGCTCCACTTGTTTAGGAGAATTTTATGCAACATCATCTACATTTTCGACAAACAAAATTGGCAGCAAAAGGCACCTTAAACAAACATACAAAGACAAGAAAAGCATAATATAAAGCCTAACCAAACCTAAGACTGCAAATTGCATTGCTGTGTATCTAAGAGATGAAGAACAAGCTAAGCTTATAAGTCAAGCTGCATCACACACATTTAAAGTGACCAAACCGTCACGCACGCTTCGTCCCCTCCCCCCTCCCCCACACGCGCACACACACTCGCTCTCTCAGACTCGGACTGAAAGATCATGGCATTTGGCGATTAGGCCGGAAGATGAAAACAGGGTTTATGGGGGAAGAACATGTGGCGTCCAGTGCATATGTACGTAGTATGTGAGTTGGAGATGGTAGGACGTATTCACACAGGGTGTAAATGAATTGCTGGTAGTGCATTCCCCTCCCAAAAACGGGCGACATAAGCCATAGCGAGCAGCCAGTACATCACCGTGCATTGAAAGCTAGACCCGTGCACGCACACACACAACACTCGCTCAAACCCAGACATCTCAAACACGCACACAAGCGCACACTGTGTGGGCCAGGTCAGAGTTTTGGTCGTTCACCGAACGTATTGCACGAAAGAAAGAAGAACGTGAGCAAATGACAGCCAGTAGTGCTTCACCTCCACTCCAAGCAGAGGTCAACACAGAGGAGGACAGTGCTCTCTCATATCATACATACATATGTATATGTGTGCATATATATACACATATGTACATATACATGTATACATAGATACATATGTTGTATAGCTCTACATATATGCCTTGATTTATGTATAGATTTATATATACTTTTTGCATGTAACATATTGGATTCCCCTCTTTAATGTGAAAAGTGTGTCAAAAAAATCTACACCTTCTAACAAATATGTCACAGTCTACCTAGTGAGACCAGGGCAATGAGTGAAGCCATTCTATTAAGGTTATAATTATTTTTCAGTATTAGATTAATAGCAGTAGTTTTTTTTTTTTTTTTCTTTTTTTTAAGTATTTCTGTATTTACAAAAAACTATGCATGCCGTTAAAATAAAATTATATATTACATTATTTATAGTCTCTTAAAAAGTTCATTCTTAACTTTTCAGCATTTTGTGCTGCTTACAACATAGCCTATACTGTACAATATATTTTTAAATGGATTTTTCATTCATTTTGTTTTTTAAAATGAATGTATGATCTGTTATTGGTTCTTTTTTTTGTTGTCGTTTATACAGACGAGCCTGCGTGGCTGCATAAATGAGAATGGTTGAGCTTTGCTGAGCAGAGTTTTTTTTTTTGTTTGTTTTGTTTTGTTTTGGTTCAGGTCAACACCCTCGCATGCAGCAACTGGACCATCGACACCAGATGAAGGGTAAGGGAAAACCGCCGACATCACTAAAAGAAACTAAAAAATGTAGTCGCTCTGATGTGTGGAGTTGCCCGGCTCACAGTAAGCTGCTGTGGGACCAGTGCCGAATGGTTATTTGGCATTAGTGTGGTGGTGTACTGAAGAGAAACAAGGCTGACCAGGGGTCGAATAACTGCACATTTAAAAACCAATGCCCTCCGTAGAACAGTGGTGAGAATTAGCAACATTCTCAGTCTGGATCTCATTTCATCATCACCTCCACAACAACACTTTTCCTGCTGTCTGAAATCTCTGAAGCTCGGCTCTGTGTCAGTAGCACGACTCTTCTCTCTACTTGAGAGTTCAATGTGGTGGGAGCACTCCTGCTTTAGCTCCACCCCATGTTACAAACATTCTCTGGACCTAGTGAAGGCCCTTGATGATGACATCAGAGTCACATGATACACTGTGTTGTATCCTGAGAATAATGGGGAAAGTCAACAAGCATCAGTCTGTCTGAAAGTGTTAAGCAGGAGAGGATCACTCCACCCCTGAGACATTCCAGAAACTTCCAGACACAAATTGCACACACCAGATTATCAGACAAACATCTTTGGCTTCTCCTTAAACAGCTGTGACTTCCCAACCATCCAGCTGTCTCTCTCAAATCCTGTCCTTTTGTCCTGGCTACAATCAAACCATTGCTGAAGATGTGATGGCTTCATACACAGATAGAATGTCCGGCTGATCCTCGAGGGACAAACCGTGACGAGACTAGACGTAGACACACTGCAAAATTCTTTAAAGAAATATAGCATGTAAAAATCAAATTAAAAAATATCATAATTCTATTTTTCTAAAATAAAAAAAACTGCCACTTTCTCAGAAACGGTTATAGCTCATCTCATCTAACCCCTGATGAGGATTAAAAATGCCAACCAACTTGCTACACCCCTATTAATGCCCAAACCTTTGCCCCCCCACCCTCTTGCCCCTCCCTGGACCCACCTACCATATAACCCGCAGCGCGGACAGTGCTGTAGGTGAGGTAAGCGATATTGCTGCATACAAATAAAATAAGAAGCTTTAGGAATTACAGTGTTATTTTGTATCATTTTCCTCCCGTCTCCATACACACACATTCCGATACATTTAGTATTCCCATTCATTATCTCCTGAGCAGCAAAAAAATGGGATGTCCCTTGTATCCTTCCTCTCCGATAATGTGCCACAATGCTAGTATTTGTTTCAATGTACGTAAGCCACTGACTAGTCACAGGCATTTTGCACCATCTGAAGCCAATTCCAAATTCTGTCCTAATGTTTGATAATCGATTTCATAATGTTAAGTAGAGGAGCCAAATTGGGTTTTCAAATTAAATTCGATTTCTGGACATAAATTTAGCCAGTGGACAGCCTAAAACATCGTCAAGCCACTGTGGTGGTCTGTATTAGTGTTTTGTGGACTATGATTACTCATGCAAAATTTCTGATCAAAACATGCCATCATGCAAGTCATTTCTATGCATTGAACAAGCACAATAATTTATTATTCATTTGGAGATGTGTATTGGGGGCCCCTGGTTATTGCCCCCGGTCCTATCGGTGTGAAAGCCCATGTAGAAAAAGCCTTTTGATGCAAGTATAACAAAGTTATCATGACACAGTTACTGAGGGTGACATGGGCAAAATGTTAAATGTTAAATTCGTATTTTTCCTCCTGTTTTCTCCTTTTTTTGCCACTCAAATAATGTAAAGACCATGTAAAATATATTCGATGCTAACAAACGCAAAGAGACCGTTGGAATCAGCCAGACTCTTGGTTTTGTTTCACACTCATGTCTATCCTGCTCACTCTCACAGTAACATTGAGTTCTTACACATATGTGAAATGAAACGGTGCAGACTCCTTTGCCATCCGCTTCGGGAAGCTGATCCATTTATGAATAGCAGTGTTTTTTTCTGCATGGAAAGTTCGCCGACGCAGTTCAGAAGCATGGGATTCGATCCTAGTTCTCCCTTGGATTATCACATTCCTGCTCGGTGAAGAGTTCCATACTGAAGCGCAATATAGCCCTCTAAAATACACTTGATCAAGTACCGGTCTTTTAAATTCGTATTTGATTCTGTTTAATTTGAGTCTTGATGCAACAGTGTCACACAGGAAGCTGATTATGTTTGGTTTAACTTGTAAGTGTCTTCAAGCTTTGAGGAACCCCAACACTTTTCTTCGCCTCGATACGCCAGTGATGTTTGTAAACAATTTTTTGTCGTGTTACTTCGGCTTTGTTTTTTCCTCTTAAATGAAAGTAATCTGTACATCTGTATAGTTTGATTCAGGGTTTCCATTCGCTTGAAATGACAGTTTTTGTTATAATATCGTCATGATCATTATCGCTGTCCACGAGTGTTTCCGCAGCAGTCTTAACACTTGGATTCCCTGACGTCTTTTTGGTTTCGGCCCTTCTCCTTGCGGCCCTTGCCTTCGTTGTTGTCATCCTGTTTCTCCTTCTCGGGCTTGGTTACACTGTCATAGGACGGCAGGGATGCAGTGGAAGGTGTGCCCTCTTTCTTCTCCTGATTGGTCCCTCCGTTCTCCAGTTTGTTGTTGGCAGGCCGGCGTTTGCAGATGAAGCCTCTGCGTGCCAGGTGGCCTCGGTACGCCCTCTGGATGATGACGGCTGACACCTCCTCCTGCTTACGCCGCAGAGTGGTAGTGATGGGCTCGTATGACACCTTGGAGGGATTCGCTGCCACAAAGCGCTCCTCCATTTGCTGTCGCATCATGTCCAGGTCGCCGCTGTCACCCAGCACACGCTTGGTAAAGGCGAACAGAATATCCAAGCAGTGAATGCGGTCGCCACTCACCATGGGCATGTCCATGGCGATCAGCTCGATGATGTTTGGCTTTGGCACACGGAGAGGATGTTCTAATGTATCTGCAAAGTCTGGCAGCTTGGCAAAGGTGATGAACTGTGAAGCATCTGGGTCAAACTTCTCCCAGATTTCATAGAAGGACTCAAAGTCGTCTTCGCACAGTGGATCAGCACTCTCCTCGGTGGCAACACTGAAGTTCTCCAAGATGATAGCGATGTACATGTTCACCACAATCAGGAAGGACACAATAATGTACATTACAAAGAAGAAGATTCCCACTGAGGGATTGCCACAGTTGCCCTTGACTGTGGTTCCTGGGTTCTCCTTCTCGGGGTTGCAGTCAGGGGGATAGTTCAAGATTGGAGCCAAGAGGCCATCCCACCCAGCTGATGTGGTGATCATGAAAAGACAGATCATGCTGTTGCCAAAAGTTTCAAAGTTGTACATGTCATCAATTCCTACTTCTCGTTTCACATAGGCAAAATTAGACATGCCAAAGATGGAGAAGATGAACATGACTAGGAAAAGCAACAGGCCGATGTTGAACAGCGCAGGAAGTGACATCATCAAAGCGAACAGTAATGTCCTGATGCCCTTGGCTCCTTTGATTAGACGCAGAATACGGCCAATTCGAGCCAGACGGATGACCCTGAACAAAGTTGGTGACACAAAGTACTTCTCAATGAGGTCTGCCAGGAACATACCTGAAAACCAAATTAAAGACGAATTACAAAACTGTCCAAAGCGCATAAAATGTGAAAGGACATGTCAAGAAAAATTGAAAAATAACCAGCCTAGCATTGATGAAATCACATTTGAACACAACACTCACCCACGATGGACAGAATGACGACAACGCAGTCAAAGATGTTCCAACCATTGGTGAAATAGTAGTGTCGCAGAGCAAAGAGTTTCAGGACGAACTCGCCAGTGAAAGCCACAATGAATATGAAGTTTATCCAGTACAAGATGTTCTCCGTCTCTTCTGACTGATCATCTGTTTCCACCATCATGGTTACCATGTTAAGACAGATGAGTATCATGATGGAAATGTCAAAGGCCTGCTGAGTGACAAAGTCAAATACCATCCCCTGGATTTGGTTCTGTAAGAAAAGGAAAAGAAAAAGGAATACAGAAGATATGGAGTAGAAGTGTTACTTAAAATTCAAATTAAAATATCATTTGTTCTAAAATATGAAAAGTACATCAATAATACATAAAAAAATGGACAAATATTTGAAATTTACAAATAAAAATATTTAAAACATGAACATTTTAAATTCATTAAAACAAATGTAGTTAAATATAGCAATAAAATAATAAATGAATAAAACAAATTTGAAATTGACAAATAGACATTTTAAACACTTTAAACCCTTAAACCAATTATTAATGGCCAGATATGTGCAGCAACACAAATCTATCTGCTTACCAATGGTCTAGGGATGGGTTTCTGGGGTTTCTTTGAGCCCAGTTTCTTCATAGCATTGTAGTACTTTTTCTGTTCTTCAGTCATGAAGATATCCTGACCTCCAAAGTATAGAGACAAAAGTAGACTGGTTACAACCTGACAATCTTGCTCGACCACATGTGCTCAAATTAAGGAGATTTTGCCATTAAGCACTAAATTGAAAGCGTGCCTTACGAAAATACAGACAGAATAGGAGATAACATAAAAATGCAGAGAGAATTTGTGAAAGTGCAAAGCACAGAGAAGAAACTTAGGTGAAGACAGCACTCTAGAGGTGAAAAAGAGAGAGAACACTTATCTTTTTCTTCTGTTGGTTAAAGTTGTCAATAATGACACCAATGAAGAGATTCAGAGTGAAGAAGGACCCAAAGATTATGAAGATGACAAAATATATATACATGTAGATGTTGTCCTCATAGATGGGCTGGTCCTCAACCTGCAAGCAGCAATAATAAAAGTGACTCACTTGAATAAAGACCCAACAGTGTCTATAAAAAAAAAAAAAAAAAAACACAATAAAAACATCCGCACCTTTCTGGAATCCACAGCAGCATACATGATGTCCATCCAGCCTTTGAATGTGGCCTAGGACATATGGAGAAAGAAACCAAACTCAAATCTATGCACAGTAACACAAACTCTTTCCCCGCCATTGACAAGTTATCTCGTCTTTTATAAGAAAACGCTTCCCCGCCAAAGACAAGGTTTTACAGCTTTCCATGTTTTCATTGTTATACGCTCAGTTACACATCTTTCTGAATGAGACCAGAATCTCGTGATCAAAAACACAGGTGAGAAAGACGCAGATCTTATATGTAAGCAGACAACAACAAAATATTCTGGGGGACAAGAAAATTTAGTGAAAATAATCAAAAAACGCTGGCGATAGCTGGCAACTTTTAAAAAAAAATGCTGGCAGGGAAAGAGTTAACAGTTCAAGTGTTCATCCAAATTTGAAGATTTGTGTTACTGAGCATTGAGCAAGGTCATGGTGGGTATTTAAATAACTGATATACATAAGATATGAGATATGAGATGACTTACCACTTGCAAGAGTGCCAGGTAACCTGCACCCACATTATCGAAGTTGATCTTCACATTCTTCCAGCGAACCTCTGAGTAGTTCGCATAGATGAATGCAAAGCATTCTGTCCTGTTGTTGACAACGTCATTTTTAAAATATTCCTCTGATGTCTCATTGAAGCAGTAATAGTACTTCCCAGCGAACAGGTTGACACCCATAATACTGAAGATCAGCCAGAAGATCAAACACACCAACAGCACATTCATAATGGAGGGAATGGCACCCACCAAAGCATTCACGACAACCTACAGGACAAAAAAATAAATAAAAAATTGAGGGAAGTGGGCAAAAAAGGAGGATGGATTTCAATAGAGTGTTTGAGAGAGAAAAAAAGAAGCAGAAAAGGAAGCAGAGAGATAAAGTAGGTGTTAGACTAAAATTGAACTATTCTGGTGTTCATATGTTAAACATGTAATGTGCATATCTTCAAGCTCTTTTCAAAGAAATCCAATTTTCCACCTTAAGGCCTCTACACATTTTGCAATGCACAAAAAGGTAAACTAATCTTTTTAGAACAACATCTAGGAGGGTTTTTTTGGGGGGGATAAACATTTAATAACAAATAAAGTGTAGTTAAATCTGGCCATTTGTTGATCAATATTATCTGTATATACATGCAAATATAGTACAACTAATATGTATTGTTGAAAAAAAATTGAAGGTTTAAGATTTACTCTACAATTACTGTGTGAACCCCTTAATAATGAATTACCCGAAAGTCCAATTGAAATTTTTCGTGCAAGAGCAAGGAGATAAATACACAAATATATAGTAACTTAACATAGAATCTAAAGATGACAGGACTAAGAACATGTAAACTGGTATGGCTTGATTCACAAACAGAAATGAAGTAAAAAAAATAAAATAAATAAAAGTGTGCATTAAAGTGGCAAAAGTTATACAGACAAAATGCAAGAAAACTCTTTATGCTAAGTGTTTGATTAAATGTTTTATTAAAATTTAAATGTTAGCAGTTTTTATCAAATCAAGGTTCAAATTTACAGGATAGCCACAGTGGTTTCTCTCTGTCTGCATGCTGGATATCACATGCTTTGCTTCTATCTGCTTCTTATGACTTACTTGCTACCTTATTTGCAATTCAACATTGTTTCCCATTCAATGATTGGATAAAAGTATTATTATAAAATGCAATATAATATAAAGAATCCAGAATTGTACTAAATATGAAGAGTTTTTAAACATAAGAATGGGTAGCAATTTCATGCTTGCCAACGGCGTATCAAGTAGTAAGAAACAAGCGGAAGCAAAACAACGCCAGTATCCAGAGGATATGTGGGATTCAATTTGTAGACCATTGCCACTTTTGATTTATTATTACTCATACATAAATACATAACTGCCAAACACTTTTTTTCTCTTGCCATACCAGTATACCACTTAGTGTCATGAAAGAACCCACATATTAAGAGAAAACTACCTGTCCAATTTGTGGTAGAAATGTAAAGGTAGACATTGAAGAGGAAGTCTCCCACCCTCCCAATCACCCTCTCACTCATGGTACACACAAAAGCTGGTTGAGTGATGTCGAGAGATGGTCAGCCAATAATGGTGCATGCAGGGCCTCAATCTTAGCAGTAGCCATGCCCCCCCCCCACTCCCTTTACACACTTAAATAGATAGTTAATTATGTCAATGATTTTACTAACTCATTAATTAGTGATCCTTACACAAGGAACCCAATGTACCTATTCAGGCTTTCATAAATTAGTGCAACATGCATTTATTTGTGGTATTTTGAAATGTATCAAAAGTTCCAAAAATAAGTAAAAACAAATCATTCTCTGGTAGTGAAATATGACCTGCACATACTCCTGGCATTCAGGCAATCAGTGCAGCTTGCTCAGCAAATAAGCCTGGTGTATACGAGTCAATGAGATGGTAATGCAATCGCAGAGATTAGCTACGATAGGGGGAACCAAGGGGGGAACATGACTTTCTTCTTACACCTTCAAGAACATGCATTCTACATGATATGCAATGGCAAAGAGATAAAACCAGATTATGAGCAACTGAGTGGATACAAAGAACAGTAAGGCAGTACTTCAGTGAAAAAAAACCTGATTAGATTATAATAAACTAGCTTTAATGCGGATACAAATTCTATTCAAGTTCTAGTGATCAAAGAATTATTTAGAAAATGATCTGCTGTCTTCTGCTGTTGCTTTTCATTGACATTGCCTATTAGTCTTTAAAGGTGGGGTATGCATTTTTTTCAAAAACGCTTTAGAAAACTGAGTCGGGTCAGTACCAAAACAATCTTGTAGCCAATTGGCAGTAAGGGGCGTGTCTACTCATGATGCAGAGGAGAGAGCGCTCAGTGCACATGACGGACATTAGCCGAGCCGAGCGACGACAGAAAGACAGAGATGGCGAATAAAAACCGTTTAAAATCATTTGAAATTTGTGTCAATACATCATAAATAGAAGCAGTTTACTGTCTTGGATTGGTAGTCCCATCCAGTGTAGACAGCATCGCTGATTATAATGAGTTCTATAGTATTTTGTTGCGCCGCAGCGCGCGCGGTGTAGACATGGTGTTACGATAAGGCAAGAAGTAGGACCCGTGTAAATATCGGATCAGCTTTCCAGCGCTGGAGAGAAGTGAAGGAGCGGGAAGGCCTGCGATCGTACGCCGAGGTTGCTTTGTTTCTTCTTGATCGGTGAGTAACATTGTTTTTTGCTTTGTTTCACAGAACTAATTGTTGCCTGGGTTGCGTATGTGTGGGGCGGAGCTATCAAAGTAGGGGCGAGACCCTTTTGGGGTAGTGGCGTGTTTGTTTTGGTGATTTCAAATATCAACATTGGCTACCAAAAATCACTTACCCCACCTTTAACGTTTGGCTTAAAGGACTGAAAATTATGTTATTATAATATTTTTAACATAATTTACATTTTTTATTCTGCGTGATCGAAAAATGATTGATGCATAAAAATTCAATACAATTTTCACCATGCTGTCTCTTTTATAGCTCAAGTTATCAAGTGAGTATTATACGTAACCCTAACATACAGCCATCTAAACCTAAACATGATTATTTTGTAATTACACACCTTGAGAAAAATAAATGATCAGACAAACCGAAAAGGAAAGCTTCGGCTTTTTTACACATTATTCTGTAATGACTGGAGTAAGGATGCAGGAATTGGTGGATAAGTATTAGGTTGTAGAAAAGAGCAGGGTGAAGACAGAAGGACGACTTTAGAAAATGGCAGATGTTCTTTGAGAGAAACAGTGAACCTTTTAAGGCACTTGGATGCTAGAAACATCACAAAAAGGCCTTCAACTAATGTTGTTGCACGAATGGTAACCGAACAAAAGAAATGAATGGTTGTGATGAGGCAGCTTCACATAATATCCCCTCTCGTCTTTATTCTAAAAACCATAAGTTTCCCCAAAAGTTGCTATAAGATTATTTGCGATGTCAATTGAATGGAAAAGGAATTTCATTATTCTTCTAGACATCTAAGAAATCAATAAAAGGAAGCTAAATCTTCATATTTCAGCTGCATCATGACGCAATGTTGAAAGGGTTTTCCATGCGGAGATTTTTAAAATACATGCACTTGAAGGATAGGTTTAGCCAAAAAACAATGTCATTTGGACTTCCAGAATCCTGATAGGTTTGCTTATTCCTCTGTAGCTGTGGTTTTGCTTTCTGCACAATGGTGGTTTTTGGCATGCAGTCGTGTTCTCACAGAGTGACTGGCATGCATAGGGCAGCCCTGGATCTTACCCTCATGCCCTCAAACCGGGACAATGCTCTCAGGGGCCTGAGAGCCCTCAAAGTCCTCAGGGACTTTATGGGGCCCAAGTCTGAGTAGCCCAGCGCATTAGCTATAAGGCTGACTATAGACACCTATACAAAGAGAGAAAGAGGAAGGGAGGAAGAGAGAAAGAGATGGGCCAAAGTGTTAGAGTCAAGGAGGACGTCAAGGTGAAAGAGAGAGGACCCTACGTTGACACTGAGCTGGAGAGGCAGTAAACAGATATATACATACATATAGAAGGGTTTGCTCATGTATGTATGCATATATGTGTATTCGACAACAGAGAGAGAGAGAGAGAAAGGAGAGATTCAGGTTAAACATGGGGTTAACCAGTCATAGGTACTGTATGTTGGGCGACCCAAATGTTTGCACTTTTGATCTTAGTATGCGATTCGTTTTTGGTATCGCAGGCAGACGAAGCTTGGAAAGCAGCTTACAGCAAACCTGGAAGGAAACTTTTGGTTGAGAAATACAAAAAACAGAGGTGAAGGGACACATTTAGAAAAGAGGTGTGCACAAACTTACAAGCACGTTCACTGTACTTTGTACACACAAGATACGCACAATACGTACAAACACCAACCGCGTACGGTACACACGAGACCATTCGAGAGTCATTAGGGTAACAGGGCGGTTTGGGAGAGTAAGGAGGCAGAGAGAGAGAGGAACTCCTGTAAAAGAACAAGAGAGTCCTAGCAGAGACCTTACCCTGGCCCCTCACTTCCCGGCCCTCTTATGCCCCCTCAGGCCCTCTGTGTCCATCAGCACTATAGAGAGACAAGGTTACAGCGCCTGTCAGGGACAATAACTAACAATTTTTAGGACTTGTATCCACATAGACATGTAATCAAACACACAACCGGCCCTGCCAAGTGGCAGCAAACCAAAATAGGCCAACCAAATATAAGTGTGGGCAGTCATTTAGACGTGTTAATGGCTTTGACGTCAATACCATGTCAACCATTTCCAAATGAACCATTTTTACAAATTAATGTACAAGTATGTCTATATACATACTTCAATATTTTTTTTTTTAAAAAAGGAAAGAAAATTCCAAATAAAATCACTTTCAAAGTGAAAAAGTAATGTTTTGTAAGCATTAGTAAAACTCTACAAACATGGAAATGAATGAAAAAGTAATTATTAATTCAAGTAATAATTGCATTAATCACTTTTTAATTAATAAAAAATGCTAAAATAATTTGAAACCTATGTATGTGAATTTTGGATTAATTTGCTGGAATTTAAACTTGGATTTCACACAATTTTCATATTAAATGTTTATATTTTTTTATGTAGTTTTACCTAAATTAATGATCTATAATAGATATAACATGATACAATTAAAATTTAAATTTTCTTACATTTTTCTTGATTGCAAATAGATAAACTCAAGCTCAATCTGTTCAAATACCCAAGATTCACATTAAGTATTTGTTTTCCACATTAAGTGTTTTTTTTTTTTTTTTGCTGATTGTTTTTTTCTGATGTTTATGGAAATGCATTGAAATAAAATAAGGTATCAATGTCACTAGTAAGAATGTTTCTGTTTTACAGTAACATTTTTTCTATAACATCAGTACATACTGCAAAAAATGCTTTTCTTACTTAGATTTTTTGTCTTGTTTCCAGCCAAAATATCTCAAAATTCTTAAATCAAGAAGGATTTTCTAGACAAGTAAAAATTATTGTCTTGTTTTCAAGCTAAATAATCTGCCAATGGGGTAAGCAAAATAATCTCATTTCAAACAGAAAACAAGATTATTTTGCTTACCCCATTGGCAGATTATTTAGCTTGTTTCAAGCAAAAACTCACTTAATTTTCACATGTTTTTACTGAAAACAAGACAATCATTTTTACTTGTCTAGAAAATCCTTCTTGATTTAAGAATTTTGAGATACTTGGGCTGGAAACAAGACAAAAAATCTAAGTAAGAAAAGCATTTTTTGCAGTAAATAAATATTATTAGCATAATAGCCCAGCTCCATATTTTGGAATAGGGCTGGGCGATAATTCGATAACGATAATTATCGCGATACTATTTTCCTCGATAAAACGATATGAAGAGTTGGATAAATGTACTCTATAATGTTTATGCACCAAAAGCGGGCACGTTTGTCCGCTCTGATCAATGTTCAAACTTCCGCACAGCGCGAGCTCACTACAGCAGATGCGTTTACTCACTAAACAGCGCTCTGAGATCCAGTGTGAAGCGCTTGAATTCAGCGATAAACACAAATGACTCTGTGATTTAAACTAGTTTAAAGCCAAAGAGGAGAAACGCTGTGTGCAACGAGACAGTCAGAAGGCTTTTTAATCCACACATTACCATCATTTACCATGGATTTACTGTAGTAACACTCACTGCACCATGGTATTGTGGCAGAAATGTGGGATATTCACATTGAATTTTATTACAGGAGTAATGGTATATCATTATAGTATGTATTTGTGATTAAGCTGTAGCATGTATGCATTTATACTGAATGTTTTAGACTACTGTTTTTCATACAAATAGGCTACCTAAAAACCTAGTTATATTTTTATCATGGTATTGAGGTGCTATATGTGTGGTTTTATCTGTGTTCATCATGATTTAAATGTATGCTACTATGGGAGACCAATGCTTAATAAAAAAAATAAAAAAAAGTTGGTCAGAATAAATTTAACCATATAAGGTTGCTACAATTTTTACAGATGTTACTGATTTTGATAATGAACAAAAATTTACCTCTGCATCCTAACTCAAGCGACTACCAAATGTGCATTTCTAAGAGACAAAAAAGTGATATTATTATTAGTATTATTATCAGACAACCCAAACCTGTTTCTTGATTTGAAACGATATCACTCATTAGAACATGCAGAAACTAAGAAATTAATTTTTCTATTTAGATATTTATTCTGTTAAGGAAAATTAATGGTCTGTTTTCTACAACTTTCACTTTGGACCAAAAATCTGGCTTTAAACTTGAAAGAAATAAAGATTTAACATTTATCGTGATAATTATCTATATCGACTGATAGGAAAAAAATTATCATGATAATTTTTTTGGCCATATCGCCCAGCCCTATTTTGGAAACATGACCAAAAAACACTGAGTCCCGCAGCACCCGAGCACTCTACCGGTGAAGATCAAATCTAATTTTAAGATCAATCTGAAGACAATGACCACTGACCTCAGAGCAGACCACGAGGACCAAAAGGAGTAGAATAGGAAAACATGTTTGTTTGTATTGGGAATATAATTAATCGCCAAAAGGATTGACAGTACACCATGAAATACTCAAAACCACTGCATACATCTGCAGAAGAATCCATCTGATGTGAGGCAGTGCAAGGGGTAACAGCAGTGATTTATAGATATTAGTGTAAGTTACTTACATCCACAATGAAGAAGTCCAGCCAGCACCATGCATTGGTGAAATATTTGACAAAGCCATAGGCTACCCATTTCAGCAACATTTCCAGGATGAAGATGTATGTGAAGACTCTGTCTGCGTATTCTAGAATGATCTGGATGGTTTTCCTTTGTTCAATGTATACATCCTCAAATGCCTAAGAAACAAAACAGAGAAATTTAATTAGCAGTGTTTCTGAATGTTCAATTTATCTCACTAATTTTTGTAATGTAATGCACGTGAAAACATTTCAAATTGACATTGCTAAAAAAAAGTCAGTTATAGTAATTAAATCTTGATGCATGTTAGTCAAAACTTATTTTCAAATATTGTTGTATTTGATCAAATTTTGAAGATTTATCAACTGTTTCTTCTCCCACAATCATTCTTCACATTCAGTACCGGACATCACCAAAGTGTGGCACTGCAACCCCACTTACTTATTGCCTCACTCTTTCATTTTAGTGGGAGTTTAGGCACGATCCCTAACAGTAGCTGTGAGAGAGGCAGCAGAATCATCTGCATGTGGGGCCATTTCTACAGCATTTGGCTACAGTCCCTAACAGCAGACATGAGATACTGCAGCCCCAAGACAGACTGCTGAGGTGCAGGGGCCGGTACAGTGCAATATAGTGATAGCCATTAGCTACTTACATAGATCATATACCATACAGTATGCTATGCAGCCTCAATCACATTAAAATCTACCTGCACTAGTATTATATCGCATTAGTTTCCAACATATACATTGTAAAAAGGTTGAGATATCGACACTGTGCCCGTATATCTTCCAATCCTATTTCAGAATCTTTATCTCAGTCTTCTGCAAATCTTTATCACTGATGTTGCCATGAGAGGTTATGAATTGGCATGGACATTTTTGAGGTCTCCACTCTTTATCTAATTTATAGCAAATTAAATAACTAATTTACCTGTAAAATGCATAAAAAAATGCTTTGAAAGCATTTGAAAGCAAAAATGCTTTGAAAGCATTTGAAAGCATCACTTTCAAAGATTTGGGTATAAACTTAAGGCCCAGAACTCTTTCAAATGTATTTTTTCAATATTTTCCCCTTCTTTTTCAACAATGGTAAGAGAAAAAAAAAGCTCAACCTTAAGAATGTGTTAACCTCAGAAGATCAAACTAAACATTGCATGAATTGTTACGCTGTTGTTGTTGTAATCCCAATGTAAAGTCCTCTACATGCAAGTCTTTTATTTGTGATTTTGTCATTTTCTAGAAATATGCATTTAATAAATAACAAATAACAACAACAACAAAAAAAAAACATTTAATGATTATTTAGCCTAAATTAAACAAGTTTGGGACCAAATGTAAGCGAGCATGTGTGTGTGTGTGTGTGTGTGTGTGTGTGTGTGTGTGTGTGTGTGTGTGTGTGTGTGTGTGTGTATGTATTTATTTGATCTTTAAAAATATGGAATATGTGCTTCAAATGCTGTACTGCATCTATGGAATGTGGTTTACACCTTAGCACTTAGAGAGAATATTAGCAATTTATATCAACTTCTACTTTATTTTCTTTGGAAACTGTATTGTTTGTGTGCATGTCTGTGACCTCACCAGAGCTCCAGAGCTGAGCAGAATCATAAAAATGATGAGTGTCTCAAACCAGTTGTGTTCAACAATGAGGTAGCAAGTCTTCCTCAGGAACCACCAGTACTTTCCCCAGCCCTCTGTGATAGGCACGTCACAGCATTTGTATCGTGCCACACAGCCTGAAAAACATATTACACACCCACTGAATACACATTTACATCAAATCAACACTCACAATGAGTACGTTCACATGGACAACAATATTCCGCTTTTAACGGTTTTACACGATTAAGACAATACTCTGATTAAGAGTCTACCATGTAAACAGAGATTTTTGATTACCTAAATCCGACAAAATCATACTCGAAGTAAACACAAGATGTGGAGTATTCCTATTTTCGTCGCGTTACTGAAGTGCAGTATAGACATGTACACATCGTAATCACATTATTATCGTCGTGTAGGACTTTTCGCCGCATTTTGCGACAGGATACACACACAGCAGTGGTCAACCGTTTGACAGCAAACAAAAGAGCATGCCTTCAGCAATGCAGTCATCTGTTTGCACGTATAGCATGACAAATAATTTTGTCATGCACTTGAAGCTTTTGTAAAATGAAAAATGAAACTCCCAAAACTGTATATGGCATCATAACGAAGACAAACTATATGTTTATGAAACTCTGGAGCAGATGTCAGATGGCCAGGAACATGAAAGGAATATTCTAAAAGCAACTCATGTTTACATGGATATCAGGAATCCATAATTCAAACAATTACTTTAATTGACAGATTATATCATAGACAAAGTATCACAGATACATAATATTAAAGTTAGATTTATATCAAAAGCATTTGCTTTCAAACAAACAAACAAACAAACATGCATGCATTGTTTACCATCAGTCCAGCAGGCCTCTGGGTCTAAGTACTCCTCCACGACCTCCACGACAGCCATTTCCTCCTCATCAGGCTTTATGTCAATAGTGCTTCCCTCTGAAGAGCTGGTGTCATCCAGCTAGAGGAAAAAAAAAACGCATAGTATCAATGTACATGTTATTTATTGTGATGCATTCTTCTACTTTTATTTTATCGGTTTATTTCAACAAGAACTTCCCAAAAAATACAGATGCTCTCAAAACAAGGTCAACACAAGGTGATCCTGAATCCAACTCTCCAATCACTGCTTTCTCCAGTGAAAACCTTCTGCTGTTGTTTTAGTCCAAAGAAATACCTGAATGCAAGATACAATATAAACTGATACCTGAACATGAGTAACAGTTAGTCAGAATTTTAACCCACTAGTAAGTTATAAACTGAGGCCAGATGTGTCCTAGCACTAACCTTCAATGTTCGTCTGGGTGTCTAGATTAATTAGCATCCACTCTACCCAAGACACAATTAACCTTGACTCAACACTAACTGAATTAACAAGGTTAAAAACACTATCATCTACATATGCAAATCAGACAGTGATGAATGACTTTTTGCTGCATTTTATGCAAATCAGGTGTTGTGTATTGATTTAATTTTTGTTACATATTATGTATGGTACAGCACATCTGTATTTATGTCTAACCACCAAGTGAAAAATGCTGAGACAAAAAGGGCAACATATATTTGTTAACATCATTAACATCTAATATAATCTAATAAAGATAATAATAATTGTTATAATAATAATAACAATATTTGATTACTATTTGAAAATAAATACACAATAATATAAAATGTACTAAATTGTAATGACTGATTTTATTATTAGACAAATTGTTATACTAATATAATAAAATGGAACTGGAACATATATATCCCATTATTTCTGATTATTAATTTACTATAAGTTGTCATATTAAATGTTGATGTGTCTACGTTTATATTATATTATATTTAAATTATATTTTTAAAAGGAAGCTACTTAAATGTGACATATAAGCCTTGTGCACAGTTCATCAAACCCTCTCTTACTGCAAGCACCTACCATAATTTAAAAATAATACACACACACACACACACACACACACACACACACACACACACAGACGCACAGGCACGTGAGTATACCCATACAAACACAAAAAACATATTCCCCAGTCTCCTGGAAAAGCCTGACCCTGATCACAACAGGCCAGGATGACACAGCAGTTTTATAAAACCTGAATCGTTAATACACACACACCGGCAGCCGAAAGCATCAAAAGCATCAAACAAGCCTTACACACCACCACTGCAGTCCTCACTGACCCAGCCTGGCCAATCAAAAATGAAGACCCAACCAGCACTGCTTCGATTGGCTAACAGGAATGATCTACTGTGATGCCACTGGCTAGATGTTCAGCACGTGTAGTTCAGTCGTACTGGATCTGTTACGTCTCAACTGGGTCAAGGTGACCCAGTCTTTGCACAGAGACCAAGACAATGACGGGAGAGTCAGTATAAATGTATGTGTGTGCTAATATCAATGACAAATATCCTAAAAGTGCATTATTTTTCTTACTCAGTTCTCACTATTACTCAATCCACGTGAACTCATGCCACAGGTAAACTCAAATTTTGAACTACATATGATTTTGGATGATAAGTGATCTCTGACATTGTTTTCTGGTTCATTCTTGTGCCTGGTAGCATGCTAAAACATACATTGAACAGTATTAACTTTTAGTGGCTAGCAACGGTCTTTGTTGCTCTCTTGTTACCACAGATTTAATAACCCAATTTTATTGAAACTTGTGTGCACACAAATACACGTGTATGAACACACATGCAAAGGAAAAACATTACATCATCTGGTGGACTGCATCTATTCTTTGGCTGAGTGGCTCAGCACTCAGCAGAAGCAGCAAGGCAATAAATCACAGGAATAGCACAACTCAACATTCTTATACTGCCTGCAAAGCCTTAATCCACCCATACTGCTGTAATCTGCAGCCTGTAATCAACTACTGACACTGACTTCATCTAGTCACGCTCTACAAACACATACCGCCATAGTCTGATCATACTCCCTAATTAAAGTTTTTCATCATTTGATTAATTAAAATATATGCATTTGAGCTTGATGCATTTGTCAAAATATCGAACACAAAATAAAAATGACTAGTTTGCTTCTAGTCAATGAGTCCTGATTATCTATATTTATTTGAGTCATGCTCTACTGACTCAAGGAGCCTTCTTTTGGCATTTTAGAGAAGTCGTCGTTAATCAAAAAGCCCTAATATGGCCTCAGGAAATATATGAAGAGATGCAACCGAATGTTACACAACCATTTTCAATGTGCCAGGAAAAGAAAGTCTGTCTGTGCCAGAATACACAAGCTAACTCTTTCTGAAAGTGAAATGATGCAAAAAGTAACATGGGCTCAAAATGATGATCTTTGTGAATTTTGTACAGTAAGCAGCAGTAAGCCATTTTCAATTCCTCAAAGAATACTGTAAGGGCTACATACATTTTTCCTCTGCTTTACTTCAGTCTTTAATATATATACATATATATAAACACACAAAATAACCTCAGAATCTGCTTTAGTTTATTATATGAATCACAAGTCATCAAAACAATTTCTTTTTTCTATAATACATACAGAAAAATACAAAGAAAAGTTAAAAGATGTTTCTTTACACTGTGCTGCCTTCAAATTCTCTATAAGGATCCAATGCCGCATTAAAGTATGGCAACTCCGATGCTGCTTTGGTTCTTACAGTATATTCAAAACAGCACATCAAAGCTGCCTTAAATTTGTCCTTGCCACAACAACATACACCAAGTCCACTCGTATTACTATGAATGGGAGAAACTTCAAATTGCAATAAGCCCCACCTTCTAAATAAAAGGGCCAATCACCAGTTGGCAAAGTCATTGTGTCACTGCAGCTGATGTTAGAAGCTCCAGTTCCCAAAGAAACATTTAGTGTCCTGAGAGTCACGCTTAGGACTGCACATGTGCATTGACTAGACCTTGAAATATATGCTTTTTAATGTTATTAGAGCATCAGAAACAAGATTCTGATATTTGTTGCTGATATTTAAAGGGACAGTTCAACCAAAAATGAAAATTTTGTCATCATTTACTCACTCTCGTGTCGTTCCAAACCTGTGTGAGTTTCTTTCTTATGTTGAATATAGAAGAAGATATTTTGAAGAATGCTGGTAATCAAACAGCTGATGGTCCCCATTGACTGCCATAGTATTTCTTTCCCTACTAAGGAAGCCAATGGGGACCAAAAATGTTTGGTTCTTCAAAATTCTTCAAAATATTTTCTTCTGTGTTCAACATAAGAAAGAAACTCACACAGGTTTGGAACGACATGAGGGTGAGTAAATGATGACAAAATGTTAATTTTTGGGTGAACTATTTCTTTAAATGTGAATTTGACAAGCAGTTTTTGAGATTTCAGCATTTCCCCATTCAAGTAGATAGGAGTTGGTCTTGCATGCCGGAAAAAGCTACCCAGAGGCATTGCAAATATGGCCACCAAATGAATTGACTTTCCTTAAAAGGGACTTTAGTAATACTCACATCTTTGCTATTTTCCACATCCGACTCACTGCTGAAGTCCTCAGTGTTGAGGTTCTCAAAGTCCGACTCTCCCACAGCGATGGGAACCCGTACCGTTAGGTTGGGGTTGTGTATGAAGGACATGGGCTCCTCATCAATCATGTACTTTCCTACGCTGCTACCAATGCCGCTTGTGGTGCCATTACCGTTCTTGGGGTAGTTCAGATCGCCACATTTGATGTCAACACCGGTGTGGTTACCCATGATGTTGAGTTTTTTGTCGTACATGTCGTCAAGTGGTTTGTCTTCATCTTCCAAAGGTTTCTTCTTCAGGATGTGGGCCACCAGGAGACGTACGTGAATTTTGAACCAAGCGATACCCTTCTTAATGCGGATCACTGAAATCTGCAGGTTGTTCAGCTCACCGTCATCATCTGTGGCTGCCAGATTATCAGCACTGAAGGAGCTGAGCAGCAAGGCCAAGAACAGGTTCAGCACCTAATCAAGAGAAGATCACAGCTTTAGCTTTTACATATGATGAAGACTTGAAGACCACAAGACCTTAGGCTGTCCCATCTGTCATTTTTTGGCTCCAAAATGCTCATGCCCTGCCATTATGTGACCACAATGCATCCTGGATGTGCCATTATTTTACAAACATGCAAACCCCAACGAGGTCTGCAAACATCCATTTGAACCACAAAATGACAGTTTCTTAGGAAATTAGTGACAAAGAAACAGGAAGAAGAACTGCAACACTGGAAAGTAACTGAGCAGAGAAGAACTCTAAAACTCACCACCAAGTTTCCAATGACCATCACCATCATGAATACAGTGAGACACATTGTTTGTCCAGCCACCTCCATACAGTCCCACATGGTTTCGATCCATTCTCCACATAGCACCCGGAACACAATAAGGAAGGAGTGGAAAAAGTCATTCATATGCCAGCGGGGCAGCTCGCAGCTCTCGGCGATCTTACACACACAGTCTTTATAGCTCTTCCCAAACAGCTGCATGCCCACCACAGCAAAGATGAAGACGATGATGGCCAGCACCAGGGTCAGGTTTCCTAAAGCTCCCACAGAGTTACCAATGATCTTGATCAGCATGTTCAGAGTGGGCCATGATTTGGCCAGCTTAAACACCCTCAGCTGTATGAGAGAGAAGTTTGGGATTCACAAAAGGTTCGGAATCAGAGAATAAGACATTTTACTCTACTGTTCAAAAGTTTGGTTACGGTAAGACTTTTTAATGTTTCTGAAAGAAGTCTCTTATGCTCACTGGATTTATTAATTCAAAACTACAGTAAAACTGTAATATTGTAAACTGTTATTGAAATTTAATGTAATTTAAAATTGATGGCAAAGCTGAAATTTCAGCAGCCATTACTCTGTCACAAGATCCTTCAAAAATCATTATAATAACCATCAAAATGTTAAGTCGTGACATACTGTATGACTGCACTTGATAATACGAAATAAAAGAAAAGTTAAAAAAAAAAAAATCATTATAATATGCAGATTTGGTGCTCAAACCGGAAACCGTGATACATATTTTTCAGATTCTTTGATATATAGAAAGTTGAATAGAAAAGAACAGCATTATGTCTGAAACATGTCTTCACTGTATGTCTTCACTGTCCCTTTTTTGATTATTTTAATGCATCCTTGATAAATAAAACTAATTTCTTTAAAAAAAAAATTGCACTGACCCCTGATTTTTGAACGGTAATGTACATACAACTATGGATGTCATGATACAAAAATATCAGTAGTTGATACTAATACCCGTAAAATATAAAACATTTTGACACTAGATCTGATACCACAGCAAAAACCTAATATGCTAAAATACATACATTTAATGTATTTAATATTTACACAATATATTAAAATATTAAGAAATCAAACTTTAAGTAAGTAAAAAAAAAACACTGTAGTTCTGGTACTTTTGACACCCCTACATACAACAATAGAGATGGGTAAAGCTTATACCTCTAATAAAATTTGGTACTATCTATTATATAAAAACATGTGCATGAACATGTCTTCACTCATAACGCACCAATCTGAAGGATCTGAGCACAGACAGCCCCTCTACATCAGCCAGCCCCAGCTCCACCAAACTCAAGCTCACAATGAAGCCATCAAAGATATTCCAGCCCTCCTGGAAGTAGTAGTATGGATCCATCGCTACCAGCTTGGCAAACATTTCAGCTGTGAAGATACCTGTGAACACCTGAAATAACAAGACGACAAAGAAAAATGTCATTAAGATGATCTCAACAAGGTTGAGGGAAAATGTTGATTATACATTACATAAAAGTATATTAGAATCTAGTCCATAGAAAAAGGTATTTGCATTGTAAATTAACATTGATTGTGCCTATATCGTGAATAATGTGAGATCACTAAATTGGATATGTGGAGCAATGGATCGGTAGTGGAAGATAACAGAAACTAGAATGGTGGTGAAAGACTGGTTTAATGTAGGCTGCATTTTCAATGTAGGTCCATCAGATACTGAGGAGCAGACATCAGTGCTGCACTGCCAGAGACATAACTTAAAATGGAAATGTGGGACAGGGTCCAGTATTGCTGCTCATTACAGAAATGGGGAGATGGTTTTGGACTGAGAAAGGAAGCGACTGTCAATTGAGAAAGGAAACGACTGACTGACTTAGGACTATCAATTGATTAAAAAATGCAATTAAATTAATTACACGATATGCCAATCAATCAAACGTATATACAAATATTTGCTGAGAAATGTCCCTAAAAATGATATTCAAAAGCACATTTGTATGGCAAATAAGAGGAATCAGAATATTTGTGTTTTGTATCAACTTAAGAAAGAAACACTTAGACATTCATACCAATAATACAGAAACAGAATCAGGAATAGAACTGTAAAACATTAAAAATAAAATTACAAAATATAATTATAAAAATAACTGCTTTGAAATAATGAGGCACTAAAATCTTACATTTTATGAGGTTTACTTTATGCAAGTTAACATGTTAGTATAAAGTCCAGAACCATAATCAGTGAAATAAAATATTACTAATTACAAAGATCCAAACAGAAAGCAATTTCTTTGTTTGCACTCAGTTCAGTTTTACATTTGCTTGTGTATATGACTGTATAATTATGTTACAGATTATTTTTCACATTACTTTGGTCATTTCTATAAAAAAGAACAAACTATAAAAGAAAAACATTCTCACCAGGTTTCCAACAGAAAGCACCTCCTCAAAGTGTGGTGTCATGGGATAATGCTCCATGGCCATGAAGACCGTGTTTAGCACAATACATATAGTTATAGCCAGGTCTACAAACGGATCCATCACTATGAGGTTCACTATCTCTTTTATCTTTATCCATTGTGGACAGCACTCCCATATCAAGAATGTGTTGGCAAACTTATACCAGCAGGGCGGACATTTTCTCTGAGACTCCTCCAGCTCTGTGGTGACAAAAATAAGGAGAAAGAAAAGTTCGAGGCCTATGTTTGTTTGTTTTTTTGAGCATGAAACATGTCATATGGAACTATAAATGGATATTATTAATAATGCTGATTTGGTTTTACTATGTTTTGGTAACATTAATACAGACAGACAGACAGATGTTACACAATACCTTCCACCAGTGTGTTGGTGACAACAGTCATAGCACTGTTGGCTCGCTCTTTCCGGCTAAATGAAGTATTGAGCTGGTCCACTGACACCATAAGAGAACCTGAGTGTTTTCTCTTTCCCTCCACCTCTGTGGTCTGTGGACAAGAGTGATATAAGGTGGAGAAACACAAAGAACAATCAGAGATGGAATGTTTTTCAAGAAACATTTTTACCCATGCCAACAAACATGCACATGCTGATAAAAACACAAGCCCAAAGTAACCTGCAACTCACACTCAACTTTTATTGTTCCATTTAGACATTTCTGAATTCTCTGATACATTCCTAAGTGGATTCTCTCTCTCTAAACCACACTGTGAAGTATTGCACCTAAACTCTTCTCAAACTGGTTTTACTAAACTACAGTTTGATTTTTTGCAAGATTTTGCATATGGACCTACCATAGCTAATTTTCTTACAGATCTGAAGTCCTAAACTTCAATTAAAATAAATGAAAATTTCCATCCTTGACTTCAACTTTTCTACACTAGATGATGAACACATTTATAAACATATATAAATTGTATAAATAATTCAAGCCTTAATCCTTTAGTCACTCAAGATGACTAAAATAATTTAAAATTAGACAAATAACAAAGATATTTCTTAGTTTAGTTCACCTGCTCAACAACTATTTTTTTTTTTTCTTTCAAGAACAAGGTCTTGAAAATCCTTGGTATATGAGGTAGTCTAATTATAAGAATGATTTCTAGACCTGGAAAAGCAATACAATTTAATTTAATAAAATCTTTTATATCTATAGGCATTTTATGAATATACATTTTTCTAGTTAGGCCAATCTCTAACTATTTCATCAGGTAGAAATTGAGGGTAAAAATATTTTTAATCCATTAAATCACAATCAACTAATAAAAGTCTTTGAGCCTTTAAATATTGGGTAACACTTTACAATAAGGTTCATTAGTTAACAGTAGTTAACAACATTAGTTAACATGAACTAAGAATGAACAATACCAATAACATTTATTAATCTTAGTTAATGCTATTTTCAGCATTTACTAATGCATTATTAAAATCACAAGTTGTGTTTGTTAACATTAGTTACTGCACTGTGAACTAACAATGAATGATTGTATTTTTATTAACTAATGTTAACAAAGATGAATAAATACTGTAATAAATGCATTGTTCATTGTTTGTTCATGTTAGTTCATGATACCTTATTGTAAAGTGTTACCAAATATTGTTGTGGACAATGGGGTATCTTGGAGTTCAAAATGGGAATCACTGCCTTTGAGAAATAGTTTGAGCAAAAATAAAAATACTTTTTTTTTCTTTTTTGAATTTGACATGAGTTGGAAAATATATACAACCCGAATTCTAGAAATGTTGGGACGTTTTTTTAAATTTGAGTAAAATGAAAACTAAAAGAATTTCAAACCACATGAGCCAATATTTTATTCACAGTAGAACATAGAGAACATAACAAATGTTTAAACTCAGAGATTTGACAATTTTATGCACAAAATGAGCTCATTTTAAATGTGATGCCTGTTACAGGTCTCAAAATAGTTGGGACGGGGGCAAGTGTACCATGGTGTAGCATCTCCTCTTCTTTTCAAAAGAGTTTGAAGACATCTGGGAATCAAGGTTATGAGTTTCTGGAGTTTTGGTGTTGGAATTCGGTCCCATTCTTGCCTGATATAGGTTTCCAGCTGCTGAAGAGTTTGTGGTCGTCTTTGACATATTTTTCGTTTAATGATGCACCAAATGTTTTCTATAGGTGAAAGATCTGGACTACAGGCAGGCCAATTCAGCACCCGGACTCTTCTACTATGAAGCCATGCTGTTGCAATAGCTGCAGTATGTGGTTTTGCATTGTCCTGCTGAAATACACAAGGCCTTCCCTGAAATAGATGTCATCTGGAGGGGAGCATATGTTGCTCTAAAACCTTTATATACCTTTCAGCATTTATAGTGCCTTCCAAAACATGCAAGCTGCCCATACCGTATGCACTTGTGCACTCCCATACCATCAGAGATGCTGGCTTTTGAACTGAACGCTGATAACATGCAGGAAGATCTCCCTCCTCTTTAGCCCGGAGGACACGGCATCCGTGATTTCCAACAAGAATGTCACATTTGGACTCGTCTGACCACAGAACACTTTTCCACTTTGAAACAGTCCATTTTAAATGAGCCTTGGCCCACAGGACATGACGGCGCTTCTGGACCATGTTCACATATGGCTTTCTTTTTGCGTGATAGAGCTTTAGTTGGCATCTGCAGATGGCACAACGGATTGTGTTTACCGACAGTGGTTTCTGGGAGTTTTCCTGAGCCCATTTAGTAATGTCAATAACAGAATCATGCCGATGAGTGATGCAGTGTCATCTGAGGGCCTGAAGACCACGGGCCACTATAGATGATGAGATTTGCAAAGCCTTTGCAATTTGACGTTGAGGAACGTTGTTTTTAAAGTATTCCACAGTCTTTTTACGCACTCTTTCACAGATCGGAGAGCCTCTGCCCATCTTTACTTCTGAGAGACTCTGCCTCTCTAAGACATCGCTTTTATAGCTAATCATGTTACAGACCTGATGTCAATTAACTTAATTAGTTGCTAGATGTTCTCCCAGCTGAATCTTTTCAAACTTTCTTGCTTTTTCAGCCCTTTGTTGCCCCCCGTGACAACTTTTTTTAGATCTGTAGCAGGCATCAAATTTGAAATGAGCTCATTTAGTGGATAAAAGTTAAAAATTTCTCTGTTTAAACATTTGTTATGTTCTCTATGTTCTATTGTGAATAAAATACTGGCTCATGTGATCTGAAAGTGTTTCAGTTTTCATTTTATCCAAATTTAAAAACAAATGTCCCAACATTTCCGGAATTCGGGTTGTATATACATATATATTTTAATTTTGGGTGATCAATTCATTTAACTCTACATCTGATCGTGAATGAAACACCTATTTATTTACTTTAGTTGCAAGACTATTCATTAATGCTAGCTTCTCAAAAGGTTGTCTACTTGTTCTTCAGAGAATATCATGATGCAAGAAGAAAATTCACACATTGCTTAAGGCCCAGTTTTCACTGCCATTAGAAAAGTCGGTAACAATTTCTATGAAGCCCGTATTTATAATACATTATAAAGTTATTCTTGAGGCATTATAATGAATGCATAATGCATTATAAATAACTTTATAATATGTTGTATCATCAGTTTTAATGTATTATAATAGTGACTTATTTGTGGTTATAGCTTTTAAGAGTATGATGATTTATAACACACAATGAACCCGATCCATCCACTTAAGTTACAATGGATTATATTTCTCATAGTTATAATGTATTATAAGTCTCATATCTTGCCACGCTACTTATGTTACTTTACTTAAAGCAGACAAAGACCACTTATAAGTAATAATAATAACAATAATATATATATTGTTTTTTCTCAAACAGCCATAAGATCAGATCAGATATCAGATCAGATAAATGTGTAATATGACACATTTGCTTTGAACATTTATTTATTTATTTATTTTTATAATGTCAGTTTGATTATTTTGATGGCACCCTTTAGACAGCTGTTGATAAGGAACTCTGCTACTACATGTCAACTAGCAGTCATGAGAGTATTAGTAGTGTATCTGCTGAACATACTGTATGCTAACACTTTATTTTGATGGTTCCTCAACAGACATATGAGTATAGGATACTTTGCAAGTATGTGAACATTCTACCTACCCTACCCTTAAGTCTACTAATACAATTAGTTTTATATATATATATAAACATTGCACTCACGAGATGTAGTAAGGTACTGTGCAGATCTTAAATAGACAATGTCAAGCTATGATATAGCCCATTATAAATTAAGTAGATTTAATATGGTGTTCATTGTGTATTATAAATAATCATACTCTTAAAAGGTATAACCACAAATACGTAAGTACTATAATGTATTATAATTGTTGTTATGATTATTCATGACATTTTATAACACATTATAAGGTTTTTTATGATGCATTATACATTCATTATAATGCCTTAAGAATACCCTTATAATGTATTATAAATATGGGCTTCATAGAAAGTGTTACTGAAAAGTCTCTTGAATATCATTTAATTGGTATTGTGGGTGTTTGTCAAGACAATGTTTATCTGTTTATCTTATAACTGTTCCTTCCACTGTTTCAAAGATCATCTAGATTTTACAATGCAATTACTTGGTGACAGCAGCATGTTCAGGTGAATGTCTGAAACAGCATGCTATAAAGTTGGGTGAAAACTGGACCCGAGATCATGCTTCCCACACAGGAGGAGAAGGCAAAGAGAGTATAAGGATGTCAATCCACCATGCTAACTAAAATGAGGCAGTATGCTGTTATTGGTAAGGTTAGGAGGATGGGTTTTTCTTGCATAACACATTTTTGGAGGGAGCAAAGTGGTCCTGAAATTCTGAGAAAATTGAGGTGGAAAACTTCATATATGTAAAATAAACAAATAAAATGACAAATCTGAGGTTGTGGTTGATGGGTTGATGTGGAATGGGTAGAGTGTGTGACCAGAAAAATATTATAGGTACCTTATTTAATGTGGCAATGTAATTAGTATGTCAATTAGGTTAAAAGGGGAGGGGCTACAGCATATATTAGTTTACATTAATGTGCAAAGGGACCCTTCGAAAACTTCCAATTTCTTTTTTTGACTGGCCATGCCATTCACAGAGGCAGAGCGCTGGCAGGGAGTGGGACTGGTAGGATTGCAGATCAAGACTTGCATAAAATAATAAAAATAGAGACAATAAAACTAGTTGAGGGGTTGAGAAAGAATAGACAGACTAGAAACTCAGAGACTTAGAAGGACAGAGTCAATATGGGGTAAAAGAAAAGGGAAATAGAGAGGAAAAATCTGAACTGGAATCATAATCGGCCACTCTTGTCATGCCTATACTCTGAACCTGCCCCCTGTGGACGTCCTTACACTGTCATCAGAAGCTGCCTTATCTATTTTCACCTCAGGCAGTAGCCGGCCAGGCCCAGGCCCGATCAGAGACACCACGCCGTTGCAGTCCACCGTGCTGTTTCTCTTGCAGCCTGGGTGGGGTGCCAGTGGGTTAATGCGCGAGGAACCCTGGCTGTAGCCGCTGTAGCTGCTGCGTCTGTACGGGACAAAGAGAGAGCCGCGGCGGTCTTCGCTCTCCTCGACCGTGCTGTGCTCGTCATCTGCAAACTCATTCTCTGAGCCCTTGAAGCTGAATATACTGCTGCGGCGGGACATGAAGGGCGAGCCAGGGATGCTCAACAGGGACTGTAAAAAAAGAAGGACGGCACACATGAGAACGAGCAATCTTCAGTGAGTGTAAGAAGCGGGCATGACATTTACACATGAGAAGAAAAAGACTTGCACTGCACTGGATTTCCCATTCATTTTTTCTGAGTGGTCTGTCGAAGACTCCACATATTGCATACTAGTGACTCTCAGAAAGGCGGAGAACAATAACTGCTGAGCAAAGTCATTAAATGAATAATTTAACAGTTAACTGCAAGTCACTTCTGGTATTCAGAGAGCCATTGTTCTCTATTCGTTTATGAAACAGGACTAGGTAAAGCTGACCAAAGTTTAAAATCAATATGGGATTAAAACAGACCGTTTATTGTCTTATTGCACATTTCTGATATTCTTCTTAATTTCTTTTTATTATGACATTTTTTAAAGAATTCTTTCATTCAGGTGATTACAAATAAATATCTGTCTTTGTAGCCTTTTAATTGTCTAAAAACAAATAGAATAAAATCTAATTAAAAAAATTCTAAATACTATAACATTAATAGTAAATGAATAATACTAAAGTAACGCTGCTTAATATGATTTAATATAACCTGATATGTGTTGCTGACAGCTATTTAGTTATTGTTTTTAGCATTCACGCTGACTTCCAATCAATCCAATAGATTAATTATTTTACTTGGAAACATGCAAAATTATGGAAGTTTAATGTATTCTCAAAAGTACACTCTTGCTCATGCACCAAAAAGAAGCATTTATCCTACTGCAGAATGCTTGCTTGTGGCTAAAATTCCAATAGGGTCTGGCTGCAGACATGCACTTGCATTTTCTGACTTGCACTCTCAGATACCTGCATGGTTTGTGTGGACTGCAAGTGACTTCACAGGTAGCGAAGAGTGCAAGCGGCGATTGCAAGTGATTTTGTAATTTAGTTTCTTCTTTCTTGTCTTCACCACCTGGCTGCTCATGTAAAATGTTGAGAGACTGCAAGTGACGTCACTTGCGGAAGTGCAGGTGTCTGAGAGTGCATGTCTTAAAATGCAAGTGCATGTCTGCAGCCAGACCCTTCTCTAAAATTCACTTCCGATCTGAAATTCCCAGATGATCCAAGATGCTAGTTTAGACCACTAATATTGCAGAGTTCTAACTGTTTGCTGAAATTCACTGATAATGCAGAATGCTAGTTGCTAGCGCAGGCGTTTTCTCTGCGGTGCGGCTGAGAGCCTTCTCCCTAATGGAGCGGTTGACCACTGCAGACTACATACAGCAGAAAGAGGCCCAAATGCGCTCCCATCAGGGAGTATTTTACTCAGATCACTCACTAAGGAGAAGTGGGTTGATCTGGTAAAGGGTTGAGACCGCAGTGCTACAAAGGAAAAGTCCTATGGAGATTGCATAATGATACTTAAATATCCATAACAATCAGTGGCTTTTGTGCTAAATCTAAGAAGAAGAAGAAAAAAAGAACACTACCAGGGATAAAATACTGGGTCATACTGTAATAACTAATGCCATGAAAACAGCTTCCAATTAAAGGCAGCGAATGCCTAATAAGGTACTTTAATCCATTGTTGCGAGGTTGATCCGAGCAGAATTTGCAGGGTGGGGCCCTGGAGTATAACTTCCTGCTTAAGCACACTACATTACTGCTCTCATCAGATGAAAGATTTATAGCGGGTAAATAAATAATTCACTGGGCCAGTGAAAGTATGGTGTTCCCGTGCCATACTTCACATCTTTACTCAACAACATACATAGATCTAAAAGGGTCATGAAACCCTATAACATGGGCGCAGAATATGCAGGGGATTAAAAGAAAGAGATGAGAAAAAGAAAATAAATAAAACCTGAAAATTCTGAAATGCTGTCTATGACTCTTTTTAGCACATTTTTTGAGATGTGAACAGAAATGTATAGATTGTACCTTGATGAAAACAGTAATAGTACTCATATATTTTGTTAGCAAGTGGAAATTGATTATTTTTGTGTTTTTCTGAGCAATTTCATTTTTCCAGTTTGAAAAGCAAGGTTGAAGCAACATCACAAAATATGACATATATACATTAATTCGGGGTGGTAACTGGCTCCTGTGACTGGAGAGTACACGTCTACTCAGCGGTTTCTCCACATTTATTCTTGAGAAATCTGATTTCCATGCACTATTATGAAAGAATAATAAATGCATTATTATGCATGAGAAAGTATTACTTCTGACTCTTCTGTCTTCCCTCATTGTCATCATTCAGAGACATGGGTCATAAGTGTTCATTTCCTATATATTTCCTTTTTTATATTTTAAAAAAAGGATGTGGTACTAATTCCTGTTGATTTTACCACCTGTTTACTGAAACATTTTGTATTTTTGTCAAGTAAGATAATAGTCAAAGTGAACCAGTTACTAGTAGTTTTCATACTCTGGGCTATCATTATCAGATTGCAAATAAAATGTGTGTTTAAACTGCTGCTCTCTGCATCGCTCTGCAACTCCCCTTTTTATGCAATCCCATCCCTCTTTCCTCTTTTTTACCCTCCCACCTTATCACAGTTGACACAGCCCCTTTTTGGGACCCTTTTCAAATTGTCAGTGTGAAAAAACACTGCTGAAACAGGGGTTTCATGACACTTTAAACAGGTGTTCCTACTGCCCTCACAATACCTAAGCATTCTTCTGTAAACCAGAGAAAGGTGACAAAATGAACAGATGACAGAGGGATCAAATAAAAGAACTCAAAAGCACTAGGTTTGACGTGGTTTCGAGTTATTTAATTGAGATTTTAGATATTAAGAGGAATGTACAATCATAAATCCATACACTGCTGCCCAAAGCAAGACAATGAATGAGATGGAAAGAATTACAGCAATAGATAGATGGGCACTGAGCAAGAGCACTTCCTCTTCTTCTGATCTTTGAGTGTAAGGCTGAAGCACTTTGTCTAATCACCCTGGTGATATGGACGATGACTCAGCTAAAAGTGGTAGCGACTGCACAGAGCAGAGAACAGTAGTATCAAGGGATGGGCTGGGCTGGGCTCAACCGGGCTGTGATAGCAAACACTAGAGGTTATAGCGGCTTGCTATTGCAACATAACAAATTGCAAATAACCGCTGCAGTATAATTGGAGAGCGCAGTTAGCTTTAAATCACTAATGCTAATAATAAAATGCTGTCTATCAAACAAACATGCATGGTGAATTTCAACGGGAAACAGACAAATTTTGCTACGTTATTCGCAGGTGATATTTATGTTTAAGGGGGAGGGGATTTTATTCTATAGGGCATTTTATTTAATGATATATGTATACGTCCTAGTGCAAGATGAGTCATACATATTTCTGGTCCATCTCCCCAGAAGATGCACCACATGTCTATTAGGGATGTAACGATATAAAAATCTCACAATACAATAATATCGCGATATGAAGTCATATTTAATAGCCATATAACAATTGCACTGTAAAATAAATGATAGTGAATATTTCAAATTGCAATACTTCTTTCCTAATTTCTATGCTTGAAATTGATATTTTGAATTTGAACTGCATTTAAACTGCTAGCTGTCAGCAATTCATACTGCACTTTTAAGCTTTTATTTTGATGGAAACAGCAGTAGAGCTTTTATTTTGAAGGAAAACTCCAGTGAAAACATGCTTACAAAGATGCATCTCACTACAAATTTAGTGAAATGCTGTAATCATCTGCTGTGAAAATAAAGCCTAACTGGTGGCTGTTGCATTCCCAAACACACGCTACACTCACAGCACGCGCAGTAAATGAGTACAAATGAGTAAATGAAACACGCATTTGGGAACATTCATTCACTGTGAACGGAGCCATTCTGATGCGTGGAAAACACAGGATCACGAGCTGATCGCTTCAACAATGTGTGCGCTTCGCTTTGAAACACGCAGCGGAAACAAACTCGATGAAGGGATTAAGCCATATTGTGCTTTCAGTTCGTTTAGTTGGTTTGACAGATACTGTGCCAAAGCATAATGGCCCAAAACACAACTTTAAAGACCTTTTATGTTAGAATAAGAAGTTTAAATATATTTTAAAAACCACGCTTAAAGACCTATTGTTTAATATCGTCATGTGACCACGATAATATCGAGACAGTTTTGCTATCGCTATATCACAATATTGATAATATCGTTACATACCTAATGTGTATTGAATTAATTAAGGTTTTGTTGTGCATTGAGAATTGTAGTGAAGGTTTAAAGGAAAATGTGTATAGTTATATTCTATAAATAGTCAAAACATTTTACCAATTTGTTTGTTTGAATTAGTTCATTTTAAATGGTTCTTTGGTGTGATGAATGTATTTTTAAAAATGGGAATATTCCATAAAATATAAATTAGTTTAAAGTCATAAAATCTGCATGCATAATAATTGTTTTTTCATTTGTTTGATTTAGTTTATTTTAAATGCTCCTGTGGTGTGACAAATTATTTTTTATTGAATACTGCATGGAATATAAATGAATGAAGTCGTAAAAGCTGCACGCATAATAATTCTTAAAAATAGATATTTTTTATATCTGCTAAAAGTCTTGTAGCTGTCAGACATGGTACAAAAGCCAAATAAAATTAATGAGTTAAGTGCGACTTTTATCTTGATAAAGACACTGATACTTAAAAGGTCAAGTTTATTGAATTAACAAAAAGAAAATAATTCTATGATGACAACAAACAACAACACCTCTTATATATCCATCTACTCCAGTCTGAATGAACATAATGATGATCTACTCTTCATGAAATTTATTGTAGCTTTATAGCAATCATTATCTATCCAGACATATCATATAGCACATGAGATCATGTGAACATTATATTTATGGGGGCCTCAGTGGAAGTAACCTCACTCTCACCTGATTCATGATTGAGGCCTTCCGCCCAAGCCTGTTGTCTCTGAAACGGAAACGGCTTCTCTTGCTGCCATCATCAGATTCTGACTTTACCACCTTCTCGCTGTCACCCTTCTCCTCCTGTTCTTTCCTCCACTTTTTCTTTCTGTTCCTTCGCTCCTTGGCGCTCTTGGAGCTCAGCTTGGACACCTCAGAGGAACTGCGGGACAGATGCCCTCCGCCGTCGTCCTCTACTGCATCCTCAGATACTGTACCTGCCGAGGTTGCCATGGCATTGGCCTAGTGATGAGGGACAAACAGACAAGAAAGAGGATGAACATAAAAGCAAGGGAAGTTTTGCTTGTCATGTGTATGTATTTATGTACCTGTGCCTCCTCCTGTTGTTTTTTCAGCTGTTCCAGCATAGCTTTAAACTCAGCCTCCTTCTGTTCTGCCTCCTCCATGGTGGCCTGGTTCTGTTCTTCATAAGCCATGGCCACCACAGCCAGGATCAGATTCACCAGGTAGAACGATCCCACAAAGATCACCAGTACAAAGAAGATCATATATGTCTTCCCAGCAGCTCGCAGAGTCTAAGAGAAAAAAGTTGGGAAGAAATGTCAAGAAACTACATTTATTCAGTCAACTCTATTACTGTCCTTTGTTTCTAAATAAAAAAATGAAATGAAAACATTGTGTTAGCTTCTAACTAGCTAGCAAGCAAGGATGGGAAGTAATATCATCCATGATTTCACTCCTACTTGACATATCATTAGATCAGACTACCTAGAATTAAAGGGACAGTTCACCCCAAAATTAAAATTCTCTAGAAAGTTATTATAGTTAACTAAAACCATAAAATAAAATGTTAATGGATAACATATAAACAAAACCTTAAAAACTTATTTCAGCTTGTTTACAAGGCAACATTTCTCATTTTCATTTAGTTTAGCTTGATGTACTAAATTATCTACAACTAAAACTGAAATAAAAATGAATAAAAAACTATATAGACATACAACAAAAACCTTTTTAAATAATAAACATGCAACATGGTGAGATCAAAAAACTGAGAATGAGAGGAATAAATGTGCACCAGTTGGTACAGATTCTCCCAGAAGTCTTGTGTCATGAGTCGGAAGAGAGCAAGAAAAGCCCAACCAAAGGAGTCAAAGCTAGTGTAGCCGTAGTTTGGGTTGCGTCCAGCCTTCATGCAAGTATAGCCCTCCGGACACCGTCTACACAAACACACACACAAACACACTATACTACAAATATGTCTGTACTTTTGTCTTTAACGGATCATACCTTGACAATAAAGAAAAAATTATTAAAAAGTGCATCAAGTGTGCTATCATTTGGAAATCATTTAGACTTTAAAAAAACATGAAATAATTGTTCATAATTTAGTATTGGAAAAATTGTGTTTGTCTGTGTATGTTTTCACTCTTCACCCTGCATCTGAGCTGTTTCCACATAGCAGCGCATCCAGCATGCCAGGCAGAAAGTAGAAGTTTGCTGTGAAAAGAGGAAAGAGAAAAGAAGATAGACTTGTAAAATGTGAAAACCATGTCATAAAATCTAAAATCATCAAAAGCCTTCTCACTTTTAATCATTTTAATATGACAAGAATGTAAAAACTTTTTTGGAGAAACTGTATTTCAACTGTGTATCAAACTTTACAGCACTGTTTAATGCAACTGTATTAGAAACTTTCCTACGTAGTCAAAGCTTTGCCTACTTACTGTCATTCATGATGTATTCATTGAAGTCAAAGCCCCTACTCCCATTGGCCAGGTAGGATTCAGTTTGATTGAATGGCCAGATGACACACTTTTGCCGAAGATTACCCATGAATAACTGTAGACCGATGAGGGCAAATACACTCAGACAGAACACAGTCAGAATCATCACATCTGACAGCTTCTTCACTGACTGGATCAGAGCACCCACAATGGTTTTCAGCCCTGTGGGAAGATGAGGAGACAAACACAACGAGGAATATACAGTCTGCAACACAAGTGATAATGTTCACACACACACACACACACACACACACACACACACTTTCTTGATGCACACGCTTTCATTTCATACTTTGTGATGTAAATTTCCCCTATGAGTCCCACAATAAAAATGTATTTATTTATTAAATTTAATATTAAGTATTTAACTACTTTAAAAAAAATAAGTGTAACATTTACTTTTCCAACATAAGAAAAAACAACTTCAGCATCACATCCATAATCAGATAGCCATCCAAGCAATCATACCACTGGTTTCCTTAACTTTCTTACACACACATATCATAATAAATAATAGTTTGCTTATATAAAACCATGATTTACATTGAACAGGCAGCTTAAAGAGTCTCCCGTCCTCTCAGGGCAACAGCACACAAACTGTCTGAATCTCAGTGAATAGAACTATGTGCAGTTTGCAATCAGTTAACCATTTGGAATTATGTATACCACACTGATTTATAATTTGAATCACTATAAATATACCACTTCGTTATATGAACTGAGGAACAATTGAAATGTCAATCCTATGTAATCTATAGTTTGTAATAGTAACAACAGCAACATAAGGATCTTGGAGAAGAAAGAAAAGGAGAATTATATGAAATGTTTGAGTCTTCCTGAATCCCCCCGCTGCAATTTCTGCAAAGATTTTACAAATAATAAATCAGAAACTGATATTGGTTTGTTAGAAAAATTTAATTTTTACTTTTTCTAGAGAAATATGTGAGTGCTCACCACCACAATGCTAGGGGCGTTTAGGTGTAGGTGGTTGCTAAGGTGATTTGAGTAGTTGCAATGATAGGTGGTTTATCGGGCATTACTAAGCTGTTCCTAACCTATTTGTTGATAGGGGTTATCAAGTGGATGCTTGGGTTCTAAGTGGTTGTAGCAAGACTTTATGTCATTCTCTACTGTAGATATGGCTTGACCATTTCTTTAGGGCCGTGGTGCCCAGACTTTTCTTCTGGGTCCCCCTTTTGTAGAGAAAAATGTTTTCAAGCACCCCACCTACATGCACCTACATAAAGACACTCTCAGACATGACCTTGCTTGCAAAATCCTATGGGATTTATTTTAAACATTGTAATAAGACAAAAAAAAAAAAAAAAATTATTGTGTAACATGCTTCATTGCTTTCAACGAATTTTCAAACTTGCTTCTGCCCAAAAATGAACATTTCTGATCTGTAGTTATTAGACTTAGGCTTACTAGTCCCACAGTCTTTTCAGTGACTGGAGTGGGCTTGTTTTGTGCTGCAGATCAGATTGCAACTCTTAGCTAATTTTTAATGCCCAGCTTCGATCTGTATTTTGTCTTGATTGAGAGAACAGCAGAAAAACCCATCTCACATAGTTAGGATGTGGCAAAAGGAAGGAGTACTGCCAGGGCTCTGGGTGTAGGGCAGCAGTCCTTTACACTCCAATCCAAAATTCAGCTAATGTATTGGACTTAAACTGAAGCCTCATTAGAGGTGACATCAACGAACTGTTCCTCTTCCGCTGCGCTCAAGTCAGCAGCTGGTGCTGCACCGATGGGGTCTCGAATCCAGTCATATTAGCACTGGGAAATACCTCTGGAGATGTTTTTAGAGCAGAGATATGAGTTGTCGTACATGCAATCTAAAAAATGCTGGGTTATTTTTTTAACCCAAATGCTGGGTTCAGCCTGTTGGGTCATTTTATTGGGTTATTTTAACGCTGGGTTATTTTTTAACCCAAACGCTTGGTTGAGCTTGTCTCCGGTGAAACTTCTCAACAACGCAGCTGCTGAGAGCATGGTCCACAGAAGAGATCAGTTCTCAGCGCCGCAGCCGATTTGGTGCACTTTCTTGGGGAAATAAAGGTTTGAATACATTTTATTCCATTTATAAAGTCTTTAATGTGGTGTAAATTATATTATTTTACGAACCACAACATAAGGACAAGATGTCAGTCAGCTGCGTCAGCTGCGGTCGTTTTGCGCTGGAAATGCCTTTGCATAACATAAATGGATTTTATTTGTTATAATATGAGTGTAATTTAATTTGATGTTAAAATATGTTCTCTAATTTCAGTACTGTTTGTTTTTGGGCAGGTTTTGGAGTCAGTCACAGCAGCTCTCAGCTACGAGTGAAACGTGAGGCTGCGGTCTAAAGTTCGTAGTTCCCCCGCGAACAGCAGCCCTTCACCGGCTCAGATTTCGGCGACACAACGGCACGCAAATTAGCACTATTTTGGTAAAAAGCAATTACAGAGAATAGTTGAATACACTTAAATTAAAATGCTACTTCTATATGCCTTTTTTATTTCTAAAATGCTTGTTAGACAAATGTATGTAATATTGTAAACTATGCTCTATTCACCCAAATAAATTCAATTTGTCTTGTATTTTGTCCATGTGTGTTCTTGCTTAATAATAAATGTTCATCTTTTGATTATTGCTGTGACCTATGGTAATTCTGTGTGTGATTTTTAATTTCCAGCCCATTTTAAGCAAGCAATATAATACATTTTACACAATAAATTAAACAACCCAGCATGGTGGGTAAAAACGTTTAACCCAACCAGCTGGGTCAAAATAACCCAGCATGTGTTCTGTCCAATATTTACCCAGTGCTGGGTTGCCAAATAACCCAAGTTGGGTTGTTTTTAACCCAGCATTTTTTAGAGTGTGGGATTACTGTGTTTTGCAGCTTGTCGACATCGAAGAATGATTTCAAGCTCTCAAATAATTCTACATCCCCTCTTTCCAGTTTTCTTGTGAATGATTTAGTTCACAAGAATTTACTTCAAATATAGTTAATTGAGCTTCTGAAACATGTCACTGAGGAATGCAAGTTTCATGAGAAAGTTGTTATTGTTGAACTTATGGGCAAGACCATTGCCCTCTTCCTCCGAGAAGATTCTGATCTCATCCCACAATTAAAAAAAACGTGGATAAAACTTTCCCACATGACAGCAAATGGGACAAAAACCCCATGTGATCAGATCTGCACAGTGGAAAAACTGACAGGTCTTGTTTTAATGTAGTTTCCAGGTGACAATAATAACTTGCATTACATCTTTCAGCTTGGGACTCATCTCTTTAGGTTCTAGGCCCTCCCAGTGCATCATTCACTGTCCACTGCAGATTCGGGAAACATGCTTGACTAGTGCTTAAAGCCTTCATCATTTTCCAACCATTGCCTGAGCCCCATCTGTGCAGATCATCACACAGGCCTCCAAATTCAGATCAGCCTCTTTCAAGTAAGTGTCAATGATTCTGAACAATTCTGCAGTGGCTCTATTAGTTACAAGTTTGCAGAAAAGCAAATCCTCCCTCAATTCATCGGCATCAGTGAACCTGACATATATTATCGATAAACCGTCTTTGTTACTGTCAGTTGCTTCATCCATCTGCAGAGCAAAATGGTTGTCTCATGTCTTGTCATTAAGCTGTTCCTCTACATCTTCCTCTAGCCTCACAATAGTGTTGTCTGACAGAGGAATAGCCTTTAGTTTACTGGCTGTTGCTTGAAATCATATCAATAGCAGAAGAAAATATTAATTTCACAGCTATAGAGTGCAGCTTCTTACACTGAGCTGCTCTGTAGGCCACTTTGTAGGAGGCAGGTTGAGCACGACAGTTGCACACGACAGTTGAGTCGTAAAAACCAACAGGCTTGTCCTTGTGTTCATGATGTGAAGTCTCTAAGTGGCATCTCAACTAGTTTGGCTTCATACTGTCAGAAGCAAATATCTTGAGGCACACAATACACTGTGGTATCTCTTCATTACCCACTGTTGTACTGGTATATCCAAGGGCGAGATACAGTATGCCTCGCCATATTTTTTCATGTTTGTTTTAGTTATAACGTTTGAAGTAGGTTCATCATCTGCTTTATGTTCTCAGGAACTGGTGGACCTTACTGCAGAACTATGCATTGTTTATTTAATTTTACATAGCTCCCTGCAACTCATTTCTGATTCTTAAATTGTGCCATCTACAAGTCTTTTATACCATGACAACAACTGCAACAACTGATAACAGACACCAAATCCAGCAGGGACTGCAAGTCATCTTGAGGTAATGTCAAATTAATATTTTGTGTTCTGGTATTTACTTATGTGGCAAGAAGCGTATTAAGCGCGACAGTCTGCTGACTGTATCCCTTAGACTTACCATTCCCCCGCTTTTTTAACTCCGCGCCCCCCATTTTGAGAACCACTGCTTTAGGGTGAGTCTATGGGGTATTTCTATTGTCCACCAAAATAAAACCATAAATCTCACTGCTCAGAAAAGCCTCTTCTCAACAACTACACGATCTGATTAACAGGTTAACACTAAATACAAGCAATAGGCCTAGTGGTGACTGCTAATAGGGCAATAACAAACCACTGAAAATAAATTTTTAGCATTTTCTTAAGTTTCAATATACAAGCTCCATTGATGCGTAAGAGAAATCATCTGAGAGAAAAAAATTTGGTGTATATATTTCCTTCTTATGTGTGAGAGGACCTTCAAATGAAGCGGTAGCCAATATAATGAACTGGATGTTGTAGAAATATATTTTTTTAAATATTTGCAAAAATGCACATTTACAGTTTTCTCATGAGCGCTTTACTAAGGACAGGTTGTGTAGGGACCTTGGAGAGACACAAGGAGCACTCTTTAAAAGATAAACACACATACAATATTCAACACATATCAGCAAAATGGATAGTGCCTGAAGAGAGCGGCGCCATACACAAACTATGCAGAGAGCCAACACAGAGAGAGGAAGAGGAGAGGACAGGCAAGGGGAGGAAGGGCATGCAGGTCATTTAAACGCCAAGGCTGAAGGCAGCAACATCATCATCTTTGCTTTATCACCATGGTGTCAATATCCGTTTAACCAATCGTTCATGTCTAGAGAATGTGTACCCTGTCTTCATATCCCATCTGATCTCTTAGCTAAGAGAAACCAGGTGAATAAAAAAAGTCATTCTCTAATCTAAATTATCACATGTGAAGTCTACAACAATTGATATAATGTGACAATCCTGAATGTAAACGTGTTTAATGTAGGTGGGTGTAATTGTGCAAATGTTTCATAAAGTCTACAGATGAAAAGTTAACTTGGCTGTTCCTGATTTTTCGTCCCCCTGCTACAATGCATACATACACACAAATCCTCTTAAATCTTCTGATGTCTCTGTTTTACTTTCCACTCCGAGTTCTTTGAAATAAGAATAGGGAGGGAGCTACAAAACAGTAGTTTTACCAAAAAAATAAGATAAAAAAATACATAAATCTACATGTGTGTAAAGGATGCAGAAATTCGAGGAAAGCCACTTGTTAAAAAATACAAAAAACAGATTAAAAGAAAGACAAACTAAAAAAGCAGATGTCTTCGAAAGCATCATGCAGCAGAAATGTGTCAAACTAGGCTTGGCAGTCTCAGTAAGCACTCTACCCACAAACCTTTGCTTCATGACACATCACATCAGCTTCTTTTAAACAACTCTGATGAGATGTTCATCAAAAGACAAATGATGCCAGCTTTTTGAACAGTATGAAATGCACATATACATTTTTCTATATGCACATATAATATTTTTCTATTTTCTATGTTGAGTTTTATGTTTGTCTACTTACAACCCGAATTCCGGAAATGTTGGGACGTTTTTTAAATTTGAATAAAATGAAGACTTTCAAATCACATGAGCCAATATATTATTCACAATAGAACATAGAGAACATAAAAAATATTTAAACTCAGAAATTTTACACTTTTATCCACTAAATGAGCTCATTTCAAATTTGATGCCTGCTACAGGTCTCAAAAAAGTTGGCACAGGGGCAACAAAGGGTTGAAAAAGCAAGACATTTTGAAAAGATTCAGCTGGGAGAACATCTAGCAACTAATTAAGTTAATTGACTTCAGGTCTGTAACATGATTAGCTATAAAAGGGATGTCTTAGAGAGGCAGAGTCTCTCAGAAGTAAAGATGGACAGAGGCTCTCCAATCTGTGAAAGAGTGCGTAAAAAGACTGTGGAATACTTTAAAAACAACGTTCCTCAACGTCAAATTGCCAAGGCTTTGCAAAACTCATCATCTACAGTGCATAACATCATCAAAAATTCAGAGAAACTGGAGAAATCTCATAAGGGACAAGGCCGAAGACCTTTGTTGGATGCACGTGGTCTTCGGGCCCTCAGACGACACTGCATCACTCATCTGCATGATTCTGTCATTGACATTACTAAATGGGCTCAGGAATACTTCCAGAATCCACTGTCGGTAAACACAATCCACCGTGCCATCTGCAGATGCAAACTAAAACTCTATCACGCAAAAAGGGAAGCCATATGTGAACATGGTCCAGAAGCGCCGTCATGTCCTGTGGGCCAAGGCTCATTTAAAATGGACTGTTTTAAAGTGGAAAAGTGTTCTATGGTCAGACGAGTCCAAATTTGACATTCTTGTTGGAAATCAAAGACGCCGTGTCCTCCGGGCTAAAGAGGAGGGACACCTTCCAGCTTGTTATCAGCGCTCAGTTCAAAAGCCAGCATCTCTGATGGTATGGGGGTACATAAGTGCATACGGTATGGGCAGCTTGCATGTTTTGGAAGGCACTACGAATGCTGAAAGGTATATAAAGGTTTTAGAGCAACATATGCTCCCCTCCAGACGACGTCTATTTCAGGGAAGGCCTTGTGTATTTCAGCAGGACAACGCAAAACCACATACTGCAGCTATTACAACAGCATGGCTTCGTAGTAGAAGAGTCCGGATCCTGAATTGGCCTCCCTGCAGTCCAGATCTTTCACCTATAGAGAACATTTGGTGCATCATTAAATGAAAAATACATCAAAGATCACCACGAACTCTTCAGCAAATGGAAACCTGTATGAGGCCAAGAATGAAACCAAATTCCAACACCAAATCTCCAGAAACTCATAACCTTGATGCCTAGACATCTTCAAACTGTTTTGAAAAGAAGAGGAGATGCTACACCATGGTAAACATGCCCCGTCCCAACTATTTTGAGACCTGTAGCAGGCATCAAATTTGAAAGCACATTTTGTGCATAAAATTGTAAAATTTCTCAGTTTAAACATTTGTTATGTTCTCTATGTTCTATTGTGAATGAAATATTGGCTCATGTGATTTGAAATTCATTTAGTTTTCATTTTAATCAAATTTTAAAAAACGTCCCAACATTTCCGGAATTCGGGTTGTAGAATACTGTAACTAAAACTCAACACAACAAAGAAAAGACAACTCAGAGGCTGGACATTTTGAATATAGAACACAGCGCAGCAATCCTACATTTTTTATTTTACTTTCAATTTTTTTTATACATAGGTTGGATGTAATAATAACTGCATTCTGTGTCTACATGTACAGTACTAAACTGCATACTAGGAAATGTGATCTCCCAGCAGCAAAACCAAGTTAAAACCAACTTAAAGTGGTTTGAAACATGGCACCTGGTTTCCATTCACTTGTCCAAGTTACTTAAGTTTATCTGGTCAGCCATTTTGGATCAGCAACAAACCCGCTTGACCACCTTTAACCAGCAGGGCTCTTGACCAAGATTGGTATACTAACTGAGTCAGGTCCTCACCAGCTGTTAACCCACCTAAACTAGTGACCATGTTAAAAACACAGGTAGCACCTTAAGATGGGTTTTCCAGCAGGGCTAGATGCATATTACTACTTTTTGTCAAAACAGCTGACATTTACCAGGCACCGCTCTTGACAAATGCAGTTTTTAATAATTAAAAATCTTTAATTCCCAGATTCCTGGAAGGCATGTGATTTTTTTTCCATGATTTGACTGCAGACTGCAAAGCCTATCAAAAATGTATCGCTACCATTTTTGATCGTTTGGGTATTAAAACATAAATAGAACATAAATGAAAGTATTCTTTCAGCAGCATCCTCTTGAAAAAGTACAGCAAGTCAAGTGAAAAAAACTAAGAAAAAATAATAACAGTAGTAATAATACTGGTAATAATAATAGTTTGCATCGGCGTGGGAAGCAGCTCAGCCTTCGTGTTTAAACGCGTTCTCACCTGGTATGACAGAAATAGTTTTGAGAGCTCGTAGAACCCTGAAGGTTCTCAGGGCTGACACATTCCCGAGGTCCACAAACTCTGTTACATATCTGCAACAAGGGAGGATCACACACAGAACAAACACCATGACACAACACACACACAACACCACAACACGTACGACACACCACTACCACCAGCACCACCACTGAACTGGGAGGAAGACATCACGCAAAGCCTGTCTAACGGGAGAAGAGAGAGAGAAACGAACGGAGGAGGAAGGAAGAGACAGGAGCGTGAAAAGAGAGACAGCGAGCGGCGCCCTCTGTTGGCCCTGATGGATGCTGGACTTACCTGGGATCACAGCAACAGTTTTCAAAGCCCTCAGCACCCTGAATGTGCGCAGAGCTGACACATTGCCTAGGTTTACAAACTCTGTAATATACCTGCAGAATGGATCGCAACATAGTTACCAGAGAGAGAGAGAGGAGAGTGAGAGAATGGAAAGGAGAAGAGATACAGGATGAAAAAGCAGTGAGGGAAGATGGTTCACAGGAAAAATTAAGAGTTGTAAAAATATATGCATCCCATAAAAACAATGCTCCAGGTTCCAAGTCAGACAGCATTACTGTAATTACAAGTTTCAGACTGGTAAGGGAAAAAAATCACATTTTTGTTGAACTCGCAGTTGCAGGTGGATTAATGTAACGATCAAATTATTTGCCACTGCACACATGGATTCATGGCGTTATGAGCATTCCCTTAGAAACCATTTATTTCTCAAGACGAGGATGTGAACAGCTCCAATTACAATCTTAAGAGTTGCTATCTCGTAATTACAGTAATTCCGACATGATGTGATCCCAGCGTAAGGATTTAAATCTTGTGGCACTTATTCCAGTGTAATGCCTTGCCCCATAGACTTATAATAGCATTACTGTATACACTGTTTTTCTTTGATTTTACAAACTGAAGTTGAAATCATTTTCTGTGGTAACTGACTGTGTCACAGATACTCTCCAAAGAGATTAACTTTTATGGAACCCATAAAAGCAATCAAATATGAACAGATTCTCACAAAATGTCATACAAAATTCATGACATACATTTAATACCTGGAAAACTCAACACATTCCAAAGGGAAAGAGCTTGTTTCTTGTAGTTATGTCATTATTTCACCATATTCTCAATGTGAACATTTTACTTTTAGGGGCAAGGGTTGTCTTATGTAAGAAGGAAATGGCTACCCTCCAGAGAAATGGATGAATGCAGATAGGGAGAGAAAATAAATGATGGACAGATTAATTAAAGTTTAGAAAGAAAGAGAGTTATGAATTATATGTACACACACATACACAGAACTATAGGCACAAACATTGTCATCTTTGAGCATTGAACTCCCATCCACCACCTATGAGAGGCAGGACATAAGAGCCTCTGTCTCTCTCATGTTCGCCCACACACACTCTTTTGTGCAAGCATGACATCAAGGCTCAAAGTCATCCTATGGCCTAAATAAAGGTCATGGTGTTGATTAATCACTGAGTTTCACTTCTTTTCTCAGATCTTTACTGTGCAAAGCTATGACTCTCAGTCTCTGTCAGAACATCCATGTATGTAAAAGCTCAAAGAAACGATTTATTAGAATAAATAACTTGCATGTTCTTGAAAACTTTTAGGCTTTAAGCTGGTCTAAAATTGCCCTGCAATCAGTGGAGAAGCTTGACTTAATGTGGGTGCAAATGAAAAAGCTCCAAAATTGCAGAGCCCATTTCAAATAGATGCAAAGAGGAAAAAGACAGAATGCTAAAGCGCTTCCTTATTTATTTATTTTTTACTAATTCTCCTAAATAATGTCACTATATATTCCTCCACTCCTTAGTCGGCACCAACTGAAGCTCCTCTATAGCCTAAAAGTCAATGCTGCACACAAGAGTTACACGCCTGTAAATACTTCATGCAAAAAATATTTAGAATGCAACATTATCAAAATATTTAATTCATGTTTGAATTAAAACAGGGTTATACTTACGCCATAGAGATGACCATGAAATCCAGCCAGTTCCAAGGGTCTCTGAGGAAGGTGAAGTCGTCTATACAGAAACCTCGAGCCACAATCTTTGTGAGTGACTCGAAAGTATAGATTCCTGTGAAGGTGTATCTAACAGAGTTCAAAAAATAATGCATATAAGTAAGTGTATGCTTGGAATTTCAATTTTATTTGATACTTTTCATTATTCAATGAAATGAATGGTTTGTTTTTAATTAATATTTCTCTTGCCCTCACCCACCATTTTTTTTATATTGCTTGCCACAATGCATTATGGGATTGGCTCCAGCACCGAAGATACATGTGACGCTGCCTTAGAATTTAACCTTAATGTCTTAGGAGGCAGCATGATAAAGATTATATCCTAAAATGTTGCTCACTAAGATTTTAAGGACTCCCATGAAACTCCATTAACCCCAGTTACCCCAAAAATAGACCCAGCAATTTTTAGGACCGGACAAATTTCCAAGTGGAGCTCACATTGTCCTTAGCATTTCCTCCCTCCTAGCTAGTCATTAACTTGTCACTCTACTAACATTATAAGCCATGCTCTTCAGCACTCACACCGGATCGGTTGCTGGTTAAGAGTTTAAATTTATGACTTTTGGCTTCTATCCCTTTTTGCTATGCTGCTGCTGTTATTAAATCTGCACACATAATTAACAACAACAACAAAAAAATATTACAATCACCTTTGATGAAGAACATCTGCATAGACTAGACTAGACTAGACTACAATAGAATAGAATAGAATAGAATAGAATAGAATAGAATAGAATAGAATAGAATAGAATAGAATAGAATAGAATAGAATAGAATAGAATAGAATACTTACTCTACTTGTTTGGACCATTCTGGAGGATTGCTGAATGTCATGAAGACACAATTTGTCAAAATTGTACACATGATGATCATGCTGAAAACTGTAAGAAGTAGTTAAGGAAATCATGTGGTATAATGTCATAAATATTGATCAGATATCAAAACTATGATGGAAATAAGGACATTAATAAAAGTGTCAATCATTTCATAAAATCATGTGGTAAATTCTGGGGTCACACATCAGTTGTTGGTTGAGGCTATTTTCCATAAGGAAGAAGTATGTTGTTAGCCTCCATATGAATAATGGCCTTTAAAATCACTGTCTGTGTCACAGCACAATGAGCTTTAGTTCAGAACTCTCTTTATTTTCAGAACAATTAATAAAAATACTTCAATTATGTACTGTGATACAGATTATAGAGTGTTGTCATTTATAAATTTGATAAAACCTATAAATCTAACAAAGCATTGTTGTCAGATTTCAAACAGACAGATTAAGCACAGATTAGAAAGCAGTTTAAACAAGAACAATCATTAATAACATGAACAATGTTTGGAGCATTGAAAAGGATATGAGTGTATCAAAATTTTAATTGCTATTCGCCTGAATAGGTTAAAAGGACTAATGATATATAACGAGGGCGTGGCACTGAAACGGAAGATAGTTTTTCCTTTGTTAAGGACTATAAAGGTCTGAAGAGAAAAAGAGGAAAAGGAAAAAAGAAGAAAGAGAAGGAGATATATTAGTTACATATGTCAGGGTGCATTGTGAGCGAGCACATACATTCACAAAAAATAAGTTGAATGGCAATTCAAATAAACAACATGACTGAAAGGTTAACATGACAAGAACTTTGACTTTATCCAAAAATGACAGTCGTGTTCAACAAACTTGCAAACTGTATACAATATTAAAATACACCCATATAAGTTTTTCATAATAAAATAAAATAAAATAAAATCCAGGTCAAAGGCTATTTCTAAATCAAGCCTATTAAAACCAAGCTAGGAATATATTTACGCGAATGGAGCTAAGACAACTGCAGTGAGCTCTGGCAAAGATATGGACCTCTTACAGGAAGTCAGACTGTAATACTAACGCTAATGCTAACCACTAACACTGCGATCCATCAGATGCAGAAGTGCTGACTCCAGATAGTGTGTGTGGGACAGGGAAAAGCGAGAGGGAGGGGGAGGGAAGGAAGGAAGGAAGGTGGGTCAAAAGCCCTGCAAAGCTGTTTGATCCTGCATAATGTAAGAAAAAAGAGAAAGAGAATCTTCATCCACATACTCATCATGGAAACCACATGAATCCAAGTTCACACACACATACAGACTTCATGACAAAGACATAAAATTGTGCTTTTCTATATCTTTAATCATTTTCCCTTCATTCCCCTATTTCCTTATTTTTGTTATCCCTTTGGTGAATATTTTTTCTTTCTTGTTTTAAGTTATTTTTATTATTATTATTGTTATTATTATTCTATTGTTTTTAGTAAAAAATTTTATTTGCCACTGGGGTACAAAAAAAAAACTATATTTGAGATATTTTATTAAAAAAAAAAAAGTCTCAATAAAAGCTTTCTAGTCCTAATATATTTCTTTTGTTTTAAGCATATTTAGAGTTTTACTGGAAAATGAGACAAAATACTGAATAAGACAATATTTCTTTAAACACATAGAATAATTTATACTGCACAAGAAAAAAAACACTCCAGTTACACACACACACACACACACACACACACACACACACACACACACACACACACACACACACACACCCAAGGAAACACCACAGAGACGAGCGGATGAGAATCTTCCTGAAATCTAATTAGATTAAAAATAGACAGCTGTCTGAAGGAGGACAAAATGAGCACCTTCAACTCAGAGGGCCTCTATCTCTCTCTATTTCTCCATCCCCTATCTCCTTTTTCACTGCATTTGTCTATGTGTGGCTCTCTGTGCATTTAATCATGTCAAATACTAAAACACGCTTAACAAAATCATAAATTAAAAGACAGCGTATGTCAGACAGAAAGCGCTGTGTCTTCTGTTTGAAGACAGCTGTCATTTTGAGGCACAGAATCCCAAAGACTGTCACACTAGCAAAAGCTGTGAACCGCCCAGAAGGCTCCATGTGTTACTGAATACTGAGCACTGGTTTCCCCAGAGTCTCTCTCACACACACATACACACACACACTGCGACAGACTGTGGGCTTCCTCCGCTGGCGGGAGCTCCCACTCTCACAATGCTGCACTCTTTGCTGAGGACATAGCTGCAGCTCTCAGTATCCTGGCCTAAAAATCGTTCTAATCTTCTCTGAATCTTCATATTAATGAGCATCTTGTTTATCACGATGCTAAAATTTGTGTAACAAGCACACAATTTTCATATTCGGTGTGTGACAATCCAGCAACACAGTTTATCAGGCCGCATAACCACAACAAATAATAAACGATCATAACACAAGTTTCAACTGTGACTCTGACTCTTGTGTCTATAAAAGGTAAGTGATTTTGCATATGAGCAAAACTAAAACGTGCTACAAAAATATGGAGCTTAAAGGTCATGTACTTGTGATCACAGCCTTATGTCAACACCTGCACACACACAATGCAGCCTATTGGTCTTTCCTTCTGACAGCATAAGTGATATGCTGCAAAGCTACTGAAAATTTCATCATCTACAGAGAAGAGAGCCAGAGAGACATGAAGATGTGGACAAGAGCTGAGGGAACTGCTGCGGGGGAGGAGGATGAGGGAGGGAGGGAGAAGTGTGTGTCTATGGAGGGGGTTGGGGGGGGGGTCAATAGTGGAAAAACTGGATATAGCATCACTGTTGCACTTAACTCCAAGTACATCCGATCTACTCGACGTCACTGAATGCACTTACCGTAAGGCCTCAAATGACCAACACCCCATCCAGCCGCTAACCAACACTTCTCAGTCCTTATTTACAACTTTCAAAATGCGCTAAGATGCATCTATCTGTCTATCTTTTAGAGAGTGTATAAAGTTATAATGACACGACTGAAAATATTTTCAGTACTGCTAAATAAAGCAATAGGAGTAATAATACTATAAATATAAAATATGGTATATACAAAATATGGCATAAACAAAATATAATCACTTATAATAATATACCATCTGTTAATGTATGCACTAATTAAATAAGAATAATAAGAATAATATAGAAAAAACATGGTATAAACTAAATATTATCACTTATAACAATAAACCATTCATTAATGTATCTACTAAGCAATAAAATAAAATATAACATTAATACAGATACAAAATATGGCATAAAAAAATATAATCATTTGTAATAATCTACCATCCATTAATGTATCTACTAATCACTAAAATAAAACAAAAAAAATCAAATCAAACAGAATAATAATATACTGCAGATATGAAATTTGGTATAAACAAAACAATCACTGATAAAATAAATAAATCATTAATGTATCTATATATCAATAAAACAAAATAAAAAAAATTATTAAATAAAAATGAATCAAATAGATTAATAATATAGAGAAAAACGTATATATTAAACAAATTATAGTGACTCATAACAATAAACTGCCCATTAATGTATTTATTAATTGATCAAATAAAACGAAATAATTACACTGAATCACTAAAAATAATAAATAACCCATTAATTTACCTACTAATCAATCCATAAAACATGCTCACTGATCACTGTCACTTATTATCCATTAAAGTAAATCTACAGATCTGAACTTTCTTTTAAACATCTGTCTCCAGATGTCAAGCCCTCGTATACAGCTGGTGCAATGACTTCCATCAGAAAACTGCATCTCATATCTCTCAATCACATGCAAACAAACACATGTGACTACAGGGCTTCCTGACATTCTGACTGGCTCTTTCACCAAGGGACCAGTAAAACTGCAACTCTGCACTTCTTCATTGCATTCCTTTTCTCTTTTTATTCACTTTAACCCTTCCCCACAATACATGATTCTACCACAGCTGCGGCAGTTATAACAAAAACATACCTTTGCCAAGAGAGAGAGGAAGAGGGAGGGCCGAAAAGGGGATGTAATATGTTGGATGGGACACGCTGGCAGCAATGCATGTTATTTCTGGTAATGCAAGGTGGATATGGTAATGTGTGCAACAGACGATAAAAACACAGACAAGACCAACATTCTGTTTCCTCTACTAATTTTCTCTCAAAAATATCTCCTCGGCTCCCACTGTATAACACATGCTACACTGTGCTCGGTTATGTAACACATACCTCTAGTGTGCCAACAAGGAGGTGCTGATGTGGGTGCTCCGCTCCTTTACCCATATATACACAAACTACACTGAGTCTGAAGGGCATTTAAAAAGCCACTGAAAAGTTCTTACTGACTAACCATAAAGAGACACACACTGGGGAAATTTTGTAAATTATTTGTAAACTATATGTCAATATATGAAATATTCACAAGATCCTGTATTTGCTGATGATATAAACATGAATACTGTGCAACGCTGTGAATACTGCAATGAAATGATTTCACAATCCTTTCTTATCTCAAGACTTGCAAGTGTGAGAATTAAAAAAAAGGGACGTTGTAGCATCTCTGATTTAAACTTCAGTAGCAAAAACAGCAGTAGAGCTGGTAAACTTGATTTAGTTCTGTGAATTAGATTAAACTGCCTGTTTAATGAATGAATCAGTTCAAAAATCAAAGATGTAAAGATTTGTTTGCATCATCCATTACAAATGTTCAACGTGGCAGTCTGCATGTATTACAGTGTTTTAGTAAAAAAAAAAAAAAAAAAAAAAAAAAAATTGTTAAGAATCATTTATTACTTTGTATTTTTAAATTGGTGCATATAAATAAAAAGTTAATCTACGCAAAAATTGTGTAAATCAATTAAATGATTATTTCACCTTTTCATGTATTTTATTTGCATTAGACATTTCGAATAGCTTATGGAAAATGAGTCATCTCATAGCAAATACATAAATATCAAATTGAAAATAGTTGAGATATCACTTATAATCTATATCATACAGCCCTAATTCAAACCAAATTCTTCACCTCGTTACTGCTATTCTTGCCCTCTCTCCACGTCAGGACTCCACCAACAACAAAACTAAATGCCAAAAATACACCAAAATAAGCAATACCCACTCTGTCCGTTGATACGGAATAGGAAAAATGTAAACAAATAAATAATGTTTGTACACATCAGAAGTATCATTGCCTTAAATTCAGGACAGTATTGTACATTCTGACACCGGAAGATCACAATTCACTAAGCAGATCACTTCAGTATGAACAGTATGATCTTTCCAATGCCATTTCAAATAAAGCTCGAAAAAAAAAATCGGAAAGACCTTTTCCGTTTATTATATTCGATTATATTTTTTATCATATTCATTTAATACATTAATTGCTCAGAAGTTTGGGTTAGTTAAAACTAAAATGTTAAAATTAAATATTTGGACTTTTTAAAAATTATTTTATAGCTTTACTTCTATGATTTACATTTTTATCATTTGAAAAGGATAGTTCACTCAAAAATGAAAATCCTGTCATCATTTACTCACCCACAAGTTGTTCCAAACCTATATGAGTTTCTTTCCTCTGTTGAACATAAAAGAAGATATTGCGAAGAATATGGATAACCAAACAACTGTTGGTCCCCACTGACTTCCATAGCATTTTTTCCTCGTACTATGGAAGTTAATGGGGACCAATTACTGTTTGGTCACTCTCATTTAAAAAAAATCTTCTTTCATTTTCAACAGAAGAAAGAAACTCATGGAACATGGAGTTGTGGGTGAATAAATGAGAAAAGAATTTTCACTTTTGGGTGAACGTTAACTTTAACTACATGCAATTAAACCTGAAATACCAACAAGAAAATCATATTGCGAATTGTTAGAAATCTGAATTTCAACAAATTAATCTCAACAAATATCTTTACTAACCATACCATTATTATTTTATTTATTTATTTATTTTTTATTTATCAAATCTGTTCATCCATCCAAACATAGGTATAAGTTTGCAAGTTTGATTCACCAACGTCTATCCTCTCTGCACTTTTCCAAACCTTTCCACAACTCTCTCTTTCCTCCAGTTCTCCCAGAAGCTGGAGAGCGAAGCATTCAGAACACTTCTTAATTCATCATAGTGAGGAAAACTGTATTCCACCTGCATGGAAGATGAATTCTATCAGGGATGATATGGGCTCAAAGCTCACTCACTTTCTTGTTCATATAGTAGGGGTCCAAGTCCTGCAGGGGCACAGTCAACATGTTAGAAGGGATGTCCCCGTAAATAAAGGGCACGCTCTTCCCCGCTTCCAAGTCAGTGTTGGGCTTCGGTTTGTTGTCATCATCGTCATCACGGTGACTGCTGTCAGATCTGGGCTTAACAGGCTTTTTCTTCTTCTCTTCAGCGATACGCTTCTCGATGTTGGCCAAAGACTCTGGGGTGAACCTCTTGAAGCTATCGGGGCCTGGAGGTGCGAGCAGCGGTGCAGCCATATTGTCATCCTGCAGCAGAGTCCTCTTTATTTAGAAGCCATTCAGGACAGCCAGCTCTAGGAAAAGGAGGGGAGAGGGAGTTACCCAAACAGATGCAGAAAGGGAACAATGAGGAAAGAAAAAGAACAGAAATTAAAATTCAAAAGCAATAATGACACACAAACATAAAACATTTCTACTTTTCAAGCATATTTGATTGTGCGTGTGTGTGTGCGTGTTTGCAAACTATCCACTGATTTCAGTGGCCTCTGTTATTGGTCATCCTCTTTTGCAGCTCTCCCTCTTGCTCTTTTTCTCACTCTTACACTCACACACACACACACACAAACACACACACATTCATTACGTCCATTAAGAAGTAGATGACCAAGCAGAATAATACCAAATGCGCTGCAGCACTGGAGGCTCAACCTGTACGTGTGTGTGCATGAGAGAGAGAGAGAGAGACAGAGAGAATGTACATTAGAGGGTAAGGTCATAACTGCATTACTGCCCATCTCAACCCTCTGTGATGACCTGGATTATCTAACTAATATTCCAGCCCATGATGTCATCAAACCCATTCCAAAAAACATCATAATAAACATTCAATCAATTCAGACGTACTCAATCTGTCTCTTCCGGATTTATTACGTAATGTCATTGTTCAGATTGAAATCACCACATTTAATCAAGTGTTTGTGGAGCACAAATCACAAACTCTCCACTTTACTCATTTAATACTAAGGTTATACGTTAAACACACTATGCTGATTAAACACTTTCTGGCTTTTTCTTCTCAGACGGCATAAAATGGAGGATTCTGTACAAGAGTTCATCTCATCATGCAAATGTCCAGTTGCTCAAGACAGCAGTCTTAACCAGTTTAAAGATAACATTACCGTCAGGATATACTTGTCATTTCACATTTCTATTGCAAAGATGCATTTTTGTATGTGTGTGCTGACTGTTGACAATGAATCTCTAGCACAGGATCACAGGAGAAAATCGTGTTTCTGACTGAATCGCCTAACCTAAAAAATACTGAAAAAAAACAACACATTACGTGTCCGTCAATAAAGACACTATAAAACAGAGAATACTGATAATAAACAACTACAACAAAATGAACTGTGCCACTTTGCCATTTATTTTTGAAGCGACAGACCTGATATATTGACCAGACTGATTAGTCAGCCAATATTTGGCCATTTTGAGATTAACTCTGTCCAAAGTGTTTCAATTCCAAAATCTACTTATCAATAGATAATAAACTATTTCCTTTTACATTTTTGTGAATTTTGAGTACAATTTGTGCAAAAGAAATCTAGTTTAATTCTAGCATTTTTGTGTACATCTATCTATCTACCTATCTAGACAGATAGATAGATTGACTGATTGATTGATGAAAGATAGGCACTACTATTCAAAGGTTTTTGATTACTGTTTCAGAAAGAAGTTCAAAAACTATAATTTTTTACATTATAACAGTTATTTTTTACATTAAAATAACTGTTTTCAATTTTAATTCACTTAAAAGTAATTTATTCCTGTAATATCAAAGCTGAATTTTCAGCAACCATTATTCCAGTCTTCAGTGACACATTATTCTTGAGAAATAAGTCTAATCATCAACAAATGCATTTTTGTAAAATAAATTATTTTCTTTTCTTTAAAAAACTATTAAATAGTACTGTGTGTGTGTGTGTGTGTGTGTGTGTGTGTATACGTGTATGTATATATAATATCATATATACCTTCTTACACAGTTGCAACAAATACAAAACAATGTTGCAAAAAAAAAAAACCTTTACTCCAATAAAGCAGCATTAGTCACTCTTGCACTCATGACGATATGTAGAATTTACACACTACACTTGATGTACAACAAGTTAACAAATTCACTTCCCCATAGAGTTTTGTCGGTGAAGAACAATCATTTTCAAGGAGATTTATCACAAATGTGCAGAGAAAACTCTAAATGACATTAGTATTACTTAGTCACCCTCTCCTGTGTTCCAGGTGTGTGTCGCAGAGTCAGTCCCAGCCTAGTCCCTCAGGCTCCACTAAACTGGGCTATTCCTTTTCCAGAATGTCCCTTTACAGGCATTTTCTATTGCAGGGCTGACTTTCATTTATGGTCCAGTGATCAATGTAAAATGTGTCCTTTTCTAGTACTAAACTAATTAGACAAGCAAATACAAGAAAAGCATATATGAGCGCATAAGTACTTCGTATAAGCGCACATAACCATTGAAGACATGATGCCCTCTTCAACTGATTACTGAAGCTGCATGTTTGCAGACCATCATCTCCACACATCCACATATCTAAACTCATGTAAGTGCTGTATGATGTTTCATACAGACATCACATTCTTTCACATTCACTTTCAAAAATATTAAACCTAACAGCCAACGCTAACGATTCTCTTTCACTTGTCTTTTTGCAGGATTGTTTTATATGATGTCCAATGCTGAATCCCTGTTCTCCATATCTTTAATGACACAGTCTGTTAATTATTTATACACCAAAAACGGATTCAGTTAAGTCAGCACCGGCCAAATCAATAGTGAAGTGCCCACGGTCACGTGGCATTGCTCTTTATGATGGGCGACTTTATCACCATTAAAACAGAAGGCTTCCTGATCAACAGCAGACCTATGGCAAGTCATTTTAACATTTATTCCTTTAAACTAGCATTTTTTTAACTTGCATTTATTTTAAATTACCATTAAGCAATCTTACACTTTACATTCCATTAGTGACGAGTTAGTACTTGTTCAGTAAAAATAAGCAATTATTTCTTTACTTTTTAGTTAAGAAATCAATTATTCACTTTCAACTAATATGTTTTCCAATTACTGCTGGTACTTGATCCAGTTTTACTCATAACTATTCATTAGGTAGTACAACTCCTCAATATGATGGGCGACTTTATCACCATTAAAAGGCTTCCTGATCTACAGCAAATCTATTATAGCAAGGACTTTTAACATTTGTTCATGTAATCTAGCATTATTTAACTATCATCTATTTTAAATTACTTATTAAGCAATTATATAATTGGATGAAGCAATCCAATTGTGACTAATATTCATATTTTTTATTATTCAGTATTCATTAGATTAAAAAAATGGCTTTGAAACAATTTTCACTCAGAAACTGCTAGAAAATTTCACAAATAATTACTTAAAAAGGCAAGTATCATTTAATTAAACATGAAAGTTTTACGTAACAGACTGAAATAGTATTCTCTTGTAAAATTTACTCCAATATTATTTATTTTATTTAAAACTTTTTCATTAGACACGAGTTGTTTATTACAATAGTAGCAATTATGTATTGCTTTACTCACTAGCACTTATTTGGAACACAGTAGCAGTTGCAATTAGTATTTCAATCATTGCCAGTATATGATCCAGTCTCACTATTCATTATTAGAATGTATTATCAGTACATTCATTAGATAGCAGAACTTTCTAGTTAGCCAACTAGAAACAATACAATGACTACTTATATAATAAACAGTCAATAGCAAATTTGAGAAGAAAAAAAAGATACTAGTCACTAGTGGATCACTTACTCGTTATTAAAATTAAGTATGTAAAAAAAAAAAACAGCATTAGTATTTAATTTTAATGAATGTTTGTTAAACCAGCTTGCCATAGACACTTCAGGTATAAAGCAACAAAGTAACTCTTTTTTTTTTTTTTTTTTTTTTCAAAAATAGACTGTGTAGACAAAAGAAATACAAAGTAAACACTATGATGTGCGTTTTAAGTTACACGCTTGCTGTGTCCAACCTCCAAGTCTCCTTCCTGGGATACTGTAGAGACGCCTCGGCTCAAGGTGATACATCAGATAGACGGGCCCTGACAATATATACACACAATGACCTTAACAAAACTACTGCATTTGCTTTCTTACAGACTACGGTGTCTTGCCAACATAGGTTATAGAAGAATATGCTGTTTAATGGTACGTCCTCCACTTTTCGACTGCCCCAAGTTAAACACCTACACGTTAAATCCAAAATAACCGATGCCATTCGACAGGTTAGGCTACTTACGTGCCTTCAAGCAAAGTCATTGCATGCTCTCATCTCTGGTAAACTACACGTTCCCGTACCATCGCAAAGGTATTCCTTATCAAGCAAGCAAGAAGTGTCGTATGTTTTTAGGAAGCCGAGACCAGTCCGCTGTCTTCTAGATGCCGTCGAATGAGTCTTAGCGGCGCTGTCCGTTCAGCACCGCTCAGCGCGAGCTCACGCTTGTCCTCTAGGCTAGGTGATAAAAATCACAGATGCTGCCTCAAGCCACGACGAAACATGACTTTTCCGTATTTGATGCCTTTAACGAAATGATATGGAAAGCGAACGCTCGGCCTCTGGCACTGTACATCGAGGGGAGGGGGGCTGCACAGCTGTCACGAGGACGAACCTCGCCGGCCTATCCCGCGCGGAGAATAAAGGCCGTAAAATCTGACTATAACTCTCTGTTTTTAGATTTCAACACACAAATATGTCCTTTTTGACTACATTTAGCCATCTCGCCATTTGCCTTTGTAATACTTGTTTGGTTGCGCCAACATTAACATACACCCCATTCAGGATACGGTCCTCGTCATTTCAAAGCAAATATAATTTATAAAGCATGTGCGATGGCAAGAACATACTAAAACTGGTTCATACTTCCGCCCCTCACACGTATTATGCAATTTCTCTTCCTAACAAGCTTTGCGCATCTGAAGGCGCTACATGTTATGGGATTTGCAGATCAGTATGTCCAAGTTTGTTTGCGGTAATTATGGCATCTGTATGTACACGCGTGGGCCCCACGCTCTCGACTGAAATACTGCAGTGGAGCTGAGGGGAGCTCGCGCAAAGGCACGAGCCAGCGAATCAATCTGTGAAACATCTACATCTGAACGCCACTGACGTCTCAGACAGTCGTGCCTGCGATGTTTTATTATACGTCTCGATTTCTATCCCGCTAGGTTTCAATAGCGTTCGCATCTGAACACTTCAAGAACATTTGGGACTCTGTCCGCTCCAGCACCACACCCGTGCAGTCAGACCGTCCTCTCTGTGATTTAACCCGCAACCGCGCACACGGTCGGGCGCATCATGCCGCTAACGCTTCAGGGAGGAGTGAATGAGAAAACGAGGGTGGTAGTCCCCGTTTTTAACAGCAAAAACGGAAACGCACCGAATCTAGGGAGTCCAGCCCAAAGAAGTATGGCGAGGGTGACTCGAAGGGAGGGGGAATGCAGGCGCAGGGGGACTAAAAACTGCCACATTAGTGATTTTGACATGTTACGTTGCAAAACACTGTCACAAATGACATCTGAATGCTGAATACTGCGTCTTGCGTCAGTCTGTCCGCACAATATTCCCATGCAATAAAGTTTGCGGCGGTCGTACTTGCCTGTCCCATGGTATGCGTATGTTCTACATTTCGACACACACACTAATGTTATGTTTCCAGCGCCAGGCCAACACCCTCATTTACCTCAGTCAGACTTTTCCCCTTTGCATAACCTCTGTTTGATCAATCCTTTAGCTGTTAGTAGTGTCTGGCGTGTTAATTGGCGTTTTCCTGCAGCAAGCCTATCCACATCTGTGAGCAGAAAAGATGCTGAGCGCGAGAGACCGCTCTGCGGCAGATGAGTCCAGGTATGAGACACGCTCAGAACAGGCTATAAACACCTGAAAAAACCACCACACTTGCGCTGTAGACAAGAGAAAGTCTACTTACTTTTTCCGCATTAAGAGCGATCCATGTAGATCTTGCGTGCCTAAGGATGTTTAAAAGACCCAGGAGAAACTGCGGATGTCGCCATATTGTTGCCGCTATCTTCCTTCCCAGTGCGTACGGCTAGCCTGCATAATTGATGACTCTCAGCAAATTGTTAGGGAGCGTCTGCAAGTACCCTACTTCCGACTTCCGTACTGACCGACAGAACGCTGCAACGTAAGCGAAACAGCGCTAAAAGGGAATATCAATCACAATGGTCTGAGTCTAATTATATTTACCACTTCTCAGTAAAATTAATCTAATCTTCTCATTTCTGTTCCAACAACTGTTAAACTGTCTCAAATTTAATCGTTAAAATCGGATCAGGACTGTTTAATAATAATAATAATAATAAATAATCAGAAAATTGAATTTGTTTTTTTGTTTTTTTTTTCCCTAAAATTGCCAGTATACAATTTTATTTTATTTTTTTAAATGAAAATTTAATTATGTATTGGCAAATTTAGGAAGTGTATATATAATGGTGACATTTCGAAGTTGGCATAGCCTACACAAGGCACATTTCAATATCTTCACTGTAATTACCTGGAATAATTCTGCTATACACGACAGAAACTTGTTTGAGGTTTTGTATGCTTTAAAATATCTGTGAAGCAAAAAGTCACATAAATAAATAGTTCACCCAAAAACGAACATTTGCTGAAAATGTAGGTTGTCCAATGTGTAGATTAGTGTATTTCTTCATCAGAACAGATTTGGAGAAGTTATGCATTGCAACACTTAACCAGTCACTTCACCAACAGATCATCTGCAGTGGGTGACGTCAAAATGAGAGGTCAAACATCTGATAAAAACATCACAGTAATCCACAAGTCACTGACACAACTTTAGTCTACACTCTCAGAAATAAAAGGTACAAAAGCTGTCACTGGGGCGGTACCTTTTCAAACGGTACGTTTGTACCTAAAGGGTCCATTTTGGTATCTTAAAGGTACATATTAGTACCTACACTGTTAAAAAGTGTCCTGTTAAAAAAAAACAGGAAAGAACCGGCAGCTTGGTTGCCATCAAGTTACTGTAAAATTAACATCTTACTGTTGGGTAAAATTACAGTTGGCTACTGTTTATTAAAAACAGCAAAGAACTGGCAGCACGGTTGTCAGCAAGTTACTGTAAAATTAACTGTGTGTTACTGTTGGTGAAATTTACTGTTGGCTACTGTTTTTGCAAATACAGCATAACACTTTTTTTGCTCTTCTTCACAACTAAACTAACAATGTGTAAACTACAATATAAATATACTATACTATTGTGTACGCTATTGAATAATGGCCTGCTAGTAAAAAGGACAACATTTTCTTCTTGGTTTTTAATATATATTTGTACCCTTTGAAATAGTGACTTGAAATGTAACACAAGTAAAGCAGCTTTAAAGTGTTGATTCAAAACTTGTTTTGCTTTATTAAAAAAAAAAAAAATTACTTAGAAAAAACATTAAAGACAATAATTGAAATTTAAGGGGAAGAACTGGTCATAACAGAAATAAACTCATAATATTCCCCAAATCAGATTCTGATTTTCGTACAGAACATTGGCACAAAATTAAAACAAATTGTAAAATAAAGCCCAAAGCTTATTACATTTATGACAATAAATGTACATTTCAGCTGTATAAATGATAAATAAATTGCTTTAACTCTTTAACAATTCATTCTATAGGTCATGCAGGCTGTCCAAAAAATTAACTCTGGACACAAAGATTAAGTGAAAAACTTAGAGAACACCTGAGTAAATGTTTTTGAGTGAATAGAAATTAATGAATACCTGGAAAAAATAGAGATCAAAAGACTGTGTGTGTGTGTGTGTGTGTGTGTGTGTGTGTGTGTGTGTGTGTGTGTGTGTGTGTGTGTGTGTGTGTGTGTATTTTTCTGACAAATGAGGACATACATTTGTATAATGACAGGTATTACAAGGAGAAGGTGACTTTTCAGGACATTACCCCATGTCCCCACTTGAAAATCTGAAATAGCATAAAGTTTCCTGTAAGGGGTAGGGTTAGGTGTAGGGCAATAGCACATACAGTTTGTACAGTATAAAAACCATTACGCCTATAGCATGTCCCCACTTTTCACAAAAACAAACGTGTGTGTGTGTGTGTGTGTGATGTGAGTGTGTTTGTGGTCTGTGGTGTGTAATACTTGTATAAGTTCCCACTCAAAATCCATCACTTTTTTTAAGCAGACTGGAGACACGAGGGTTCACGGTTTTCTTTTTCTGGGTGACCTTCCCTGTCCGCTTTGATATGACTCCTCCAGCCTTGGTACCCTTTTCCGGATTTATCTCGATGAACCACCTGAAAAACAAATGTGTGTGTTTAGAATTAGTGTGGAGGGAAAAAAAAGATGGTAACACTTTATTTTAGGGTCTCTTAACTAGTTGCTTATTAGCATGCATATTACTAGGATATTAGACATTTATTAGTACTAATTAAGCACATATTAATGCCTTATTCTACATAACCTTATTCTACATCCCTAATCCTACCCAATACCTAAACTTAACAACTATTAATAAGCAGCAAATTAGGAATTTATTGAGGGAAAAGTCGTAGTTAATGGTGAATAAACGTTCCATATTCTAAAGTGTTACCAAAAAAGGTACTCACGGATTAATATATAAATATTAAAAGTATATAAAGTCTATTCTTGTATCAAGAACACTTCACTTTACTTTGTCAGGAAAGGAAAGCTTTCTTAACAAGCTCCAACACTCAGATCTTTTGGATTGAATGATGTGTTTCAGTCTAGATTAAAGATATCTCTTTGTTCAAGCATTGACATAACACATCTTATACCCTACTATTTTAGCCATGTCACACATGCACATGATCATCATTTTAATGCTAAAGAAGGATGGGTCCTAGATGAATCTGCTTCCTTTCAAGGTTTCCACCAACACCTCACCACGATAGACATTTTATTTCCTTGAAATTCACCTACTGCTCCCTGGGGCTCAAATATTTGATAGGAAATTTCTCTATTTGATGCTAGATTCCCTGTTCATTAGGGCCAAATGTTTCAATTAAACATACATTTTCTGTTAAGCTGCTTTAAAAATATATGTATTGTAAAAAGTGATATACAAATAAAATGTGAAGTGAATTGAATGTATGCATCCAAGTATCTAACCTTTGAATAAATTCCAACGTGCACGTGTCTTCAGCTTGGTACTGAAGATTGAAATTGTTTTAAGTAGAAAAATCAGCTCCAAGCCCAGACAGAAAAGCCAGCTGGATGCCTTCACAAATTATGTGCTCCTCAAGGCTGATCATCCAGTGCTGGATTCTTCTTCCTGGAGTTTCACCTGAACCTTTAAAAAGAAAAACACATTTAATGTTTTAATTTAATTCACATTTAATTTCAGCATTTACATAACATTCATTTGAAATTGCCAGATTACAAATGAATGCAAGGAAAACTAAAATAATTTTAAACAGTCACAGAGTTCAGCACTTCTAACATAAGAAATGCATTTCAACATGGACTGATCTGGACAGACCTTCAAGTCAAAATGTGCATACTGTAAATTGTGTATTGTAAAATTTATTTTTTATTTCATTTTTCAGACAACAAAGAAAGCCCATCCACTGAAAGTCCACACAGTTGCACTTGATGATGACATGATGATTTGATGCGTTTATCACTGAAAAGAGCAAATAAAAGATAGTGTCACTTCCGATATCCACTATATAGATTAGTTGCAGTAGCAAATGTAATGTATTTTGTCTATGAAATCGCGCAAAGCAAACGGGAACTTACATGTTAACAAGACTGATGAAGTCCCAGCGTGCTCTCTGCAGTTTACAAAAATACTGGATAGTAGCGTTTTATTTCCTTCGAGTAATAAATACAGTAAAATACCGTTATATTGTGTTTACGTCATTTCACAAAAACGAAGGAAAAAAACAGTAATGTACTGCTTTTGAACAATACAGGATTATACTGTTGAAATTCTACCGTAAATTTACAGCAATTTTTAACAGTGATCGGTTAACATCTGATGTAGCAAAAAAGCTGGGGGTTTATAATGAACAAATTCATGATTAAGACATTTTTTAAATTCAAACCGTTGCTTCCAGCAAAAAATACATGTCTTACAAAATACATGTGATTTAATGCTACATGTCTCAAAATCTATCCCGATAAAGAAACAAATTCATCTCCATTTTGGATGGCCTAATTTTTCAGCAAATGTTCATTTTTGGATTAATTTTTCCTTTAAAATCTCTACATTCTGAGGACAAATGTCGCGTTTCTAAAGAAATACATTGGGGACATGTGGACATGAAAAAGTATCTTTGGCATTTAGATTAGACTGTGGCATTGTTTGTATTTGTGGGGTTGGTTCAAGCAGTGTGGTTGAGGAAGCAGGTACATGGTCAAAGGTTGCAGGCAATAGTTAATCCTCCTCTAATCCTTTTAGGAAGTGAAAGGAAACAACAGCTTTAGACTACCTCCAACTCCCCCTTCTGGGCCACCTGAGCATTTTTTTTAGTCCTCACTGATGAGCCTCAAGTGGATGAAGCCTTGCTGTGCAATGCACCACCAGCCATGTCTGTGTTTGGTCACTGTCCTTGGTGCTGAAGCCCCACTTTGTATGTGAGCCAAAAGAGACACAGAGGCATCTTCACATGACACTGTCTGCAGAGCTGATGAATAACAGAGTACATTTTTATGTGTTTGCGATGTAAATTTTTTGGGACTGTGGCCTGCAAGTATTACAGGAGCTTACAGTGTCTGAAGATATTACTGTAAACCTAATCTCAAGTAAGAAAGCTCTAAATCCTAATCTCAGTCACCATGGAGGATCTTAAGAATAATTGCATTTGACAAGATAGAAAGATTTAAAAGTAATGTGTCCATAATGTTTGCAAGAAAATAAAACGGAATGCTCCCTAATGTTTGAGAACATTCAGAAATTTGTTACAATTTATTTGTCAAGGTTGCTAGATACTAGATAGATAGCAGAAAAGCAAGAGAAACTATAGAAAAGCAGGATAAAGAGATATTTTAAATCTGAGTTGGAAACTAATTGCTCTAAATCATTATTCTTGTCTACTGTAGTAAAATGCGGTGAGTAATCATAAAGACATAAGATTTTTAAATAGGCCCAGTAGTCAAGTTTGCTTAAGTGTATTACACTGAGTTCAATAGACTGTTCTGTTGTTTAACAACATACCAATTGTTCAGCTGACGACATTTATTTCTGTGAAAAACTGTGAAAAACTAAAAAAAGTAGAGAAAAAAACTTATTAAACCATTAATAAGATAAATGGACCTTTTTTACATTTCCGAGTTTCTCAGCATGCTCTCATTGAATTTACTAATTTCTTTTAAGGTAAGTGGTTGCAATCAATTTATTTGAGCTACATTTAAATAAACAAATTTTGTTGAAAGTTAGTCAATTAAATTTGTTTATTTAAATGTAGCTAAAATAAATTGATTGCTTAAAAAAAAAAAGGTAACACTTTATTTTAAGGTGTCATAATACAGAGTATGTTACACAGCTACTTGTACACTTAAGTACAATCTTGATACACTTTATTTTAAGTAGCTTATGCCTGTGTACTTACATTTATAATTACATTGTATAAAGTCCGCAACACATATGTAATAATCTTTATACATAAGTAGCTGTGTAACAGACTCGGTCTGACATATTTCTCCAAACTACTATTCATTTCTTCGAGGGTTACTGTCAGTGAGGAAAAGAGAGGAGAATCCACTACTATTATTTATACACGGACGCCATCTGGCGACAGACTGCAGTACTGCCTGTCTGGAGTATAACACATGCGTCAAAGACGCGGATTGGTCAGTTGTCACAAGGTGCAACAGCTACTCCCTCTCGTCTGTCAAATGTAGCCGTTAATGTTCCAGATTTGTCGTTAAAAATGACGCTGTTTATGAACGCTTGCGCTCTTGTAGTCAGAGTCCTCACTCTACCGCTGCACATTGCGAAGGTGATTGGACTTTTGTCTTTGTACAAACGCGTCTTTCCTCTAATCGTCTATAAATTCTCGTTCTCCTACAATGACAAAATGAACGACAGCAAAAGGGAATTATTTCGAAACTTGGATAAATTCTTCCCCCCGAAAGGTTCTCTGCGCATCCTGGAGTTGGGCTGCGGATCCGGGGCGAACTTTGAGCACTACCCGACGGGCTGCAGGATCACATGCATCGACCCCAACCCGCATTTCCAGAAGTACCTGGAGAAAAGTATGGCGAAGAACGATCACCTCGTTTATGACAGCTTCGTTGTAGCGTCGGGGGAGAATCTGAAGGCGGTGGGGGACAACTCTGTGGATGTTGTGGTGTGCACGCTGGTTCTGTGCTCAGTCAAGGATACGCAGAAGGTTCTGCAAGAAGCAAAGAGAGTTCTGAGGCCTGTAAGTCAGTGCTCAGGTGGTGGAAGTCCAGTATTTTTTTTATGGTATTTCATAAACGGTCTCTTATCATCAAAGAGTGACTATCGATTACATTAAGTTTATTTGAGAGGAAAGGTAACTCAGCATTGCGTAACTACATGTAGATCGCCGTTTGCTGCGATAAACCCATTTGTAACAGCTGTTTGTTTTAGGGCAGATGTCACCATACAGATTAGGCTGCTGTTTTTAAATGCTGGAACATTTTAAGCTAAATAACTTCTATTCAAATGCACAATTATGGGTTGAGAAATATAATTTTGCAATTTATTTTTCTTCAGGGAGGTGCATTTTTCTTCCTTGAACATGTGGTGTCTGACCCCTCAAGCTGGAGTTACTTTTTTCAACATGTTCTTCAACCATTCTGGTAATATAAAAACATGCCGTATTTATAAAATCACCATTATATTTTACTCTTATATTTTACTCTATAAAATCACCATTATTTTGGAATTTTAGTAACTTTTATAATAATAATAATAGTTATTTATCTCAAGTAAAAAAAAAAAAAATAGGGTAAATTTCATATAGTGGCAAATGTAAATGTAAAGCTAAAATACTATGTTGCAGCTTTGAAAAAATATGAGTTGGTAAAATACCTGCGTAAATATAGCAAAATATGCTTTCAATCACCCATAACTTTTTTTTTTTTTTTTGCTTTTGCTTTGAAACCATACTTTTTACAATTTTACATAATGATGGAATACTGGAATACTTGTAACAAAGCATATGACCACTATAGAATAAGAAAGTCCACATCCATCATCTTCACCTCCAAGATCGTCTGAGACCAGCCAACCGGACAGCTGCTGGAGCAATCGGTTTGCATAACCAAAGAATTTCTGCACAAACTGTCAGAAACCGTCTCAGGGAAGCTCATCTGCATGCTCGTCGTCCTCATCGGGGTCTTGACCTGACTGCAGTTCGTCGTTGTAACCGACTTGAGTGGGCAAATTCTCACATTCGATGGCGTCTGGCACTTTGGAGAGGTATTCTCTTCATGGATGAATCCCAGTTTTCACTGTACAGGGCAGATGGCAGACAGCGTGTATGGCGTCGTGTGGGTGAGCGGTTTGCTGATGTCAACGTTGTGGATCGAGTGGCCCATGGTGGCGGTGGGGTTATGGTATGGGCAGGCGTATGTTATGGACAACAAACACAGGTGCATTTTATTGATGGCATTCTGAATGCACAGAGATACCGTGACGAGATCCTGGGGCCCATTGTTTTGTCATTCATCCACGACCATCACCTCATGTTGCAGCATGATAATGCACAGCCCCATGTTGCAAGGATCTGTACACAATTCCTGGAAGCTGAAAACATCCCAGTTCTTGCATGGCCAGCATACTCACTGGACATGTCACCCATTGAGCATGTTTGGGATGCTCTGGATCGGCGTATACGACGGCATGTTCATATTCCTGCTAATATCCAGAAACTTCGCACAGCCATTGAAGAGGAGTGGACCAACATTCCACAGGCCACAAATAACAACCTGATCGACTCTATGCGAAGGAGATGTGTTGCACTGCGTGAGGCAAATGGTGGTCACACCAGATACTGAATGATTTTCGGACTCCCCCAATACAGTAAAACTGCACATTTTAGAGTGGCCTTTTATTGTGGCTAGCCTAAGGCACACCTGTGCAATAATCATGCTGCCTAATCAGCATCTTGATATGCCACACCTGTGAGGTGGATGGAGTATCTCGGCAAAGGAGAAGTGCTCACTAACAGAGATTTAGACAGATTTGTGAACAATATTTGAGAGAAATAGGCCTTTTATGCACATAGAAAAAGTCTTAGATCTTTGAGTTCAGCTCATGAAAAATGGGGACAAAAACAAAAGTGTTGCGTTTATAATTTTGTTCAGTGTATATCAGAAGGAGTGAACAAAATGAAGTGAACGGATTCGCATGGTGACGTGTACACTGAGCGTGAGACTTGGCTGTTGCAAAAACGTCACATTTGTACTTTTATGTTACATGTACCTTTAGAAAATAATATTAATAGCAATAACACTTAAAATGACTTCATATTGTAATCAGCTTTGTGGTTTCATTTTTGTAATGCTTATATGGTCATAATCATTAAATACTATTAGAATACTGTCAACAGTATTTGTTCATAATTTGATTAGTTCCTAATCATATCAGCCTAGAAAATCGCAACTTTTCATTTTCTGCCGGTCTTAGTACACGATATAACTACAGAAGAGTCAAGTTTTAAATAGGACAAATATCGAAACTCTTTGGTCATTTTTGAACGCTATGCTACTGGTCTAATCGGATTCAATGATTTATGCTAAGCTATGCTAAAAGTGCTATCGCCAGACCCGGAGATCGGCTGAATGGATTCAAAAATGGTAAAACTCAACTTATTAACTCTGGGGGAGTTGGAGAATGAGCCTATTTCCAAAAAAAGTGGAGTGTTCCTTTAAGTTTGCTCACGCCACAACCACAGCCCTGTGACAAACACTGAGCAGTTTTACCGGGCAATATGACAATATAACAATGATCCACTGTTTGAGATCTAGCTATAGTGTATTCTCCCCTTACAAAATTAGCCATGGTTTTGCTACTCTAACCATAGTTTATCCATGGTATTTAATAAGATTGTGGTTATACGAATGGTAATACATACACCAAAAACACAGTCGCTACACATTTAGTAAAACCATGGTAAATTGTTGTAATTATTTTAGCAGTTAGCCTATATCAGTACCACTGTAGTGAAGGAGACTGAATAGTAATGAATATTTGCAACCTCTCAGACAAACAACAGAGCGATTTTTATTTATTTAAAGAGATTTACATATTAGTTTGTTTTATTCTAAGCGTATGTAAGATGTTTTTCAAAAAATAATCATGTAAAACGGTTGGCTTTTTCTTTGGTGATTTGCATTTGTTGAAGCTGAGTGCTCCTGAGTGTGACCTAAAACATGGCAGAATCTGACGCGGCGTGACGTAGGTTCCCATTCTCTATAGAAGCCCAATAGAAACCATCACAGAAATTCCAATGGTTTCCATTAAAATACCATTATAAAAACCATTAGCTTTTTCCAGTAAAACCATTACAAAATTCCTTTTTGTAGTGTGTTTTAGGCATTTTTCCAATAGGATTTAACAACCCACCTATAGAATCCATCATATACCAGTAGACACCATTATAGTTTCCATTAAAACCAATACAATTCCCATTATAACCATTAAAACCATTACATTTTCTATTGTGTTTTGGGCAGGGTTATGTTTTTTTTCAGCAGGGATATAAAGTCATTTTAAGTGTTATTGCTATTAATATTATTTTCTAAAATATAAAAGTACATATGTGACGATGTTTTTGCAACAGCCAAGTCTCACGCAAAGTGTACACGTCACCGTCCGAATCCGTTCACTTCATTTCATTCACTCCTTCTGTTATAGTCCACTCAACTGCCATACACTAGGCCTACATAGGGATTAGTGAATGAGTGAACAAGTGAGCGATTTCGGACACAGCTATTAGGTTGTCGAAATCAGAATGCATTGTGGGTAAAAAGTAGTGAACGAATGTAGGGAATGAAGTTGTTTACTCAGAATTCGGACAGCACTACAAAATGGCTGACACCCAATATAGTGCACTATATAGTGGATGGGGAGCGGTTTCGGACACAGCTTATGCTTTACTTGTATGTTTTCAGGTACTATTTCGGTGATGGCTGTGATACAACACGCGCTACTTGGAAGCACCTTGAGGCAGCTGGATTTTCTGACCTGCAGCTACGTCACATCCAAGCTCCTCTGTTTTTTGTGTTGAAACCACACATTGTTGGTTATGCAGTTAAATAATTTTGCAGAAAATTAATTTTGCCTACAAAAACAGCAACAACCTTCATTCAAAATTGATTCATTTCACCATCTACTTTTAAATGTTTTTGTATGAAAGAGCAATTTGTATTAAACCATAAAATTGAACGTTTTTGTTTAATGTGCAAAAGACTGCATTGTATATTTTATATGAATGTATCTTGTTGCATGAGTATCCTGTTTTTAAAACACATTACTATTAAGATTGAGTACAAAAATTCCAGCAGGTACAACAACAAAAATACTTTTATCTATATAAAAAGGCTTTTGGAGATAAATGCAGGGCAGCTTTTGTGAGGTTGTGATTAATGCATAAAGGAGCCATACTGCCATCTTGTGGTTAGGAGGAATTAATATTGATTACCTAATTTTGACTTCATAGTGTATACTTATATAATATAGTTAAATAAAATACTCAAAAAGACCACTTTGCATTCTCCACCTTTAAATTTTGACAGACAATTCTAACACTGTTCTTTAAAGGTGCCATAGAATGCATTGATACAGTATTTTAAATTGTTCTCTGATATCTACATAGAAGGTATGTGGCTCAGGTAAGGGCAAAAAATCTCCAGAAACGGTTTTAAATGTCCATTTAAAACCCTAGGATTTCTCCCTAGAATTAAACGCTCTGTTATTGGCTTATTTTGCGCTTTATTTGCTTTCCGTACCTTTCTGAGTACAGACACCAACCCATCCCTGCACTTCACATCCCCTGCACAGCCTGGAATATAACATTAATTTCCATGATCTGCCTTTTTCGCTGTCGTCCTCGCTTGTTTCTTCACAATACCTGCAGAGCTTCTGATGGTTCGGCTGGAGGCAGGCCTAGAACGTGGGTGGGTATATGCAAATGTTGGGGGCGTAACTATTAGAGATCCCGACTCTTATGTCACAGTTGGTGTTATGTTCTGATTCGCCTATTTTTCAGTGGTCTTTTTTATTCACAAGATTTACATAAGGAGGAAACTATAGTGTTTGAGGCTCACTGTATGTCATTCCCATGTACAGAACTGTTATTATTTAACTATGCCAAGGTAAAGACAGTTTTCATTCTATGGCACCTTTAAATATGGTATGATTAAAAAAATAAAGCTATAATTTTTAAATATGAAGTAAATATGAAATAATTATCTTTCTTTTTAATGCAACAACCAAGACACGTTTCCCAAATATTTACCAACATCATTTCATAATAAGCTAACCTTGCATCTCCTGTCTAAGCGACTTACAAATGCAATCAAAACCAACAAAAGAGCAACAACATGCAAGTGCTATGACAGTACACAGCAATTTTTTTAATGAGTAGAGAGAATATAGAAAAAGAAACCTAGTTTTTTTTTTTTTTTTAAAGAAACAAGTACATATAGAAAAGAAAAGCTAGCAGTTATAGAATACATATGTAATTGATAGAGGGTTAAGTGTATGTGTGTGTATTTTTTTTTTTAAATAAAAAGACGACAGATAGATACAATACAATTAGAGTAGAGAGTGTTAGTGCTAGAGGGTCAAATAAAGATGGAAGAGATGTGTTTTTAGCCGTTTCTTGAAGATGGCTAAGGATTCTGCTCGAATAGAGTTGGGCAAGGCATTTTACCAGGTGGGAACAGTTAATGAAAAGGTCTGTGAAAGTGATTTTGTGCCTCTTTGGGATGGTACAATAATGCGTCGTTCACTTTCAGAACACAAGCTTCTGGGCACAGGAGAAAACATTAAAGCCTTGAATTTTATGCGAGCAGCTATTGGTAGCCAGTGCAAATTGTTACGTGCGTTCTTTTCAGCTCATTAAAGATTAATCTTGCAGTGGCATTTTGGATTAATTGTAGAGGTTTGATGGAATTGGCTGGAAGACCTGCCAAGAGAGCATTGTAGTCAAGTCTGGACAGAACAAGAGCTTGAACAAGGAGTTGTGTTGCATGTTCCAAAAGAAAGGGCCTGATCTTCCTAATATTGTATAAAGCAAATCTGCAGGACCGGGCAGTTTTAGCAATGTGGTCTGAGAAATTCAGCTTATCATCAATCATAACTCCAAGGTTTCTGGCTGTTTTTGAAGGAGTTATGATTGATGATGAGCCTAACTGGAAGGTGAAATTGTGATGAAGTGATGGGTTTGCTGAAACTACAAGCAGCTCTGTCTTAGCTAGGTTGAGTTGAAGGTGATGGTCCTTCATCCAGTAAGAAATGTCTGTTACACAAGCTGAGATGGGAGCAGCTATTGTCGGATCATCAGGATGGAATGAGAGGTGGAGTTGAATGTTATCAGCATAGCAGTAATATGAAAAGCCATATTTCTGAATGACAGAACCTAATGATGCCATGTAGTCTACATGATGTAGACAGTATACCTGTCTATATAATAATATATAATATATAATAATACCTATTTTTACAAAGGTTAAAGGCACAGGTTGTTGGATATTATTTTAGAATTAAATGAGATTGAACTTAAAGGTGCACCATCGATCGTGGAAACAAGCAAAGATGACACACACACACACAAGCATATTCAAACAAAAGCCAACACGGATAAATTGTATGAAACAATGCAAAATTAACGTTACTCACCTATCAAATAGAAACCACACAACCTCGGCATCCCATTCGAGCCCTTCCTGGCCGCTCCTCCACTGCTGGAAAGCTGCTCCGATATTTACGCGGGTCCTACCTCTTGCTTGATCGTAACCCTTATTTTTAATGTTTTGTTTCTCTGATATTTTCTTCTTTTTTTTTTTATCTGCCATATCCTGTGCGCTAAAACTGAGCGCTCTCTTCTCCCTGTCATTACAAGACACGCCTCCTTACTGCTGATTGGCTACAAGTGTGTTTCGGGACACGGTCCAACGCTGTGGTCAAAAGCGATTTTCAGAAATTGCTTAGTGCACCTTTAATTGTATTTTTTAATAAGTTCATCTCATTATAACGGTCGGGTAATGCGCCAAACACTCATGATTATTTCTTCTCGCAAAAGCTGCTTGAACAGGAGAGTTTAAGATAGTAAAAATAATAATTCCAATACATATAGAATGCATGCAATGCACAGTTATTGACGTGTAATTACACAATCTAAAGTTACTATTGCTTTTTATCTAAAGTTAGTTACATGTAGGATAAACTGTGACAAAGTTGTTTCTGAGTATTACGCACAGTTTCTGTGTAGTAGCCTACGGTTGTGGCTATGTACAAAAAAAATTGAAGCTCAGTTTCAAAGAGGCTCTTGGAAAATCTCCACTCAAGTGGTTAAAGCCTCTGCTAAATGTTAATGTAAATGTATTGACAACAATTAACGACATTCATAAGAGACTCATTTCATGCTGTAGAAACTGAGTTGTTTAGAGGGAATTGAAGGCTTCGTATCGGGAAAAAAATATTATACCGACTGTAATATATTCCTTATTTTGATGGGAAATAAACTGAGTCAAAAGTGAGCAAACATGGGAGGCGCGAGCGTCAATCAACGCCGAAAACCCCGCCAAATGCCACCACAAAGGTCGAAATATGACGTCATACACTGTTGCATCTTTTTAAAAACAATTCAAATAATATAATCCATCCTAAATGTAAAAATATGCAAATGTTCTTGGCTGCAACCCTGCAGATTTAAAGTTTGTAGTTTTAACTATGCTAAGCGTTCACGCAGTGACGTATCAGGCAGAGTTCACCAAACTGAGCTTTGGAAAGAGGTCAAATTCACGTGACGAGCTTGCGTTTACCGTGTCCAGAACGGAAAGTGAAACTTTACCGCCCCTTTAGTGTTCCAGGTTGGTTGTTAAAATGACGCTGTTTATGAACGCTTGCGGTTTTTTATTCAAAGTCTTCACTCTACCGCTCTACCTCGCAGAGCTGGTTGGACTGTTGTCTTTCTACAAACGCGTCTTTCCTCGGTTCTTATATAATTTCACGTTAGCTTACAATGAAACGATGAAGGAAAAGAAAAGGGAACTATTTCGAAACTTGGATAAATTCTTCCCCCCGAAAGGTTCTCTGCGCATCCTGGAGTTGGGCTGCGGATCCGGGGCGAACTTTGAGCACTACCCGACGGGCTGCAGGATCACATGCATCGACCCCAACCCGCATTTCCAGAAGTACCTGGAGAAAAGTATGGCGAAGAACGATCACCTCGTTTATGACAGCTTCGTTGTAGCGTCGGGGGAGAATCTGAAGGCGGTGGGGGACAACTCTGTGGATGTTGTGGTGTGCACGCTGGTTCTGTGCTCAGTCAAGGATACGCAGAAGGTTCTGCAAGAAGCAAAGAGAGTTCTGAGGCCTGTAAGTTTAGAACAGTCAGTGCTCACTAAGGTGGAAAGATAACACATTTGGTTTTTTCACATTTTATAATACAGATTATTAGGATACTAGTTCACTAGTAAAATACTAGTTCATTTTAAACAAAACAACCAAATTCAAATACACAGTTTTGAGCTGAGAAATATACATTTTGTACTTTTCTTTCTTAAGGGTGGAGCATTATTCTTCCTTGAACACGTGGTGTCTGACCCCTCAAGCTGGATTTACTTTTTCCAACATGTTTTTCAGCCTCTCTGGTAATATAAAAACACCATATTCATAAAATGATTAAAACTATTTTATCATTATATTTACTTATGGTCTTCATAAAAATGTTTTTAGTGGCAAATACAGTCATGGGCAAAAATATCGGCAAAGAGTCAAAATTATCAAACAGGTGTGCACATCCCAAACACCCAGATCGGGATCAGGTGCAGAACAACTAAGTAATTTAAATGGAAACAAAAGAATTGAAGTTCGCACACTGAAAAATAGCTGTTCAGGATTAATTTATTATTAGCAACGTTTCGACCCACAGGTCTTCATCAGGCACATTACCAAATGTAATATCGGCACCCTTGGTAAATATGATCAAAGAAGGCTGTGAAAATTAATCTGCATTGTTAATCCTTTTGATATATATATATATATATATATTTTTTAAAAAATCACAAAAATCTAACCTTTCATTGGATAATAAGAATTTAAAATGGGGGGGGGGGATCATTATGAAATGAATGTTTTTCTCAAATACACGTTGGACACAATTATTGGCACCCCTAGAAATTCTTATGAGTCAAATATCTCTGAAGTATATTCTCATTCATTTTCACAATTTTGAGCACTCCAGGGTGATTATGAACATGAAATTATCCAGCCATGGCTTCCTGTTTCCCAGAAATATAAATAGGAGGGAAAACAAAGCCCAAATTCCCTTAATCATTCATCACAATGAGAAAAACCAAAGAATATATTTCTGATGTGCAGCAAAAGATAATTGAGCAAATTAGTGAGGTGGCTTTAAGAAAAGAGCTAGAGCAGTGAAAATTCCCATTTCCACCATCAGGGCAATAATTAAGAATTTCCAATCGACATAAAATGTTACGAAACTGCCTGGAAGAGGACGTGTGTCTATATCGTCCTAATGCACGGTGAGAAGGAGAGTTTGAGTGGCTAAAGACTCTCCAAGGACCACAGCTTGGAGAATTGCAGAAAATAGTTGAGTCTCGGGGTCAGAAAACCTTAAAAAAAAAATTGTCAAACAGCACCTACATCACCACATGTTGTTTGGGAGGGTTTCAAGAAAAATTCCTCCTAGCTCATCCAAAAACAAACTCCAGCATATACATGCAATATAGTAATCACACTTGCAACCAGTTAAAATGTTGAAACGATGACTCAACCTTTGTGCTGTGTGTCACACTGAGCATGGAGAAAAGAAAGAAGTGAAAAGAGTTGTCTGTGGATTTCTATTTTTTTCCAAAGGGGGTGCTACCAAATATTAAGTTAAGGGTGCCAATAATTTTCTCCAGTGCATTTTTTGGTTTCTGTATGGAATTGTATCAGATTGGACTTTTCTTCAGCTTTTTTTTGTGTTGTTCCAATGCAAACAAAAAAAATTAAATGTGATTACCAAAACGTTTGCAACTGCAACAATTTTCTGAGAGAAGGGTTGCATTTTCTGACAGAATTCCAAGGGTGCCGATATTTTTGGCCGTGAATGTATATGGCTTGTCAATCGATTAAAACTTTTAATCGCGATTAATCACACATTTTTATTTGTTCTAAATGTACCTTAAATTAATACTTTTCAAGTTTTTAATACTCTAATCAACATGGGCATGGACAAATATGGATGATTTATGTAAATGTATGTTTATTATTATTGAAACCATAGTCAACATAGAGCATGAAGACTAGACATGTTTCAAAGGTCAGATGTTTTTCAAAGAACTTGTTCATGTCTATTAGGAGGAGAAACAAGTTCTTATTAACACGTTAACTTTGACAGCACTAGTGTGTGTGTGTGTGTGTGTGTATATATATATATATATATATATATATATATATATATATTCATTCATTCCAGTTAACGCATATGTATATTTCATTTAACACAATGATGGAATACTAGTAACAAAGCATGACCTCTATGGAATAAGAGCACCTATAAATGTACTGTATGTATGTTTATAGCTATCATATATTTTTATGCTTGTCAGGTACTATATTAATGATGGCTGTGATACAACCCGCACTACTTGGAAGCACCTCGAGGTAGCTAGCTTCTCTGACCTTCAGCTATGCCACATCCAAGCGCCTTTATTTTTTATGCTCAAACCACACATTGTTGGTTATGCAGTAAAATGATGAATATGAATTTTGCTGAATGAAACACCTTCTAAAGGCTTTTTCAGGCATGTTTTCTTTCAGTAAGCCTGATTCATTTCAATATGGACTTTTAAATGTTTGTATGAAAGAGCAATTTGTACTGAATCTATAAAATAAAAAGTTTTTGTTTAATGTAAAAAGACAATCTCAAGACTGCATCTCACATTTTATATGACTTAACTTGTTGCATGAGTATCCTGTCTGTGAAACACAGCACTATTAAATACAAAAATATCAGCAGGTAAAACAACAAAATACTTTCATCTATATAAATCAGGCTTTTGGAAATTAATGCAGGCCAGCATTTGCGAGTTTATGGTTAATGCATAAGAGAGCAATACTGCCATCTTGTGGTTAGGAGGAATGCATGTCATACAAAGTAACACTTTTAAAAGAAATGAAGCATACCTTAATACTTTTTCCTTCCTACTTCCATACTTGTTATAATACGATGGCATTAGCTAAATACTCAAAAAGACCATCTTGCATTCTCCAACTTTAAATTTTGAGATGCTTCCTTTCCAACATATGTATAGCTGATTAATTGAACTACTTTGATTTGTATTGTTTTTGTACTTTTCCTAAGCCTGGAAATAAATTTGTCAATTATTTATGGAAATTAAAACAAAGTTGTTATTCTTTTATTTCCAAAATGTATTGAGTGGAGATTTTCCAAGAGCCTCTGAGCCACAAATTAGGCAAGCAACAAAGCAACACTGAAAGGGAGAAAAACAAAGGCTGGAAAAATATTTATTTAGATTCACTTTAGCAAAAACAAGTGACATCGGTTTTTTTCATCGTATACTCCCTGATTCGATTGTCTTGTAACAGCTTGGCTTATAAACAGTGGTAAGCCTCAGGCCTATTACTCAGCTAAAACCAACAACGGTCCCAACCTAAGTGTGTATATGGCTTAAAGACATATTACAAAGACCTGGACTAGAAAGGACTTGGGTTTGAATTCTACAATATTAGTCTATCAATCCAGAATAAAGCTTAAATGAGTTTACCACTGTTTCATGTTACCCATAATAGTAAAGCTGAAAGTCCTCACCTTAAATTCTGCTCCGTCTCTGTAGAAAACGTCTCACTAAAACTCATTGAAATAAAATACGGAATGGGGATAAGAATACCAGAGCTTCCTAAGAAGGGGAAAATAGCAAAAATGCAAAGAACACATCTGCATGACTTCATGAAAAACACAATCGCGTCACAATTTTCATACGTACAAGCGCATCTGAGATAAGGTGTAAAAATACCAGTCTTCTATCTGGATAAAGAAAAGTTCAGCTAGCGCTTCAAATAAAATTAACATTCAATATTCCCTGGAAACCAAATGGGTCAAGAATAAAGCGAGATCTCCCAGTGTAGACGTGCCAATGCTTGCACAAGATACATACACAAATATAAACATCTGTTGACTGCAAATAAAAATGTTAATGGAAAAGCGTATCCCTCTTTCCATCTATCCTGAAAATCATAACAGTTGCTGTTGTTTCTGGTCAATCGTTCTTAGGCTATTAGTTAAAAATGAGTTGTATAAAAACAAGCATTTGACATGAGGATTAAATGCATCCCCCATGCCAAAAAAAGTCCCTGTGTCTTTGTTTGTATAAGCACATAGGCAGACAGGTCTGCCAGCAAAGTCCCATTAGCATGATTGGATGGATGTCCCACTAGCCAGTTTTAACGCAGTACAGGTCCTTTAATGTCTTGAGCTCCTCGATAAGAGTCTTGTTCTGATTCTCCAGGACTGCCACACGGTTCTCCAAACACTTCACATACTCCTTTTTCTTTCTGCGGCACTCTCTGGCTGCCTCCCTGCACACATTGATTCGCAATTACACAAAAAATGCAGTTAGGCTTACAATGCAATAAAAATTACCCATATGAACACAACCGCAGGATATTATACATCACCAACCAACTTCATCTCGCTAAACAAACCAATCCTCTTTCGCTCAAATACACCCACCTGTTCTTCGCCAGGCGTATCTCTCTCTTCATTTGCGGGTCATCGCTTTTGCCCTGAGAGCTGATAACGGGTGATGTCATGACGACGGTCTGAGGCAGCGAGGAGGAAGAAGAGCGGATCTGATAAGCTTGCATTTCTCCCCCTGCACCTGTAACACAGTATCAAAGCCAGAGTGTGTCCCACATGTACTAAAGCAACAATACCAGCTGATTGCCAAATGAAAAGGTCATTTTGCCTTTGTGTGCCAACCTTGGAGCACCACTTGGTTACTAGGCAGCAGAATCTGTTGTCCATCAGCGGTCTGAGCGTATTGCAGGATAGTTGGCTGGCTTGGGTTCGAGTTGGTCATGGTGAGAGTCTGCAGGCTTTGCACACCCTCTGAACCAGCACTGGCCAGCTGCAGAGAGCCATTGGATGAAATCGCAACTGCAAAGGGGCAAACAAAACTGTGATGGATGGTTTATGGTACAATATTATGCAACTGCTTATTACAACTGTGCTCTAGTTCATGCTGTAAAATAATAAGAAAAATCAAGTTTGTATAAACAACAAACTGCATGGCTTATGCAACCATTTGCTTCATTTCTGTTGCAAAATACATAGGAAGTTACCACATGATGCATTCAGCACCTCACAAAACCCATTGTATTAAAATAATATGCTAGCTTGGCTTACTATATTGGCCAGTGCTTGTCTGGTAGATCGGAGTAGGGAGTGAGACGCTTGTTATGGCAGAGGAGGTGGAGCTTTCCTCTTCTCCCTCATTCTGAGTCGCCACTTCCTCAGCTGATAGATCGTTTAGAATCTTCCTGAAACACAAAAAAGGAACAGAAAGTTTGTGTGTAGTGCCTAAACCTTTGGTTCTGTGCCAGAGATGTGCCTGGAGTTTGGCAAACTTTGCTTTTTACTCTCCTCTCACTAACATTGTGTTTGTGTATAATTAAGGACACATGAAATAGAGCACAAAAATATCCAGAATAAAATCCTAAAGTCTACAAAAAGATGGGTTTTTTTTTAAACAATGGGTGAAATATGCTGGTTCTGGCCAGCATATTTCCAATATAATCATTGCAAAAAGTCACCATGAAAATCAAACCATTATTGAAGAATTGACAATTCTTATTTTTTATAAAATACTGCAGTGTTTTATTTTTATTATAAATTATTTATCTGTGAACATCGTTTTTTTTTTTATTCATGCGCACGACATGAACTTCAAATCAAAAAGATTAACAACTTCCCCTCTCATAACAAACGCTGGGCAATAATCTCCAGCAGCCTGTCACTTACATGTATCATTGTTGTTTGCAAATGTTGCAATCTCAGTCAGTTCCAGAAGAACAAAATCAAATCGCTTGTAACATTTTTTACTAATTTAAAAAGCCATTTCACTTAGATATACATCACAATAGAAGAAAAGAGGTTACATAGCGACTAACTAAAAATGTCTTCCGTCTTCGCTTTCTCACTCTATTAGTCATTAAAGTGCAAGAGAACCATACTTGGGAGAAACTGCTTGGTTACACAATCACCATGAATAATAATGAGTTTACTGAGGGAATATTTTGGAGCAGATCCAGTTCTTCGGTGTGCGAAGCTGTTTGCTGGTCACTGCCAAGGCCATGAGAGTCCACCTCACTGACTGGCTCTGATAAATACAAACTTGCTACATGTGGTCAGAGGCTCTGCAAGAGCAATCCCTCTGATTGTCCAAAAACTATGTAAATAAAGGCTAGTAGCATGCCAGCTTTAGAAGTAATGAAAGAATCTGTGCAATTTTGAGGTGACACTCATCAGGCCCAGCAGACTCATAAATTATTTGCTCCAGCCCCCTGGGCTTTTTACCTGTAGGATGGGCGCCGGGCCAAGATCTCTCTTGACTTCTGGTTAGATGCTCCGCTGTCGCTTGATTCCTGAGAATCATCACTGTCAGATCCTTGGCCCTAATAGGAAACATTGTTTAACTGGAGGGGAAACATATCATTGATTTCACCCTGAAGTAAAAGCATTCAGAAGTTTTAAAGATCAGGAAGTTTAAGATCACTGTATGCGTGTCTGCACATTACCTGTGCTTGTGCTAGTGGAGACTGGATAACCGATGACTGCGCTGACTGAATCACACCTTGAACCTGGAACTGACCGCTGGGCAGCTGAACCACAGCCACTGGATTCCCACCCAGAGACATCTTTGTACATGATAATCATAACATGGAACATGAAATTTTATTGCTGTTTTTTTTTTTAAACAAATGCTCAGTCACAACATGTATATGTATGAAAATGTGTGTACATAAGTACATACATGAACAGTACCTGTGCTATCTGTGATATGTGAGAGGCAGTTATAGTAGTGGGGATGGCAACAGTTTGATCAGAGCCATTACTGTTATTCTGCTGGACCCCCTCCATTGCCACTGCAGATCAACAAGATTTTGACAGATTTTGGTCAATATTTAATGTAGATGTGATCCTTTCCATGACCAGTACTTGTATACAGAGCTTCCACAATTTTTGAATTTCCTAGTTCTGTGATTACTAGAACGTACTGTTTACAGAGATTACTTTAAACAAGCATTTTATAACCGGTTATATTTAGAGCTGATCATAGTAATAATAATAATAAAAAATCAATTAAAAAGTATATTTTTATACTTAATCTAGATCTAACATATTTGATCATACATGCCTTGCAAATAACTGTAAAAAAATGTTTGGTAATACATTTTTTTTAATGTAATTTGTTAACATTACATATAAAAAAACAACAACTTAAAATTAGAATTTCTAATAAAAAATAAAATCCACATATAGTGTGTAAAAATATATACATGACAAATTACTTGTAAAAATTACACTAAATAAATAATCATTCAGATGGAGACCAGTGGATTTTTTATTTATTTATTATTTTAATTTTCAATTTTAGTAGTTTAATTTTGAACCAAGGGCAGAAAAACTATGTCCGTGTACAATTTTGCAGACTGACAGCAAACATGTGAATGCTGAAGAACACAGGCTGTTTTTATATGTGCTTACAGGATGGTCGGTCAGGGTGTGTGTGTGTGTGCGCACTGAGATAGTTTTGTGGTCAACTCTGGCTAACAGTCAAAAGCCTTGATTTTGTCACCGTTTCCATTTCACCCCAACCCAGAGTCAGCGCCTTCAGCTCCACCACACACACTTACACTGTCCTTGTGGGTTGCTTTCTACACATTATTGCTGAACCTCATGATTTATTTCCAGGAAAATCATGTTAGCACAATAAATGGAAAATAAAATTACAATGTAATGGGAAAAAAAACTACTTAACATGGAAGACACAACTCCTCCTGTAGTAAGTAGTAAATCAGATGGAGCTGCTTTGTGTTGTTATAAACAGCACTTCATGCAGAACCGGATGCTAAATAACGCCCATCAAATACGCACAGTCCTCGAAAAAATAAGCAATATCGGGATAATTTCTATTTTAATAAAGCCATAATAACATTGTGAGCTATACTGACCTGTTGATTCAACACTTTCGATAACATTGTCTGTTAAAAGTCCACGTTTAAAACAAAAACAAAAAAAACATCTAAAGCTACAGCAGCTAACGTGCTAAATAAAAATAGACAACTACTTATGATTTCATTTCAGGACTTATCTGTCAAAATACATAAGATTCGGCCGGTACTTTGAAGCGGGCTTGTTTCTGCTACACAACAGCTCCATCACTAGAAACAGCTAGCTTTTTTTTAGCGATGTTGCAAATATTTAACGAGTGTCCGCGTCTTAAAGTCTTATTACCCCATGAGATCCTGATCAAAAGCGCATCTCTAAATAAAGCAAACCGCTGCGCTGTGTTGTGAAGCCTGTGGGCGACTTTATGCCGCGCTCTGCAGAAAGTTCCAAGCGAGTCACTGGCACGCAAATGCCCGCGTCAACAGACGTCAGCGATACGGGGAGCCATTAAAACACCTTCCCGTAACGAGTGCTAGAACCGAGCGGACGGGCGCCATGACTGCAGCGACAGAGGAGGAAGAGTACAGAACAAAAGCAACGCCTTACCTTCAATCCTTTAGAACCGCTCCTGGAAACAATAAGGCCGTCTAATAGAGATGCCAGAATTCGAAATATAATTTGTAAAGTAAATTATTTAATAATGCATAGAATAAACCTGGGCGGTTTCCATTGAAAAAATCTAGATGGCTTGAGGGTTTTTTTTTTTCTAAAGGCCGCAATAAGCGCCGCCCCCTAGAAGGACGTGTTACGTAAATCTGTATTCAGCTTTGTGATTGGTCAATGTCTCTAAACGTAAAAGGGGTCTGGGGACATGAATGAAACCAATGTAATTCTGCTTGGCAAAATACTATATTCACAAAAATTTACAAAATGTACATTATTTTTTACTTGAAGTGGAGTCGCTGCAAGAATTTTTAATGATTATTATGAAGAAAAAAATGAAACCCTATTACATTTCATGGAGAAATTCTGAACAATATAATTTTCCTGTTATACAACCCCAAGTATTATGTTGAATTTGTTTTTGGGGAAAAAATATTAATATTTAGTAGTTAATGTTAATATTGCATTTTTGGAAGAACCTGTACATGTCAGCTATTAACTGTTGCAATCTTTTTGAAACTTTCATTCCTTAATAAAATAAAAAATAAAACGGTCTAGTTATCTATAAAATTAAATAATTTTATAATTAATAATTTTATGACATATTTTACTGAGAAACAAAACTTTTTTACAAAAAGCTGGGATTAAAGCATTGTATAGGCTACTTTCACCAAAAGGCCAGATTAGATAGATAGATAGATAGATAGATAGATAGATAGATAGATAGATAGATAGATAGATAGATAGATAGATAGATAGATAGATAGATAGATAGATAGATAGATAGATAGATAGATGCAGTTATAAAAAAACAAACTTCAGAGATGCAAAATAAAAGCCTTTTATTATTTTTTCGTGTTTTTCATTGGAGTATAAAACAGTTACAATAACCAATGTACAAAAAAGAAAGATGTGAACCAACAGGAAAATGCTTGCTTGCATATTCATGACTCTCATTTATATCCATGAATGACTTAAAGAAATTGTAAATATCACATTCTTATAATTGGAATGTGATATCTTAATCTTGTAATTAAAAATGCTATGAGAATTGAACACAACGTTTTAATCAACACAGAAAAGTAATATGCATTGTCTCAACAAAAAAGTCAAGTTACTGCTGCATGTTCCCATTTTACAGCAAGCAAATAATCTGTATTTTATTTCTTGTGTAGTGGTTAAGTGTGTACGTTGCTTTGCCGGATGTGTCCTTTGTAACTGCAGCTGGTTGCATAGTGTGTGAAACATTTTTTTTTGTTTCCAGCACTTAACTGGCATGACAGATTATCAATTAACTGGCAATCGATTTGGTCTAATTTTCTGCTTGTCCATATTAAGACTTGGTTAACACTTATGTAAATGACAAATAAATTCTTTTTATTAAAGAACAAAATCATTGCAAAACATGAAAGTGAATATTTATAAATGAATATCCTCTCCATCCTGGAAAGCACTATTTCCCTGAATGCCCCATGTAAAAAGCTCATTCACTCGCTTGTGCTTTCATCACATAAGCTCAGCTCTGATGCCATTAACGACAGTGAGAATGAGAGAATACATTTCATGACAGTGTCTCTGATTTGGGAAAAGGTATCGTGGAACTCATCAGCAAACAAATGACCTTTCAACGCGGTGACCATACATACGCATACATATACAACCCCAGAATGAGGTCTGGCTAACATACTGTAGTGATCAGTTGTGTAAGGACTCTGAAAATAGTCTTTCGAGCCCCCACAGTGCTTGACTTTATCATGCTTACATCTTAAAGACTTGTACATACCGTAAGATTTCTGAATCTGAATTCTAAATAGAAATGCATGACAGACAGACTTCAACCCATCACATTTCTGATCAACCAGAAAAGAAAAAAACAGAAACAGAGCAAGCTATTTACAAGAAGTCTTCAACTTCAGACCCCTGCTCAGCTACGAAGGGATGTCAATGACAGTAGTTAATATTAATCCAAAAATCTGACAGAATACAGCAACTAACTTACAGTACAGTACAGTAGAATTTCTCATCTGTACACAAGCAATAATTTACAATTATTTATGGTTTACAAGAAGTTAGTCATTCCTAGTAAAAATGTCTATAGTACAGGAGACAGCAACTGTCCTTTAAAGATCCTTTGCCAAACATGTAAAATCGATGCCTTAGTTTGTACAGTTAGGTGTTCGCGAGGGGCTTGCTTGTACAGAGTAGTGTTATTTTACACTTGTTTTGTTTTATTGTACAGATGCCTGAATTCCTTTTTTGCCATTCAGAGGTTTAAATGGCTTGTCCTGATGTGTATAAGCACCTTTAGATGAGAGCAAAAATAGAGCTATACGCACCTCGGTTGGTGTTTGGTTTGGGCTTGGTGTGTGATAATGAGGTTTGCAGTTGGTGAATGCTCTTGTCTTACTGTTTTATGTTGAAAAGTAAACTCAAGGAATGTATGATTTATAAATGTAGGTACTGAGGTTAGACTGGGCATTAAGCCCCAAAAATGTGTGTGTGTGTGTGTGTGTGTGTGTGTGTGTGTGTTTTATGTGCCTGCACTTTTTTGTGTAAGTCATATGCTACTCAGTAATGCAAGTAATTATAATACTACACATATGCCCTTGTTGACAGATATTAATAATCCACGTTACAGAACGTATCTGCGTTTATCTAATAAAGTGCATAAAGGATAATGAAAAATAATAGGGATGATTATCCTCATGCTGAACTTCTGGGGGTTGAGGGAATGAAGTTGTTCAGTGTAATATTTATATTGCACTAATTGCAAAACTAAGCAATTTATAATAAAAAAGAAAGAAAGAAAGTTGTACACTTTTGGGTATTACGTTGCAATTTTTTCTAGTACAGCTGTAGATTGTGTACTGTAGAACTAAAACTAATTAAAATATATACGTTTATAACCAGAATAGCTCCATATCTGAAATTTAGTTAAAGCCCCAGTGGTAAGATTTAAAATGCTAAGTGATTCCAGAACAGACAGCAAACTGAGCAAAATGAGCTGACGGCTGCAGTCTCCGTAGCACAACGATGGTGGGTGAAACTGTGGGTTTTAACCTGGGTAAGGGCATTCTATGAACCAGAGCGTTACAGAAATGTCCTATAATCAGTACTGCCCTTGAGAAAGGCACTTAACCCCAGGTTGCTCTGGAGGGACTGTCCCTGTGTCATAAGTATACTGTAAGCTGCTTTGGACAAAAGCATCTGATGAATGACAAATGACCAGGGGAATATGGATACCCCTATTACCCCAATGCTGTCCTAAAATGTTTCATTTTAAAGCCCTGTAACACACAGCACCATTAATAAGCAGAGTTGCAGATCAATTCTGTGTATATATTCAGAATCACTTAATGCTATGTCCTAAAAGAAACTAATCTTCCATTCTTTGCTGTTGGGATTCAGAGGCATGACATCCTAGTCTGTTCATTAACTTGATTAGCACACTAATACACATCCCAAAAGAGTTGTAACAACACTAATTTAAGATACAGAATTTATATTGCTAAATCTACATAATTACTCAACTCATGTCTTTTGTAGTTTATCCATCCATCAAGATCTCCTATCATTCATTCTAGTGATCCTAATCCTAAAAATTACAGTTTATATTGCACTTTTTAAGAATTCACTTCATCTCCCTTTTATACTTATTCTGAGAACTGACTCCTGGAATCGATTCCATTGATTCCAAAAAGTTGGAATCAGAATCAACAATTCTGGAATCGAACAACCCAGGTGAAAACTTACAAACTGAGGCTTTAAGCTCATTTTAATTCAAAGAAAATTAGCTAGCTAGACAGTGCTAGAAGAGGAATGCATTTGAGTAGAAAACAACAGCTATGTAATTCAAGTAAATTTAAATCATGACCAAGAACTGGACAGATAGTAAGTGGCATTTTGCTGAAAAGGGTGAGGGGGGTTCTGGGGGAGAAGGAAGTGAGCAAAAAGGGAAATTTAATTATAATATCCCTTCTCCAAAACAGTCATCTCACACATTTGTAAATTTTGTTCGGTAACACCTTATCCCTGAAAAAACAGGGCCAAGTCTGTCTGTATAAGAACCCAATCCCAGTAGTGAGGCCAGGCTTCATAGCACCTTTCTGGTAAGCCTTTGTATTGCCCATTACTCCACTCACATGTTGTACGCTACGTATATGGGGTCCAGCTGATCTGCCAGGAAGGAGTCTCTCAAGTGCATTCGCTGCTTTTCTCCTCTGGAGTTAATGGGAATGACCCCTGGGTCAACGATAACCACTACACCCACAATCAGATGGTGCTCCTCTAATACAACATTGGTTACCAGCGGAACCAGGTCTAAAGCGTCCTGCTCGGATCCGCAGAGTTCAGCCACCACCACCAGCAGATTTGTCCAGGTGAATACGGCACTGCGGAGGGGAAAAACAAATAAGAGGTAATGGACAGCATGATTGCACAATGAAAATTAAGCAAAGAGTGTGACGCTGAGACTTTACCTTTCACCAATGCTGCGATGGGCACGTGATACGCTGGTCTCGATGTCAATTGGATGATATCGCAAACCTCTCAATTCTAAAGTCTCATCCAGAGAGCCCACCACAAACAAGGCGTCATGACGATCTAACAAACAAGAACATTTTTACAAGAATGCATTAGTGACCTATAAACAGTTCAGAATCTAGGAATATATTCATTCATTTCACATCTTTTTTTTTTTTTTTTTTTTTTCAAAAGAAAATTTTGGTGTTCATTAAAAAAAAAAAAGCAGATCTTCAATGTGGTCTCAGACTTTAGCATCCCACATATACTATATCGCTCTTATCAATCCGTCATGAGCACTTTGCCATTAATTCATCCATTTTTTTCTCTCTCACCTCCACTGGAGTCTGTGAGTTCAGTTCTCTTGACAAAGCCCAGGTATCCAGTTCTGGCCCAGAGCGTTTGAGGATCTCCAAAACTAAGCTTAGTGTTGAAGTGGTCAGCCTGCAGATTTTCTTCTCCGTATATAGTGTAGTATCCAGTTGCATTGTGGGGACTGTTTACCCAAATCTAGGAAAGAAAGAAGTGTATTACTGGATAAGAAATTTAATCTATTTTGACGGACATTGCATCTTGCATTATTTCCAGTCAAACTGTAGATTTCTCAAATTATTAGCCAAATTATTATTTTTATTTTCATTACTATTTAAAAATCAGCCTTAGAATGACAAAGGAATCACTGTATTCCAAAAATGACTCTCCTATGATTGTTAGTGTACAAATAAATTAATATTAGAATGATTAGAAGTGCGTTACAAGGTAGTTCATTTACAAAAAAAAAAAAAAAGCACAAAGCTAAAGAAACATATGTAAACACACCTCTCCCAGGTGAGAGTCCCCTAGTGGTCCTCTAGTTTCTGGATTGACTATGATCACCCTCACACCAGGAAGAATCTAAAAGGGGGAGAAAAAGCATTAACACTATTTTCAGTTTCATTTATGCTTGATCCAACAGTGGAAATGTGCTTACTGTTCCAGACTCCACAAGAGGAAGTGACTGCGGCGCTCCTCGCTCTACTAACCTCACCCTGCAACACAGACATACCATCATCAGTGCCGGGGGGAGCCAGCAGCTCTGGAGCTTTTTTCATGTTAGACAAAACCTGGTCTCATAATTGATAGAATTCTGCACTATTTAAAACTTTTGTGATTTCTGCTATTTCAGTGGCACCAAACACAATTCCCTTTGGCCAGAAAGTGACATTTTACACATTTTAATACACAAAACACACTTCAACTTTTAAACACTATTTATTTTGTGTGTGTTTATATGTGTTTGTCCTTATCTTACCGGTCATGCCGGAGGGACTTCATGTCCACATAAACAGTTGAGGGGTCTGGCCCTGTGGTACCCTGTGAAAAATACAAACCCACCAAACATACAGATCCTTAACATCACATATCCACAACCTCCCACCAATGCATTTATTGGTAACATAGAGATGATGGATCAGTAAGAAGAGTATATATCATTGCCTACTGCAGGTGCAAAGGAAAATCAATTTGTAGAGATAATTCACCTGTAGGCAGATGGCCAGGTTAACTCGCGACCCAAAAGCAGTGCTGACAGCCCGCATGGAGAGTCCAATATCTTTGAACAGCTTGGAGAAGGAATGTGTGAGAGCCAAGCGTGGACGCTCCTCAGCAACCACGACACAGCTCCTCACACATGACAGGTTCACACCACGTGCCTGAAGTCAGATGGACACAAAGAACATTAGAAGAACATGTGAAGATCAAAAAAAAAAGATTGTATGGATCTTTTGAATCCATGGATCTATGAAAGAAAGCCATACAGGTTGGGAACGACAAGATGGTGAGCAATTGATGGTAGAATTGTCATTTTTGGGTGAACTATGCCTTTAATGGTGTGTAAATATGCATGTGAGCGTACCTTCAGCATGTCTGTCTGTCCACCTAGGCCCTTGGTGCAGAGCTCCATGACCGAATAGGAGCAGAAGGTGTCTCTGATGCGGTACTGACTGAGCGTGCCCAGCCACAGGGTCAGCGAGCTCTCCAGCTCCATAGGAGGGATCAAGATGGACTGATGACCTGAATATACACTGTAAAAGACAGGCAAATTTCAGGTTTATAAAACCTTCAAAACATACTCATATCCATTCTGAAGAGAACAAGTCATTGCATGAGATGACACAAAGCTGTGAGTCATTTTTATGTTAGTATGAGTCATTTGTACGTGACTGTTTGTGTGTATCCATCTGTTACCTCGCAAGGCACCAGAGCACAAAACCAAGTCCACAGTAGGGGTCGAGGCAGATGGTGATCTGGCGAGAGGAGTACAGCTCACACTGCAGCTTTATAGAGCGACAGAGAGCGCTCACCGCCGCATGAGAGATCTGATAGACAGCCAATCAGAGAGGGGAGTCTCAAATGTACAGTACAACTAAGGGGGAGATATTTGCTACAGTGGGGTCCAAAACATTGAAAATCAAGAAATATTATAGAAACTGAAACATTTTGCAATTTTACATGAGAAAATTGCAAAATAGAAACACTTTCTGGTGGTTTTATGTTTTAGGACACCACTGTGTATTAACAACATCCCATCCAAGGTGAAACATCTCTGATTGGTCAGTTATTCAATGACCCTGCTAAAGATAATTATGAAACACATCCATTGAAATGATGTGAAAGGTCTCTCACCTTCACTCCTGTCAGCATGCCTGTGGTTGAGACACTGAAATCCAGATAGGCGATCATCTCAGCATTGGGCGGTTTGTAGATTGTGGGAGGTCGTTTGCGAGGCAAGTCATCTGGGGAAAATGATGGATGTATTTCTAACCTTGCTTGCTATGCGTGTTACTGGATGGGAAGTTTATGTTAGTTAACGTTGTTATTTTATGTAACATGGAGACTTGTAAGTGCTTAAATTGACTGTATTAAGGTGATGAATCTATTATTAGTCAAGCTGTCACACAAAACTAAAAGCTGTTTCAATGAAAGTGCAAATCCTGATCTAGTGTATATGCTAAATTACCATATAATAACATATTGTATCGTATGATATCATATCATGGGCCAGTTTTACTAAACAAGGCAAATTAGTGTGAGAGCGCATTTCCAAAACAGCGCCAATGGGAGGGGAAATTTCTGCGGTTGATTTACTAACAACACGCAAATGAAAGATCACAGACGCAACATCTAATTTACATATCGACCAAAGCAATATACCAAGCACAGCGCAAATTAGCATAGTCGCAAATAAAGAATAAAGAAATAAAGAAGCCACAGTAAGTTGAAAAGAACCGGAGGTCAAAAAATGAAGGGTGGCAAGAAGATTTGATAGACCTGGTAATGCGTGACTCCTAGTTGATGGTTTGAAGTCATCTTTTATTTCCTGAAGCAAATTAAAAATAACATGGCTTGGCAAATGACATGTTCGGATAATGTGTTCTTCTGGCATTCAAAATAAATTAATGCGTGTGGAAAAATCCTCTCCCTTCTACCACGTGCTCTCTGTTCTCTGCAGTGCCTCTTCCTAGCAACAATAATTGCAGCCATTTCAAGCACAGAATAGTTTAACACATGCTTTTTTGGGGTGTTAAATAATGGCGCAAATGCCAGTAATTTGATGAGCGCAAACGTTAGTAAAACACGTTGCGTGATTCATTTGAATTCTCTCCTCCCATAAATTTTGCGTCTGAAAGGGAAACTCATAGAAATGCATATTTAATAAGGTCAAGTGCAAAAATAACTGTCCACACCTTTTGACCGTTAATTCTTAACTGTGCGTCTTTAGTAAAACCTGACAGTAATATTTTAACGCCAAAAGGCTGTTAGTAAAGCTGGCCCCATATATCATATCATGACTCGAACCTATTATTATACAAGCAAAGTACTGTATGTTCAGCACTGCAGCTGTATTGAAAACTGACTGGTGTGTGTGTTACCTGTGTCTATTATGATGGGCCATGTTTTAATGTTGACTGTAGCTGCTGCTTCTTTAGATCTGAGAATCTTCGTTAAAACCTGAGTAGTGAGAATGCAAGCAGCCTTGCTGACCTGAGGAAACCAGGAGAGAGACGCAAGTGAACAATGTTAGAGTTTGGTAGCTGAAGAGCCTTCACTACCAAGCAGTTAAAAGAAAACACAACCAAATCAAGGTGTTCAACAGAAGCAAACACATAGACTTACATCAATGATCATGCGGACAGTGGGCAGAGTGGCAGAGAGGTTCTGTGGGTGTGGAGGCCTCACGGTGACAGGAATACAACCAGCATACAAACAGCCATAAAATGCTGCGATCAGATCTATACCTGCACACACACAAAATTAAAATGTAAGGCAACATTTTTTAATTGTGTAAAAAAAAGTCATTTAATTATTTTTTAAATGATAATTTTCTGTATTTTCTTTAATATTTTATATTAATTAATGTTTTAAATGAGCTTTTATGCTTATTTTTAAGTTTTCATTTTAATATTTAGTTTGGTTTAGTAATTTTGTTGTGTTTTTAAATTTTTTTTTCATATTTCTATTTAGCTTTCATTTTTTCCAGTTATAGTTCTAGTAATTTAGCACTTCAAATTATTTCAGTTGCTTGTCAAGACAACATTTCTAATTTTGTTGAAGTTTTCTAATAATCTAATATTTATATAATCTAATATTTATATTTCAGCTTTATTTATTTAAAATTTTAATAGTTTTAGTTACAATAACACTGTTTTTGCTGCCTTACGGTTAGGGTCATGAACTGAGAAACCAACATTCCCTTGATCTTTTGACATATAAGAGGTCATTGTACTATAAAAACATCCTGTGAGTTTCAGAACTCAAAACTTTCTTGTTAGTCTAAAAGCAGCAAATATTTAAGCCAGTCTGCCAAAACGGCTAGTTCTGGAATGTGCCACTCTATGAGGTAATAGTGTGGCTAAACACCGCCTCCACAGAAGAAGATCAACGTCTGCTTCTACATCACTGCCTGTTTAGCCCCGCCCACCTATTTGTGCATGTAGTGTAAATAAAGAGAGAGGTGAATAAACCAAATGATAAAGATGACTCTTTATGAAACCAAATGAAAAAGACAACAAGACGCTGTGCAGTACCAAGTTGTGAAAAAACAGTCTTTGCATCGACTTCCTTCTGATCCCAGCGTTAGGAAAGAGTGCATGAACTTTACGTTTAATGAAGATCCAGACCACGACAGTAAGAACTCTGTCCTTTGTTCACTTCATTTTACCGCGGATTCCTTTACAAACGAGACACAAGTCGACACAGGATTTTCCAAAAATCTAAACTAAAAGACGATGCTGTGCCGACTATATTGAATCCGACAGTAATGTCGCAACACACAAGTGTCAGTAATTGTTTTCATTACATGGTCACTATTGTTTTTTCTCTTATTAGAGATAGTATGATATGTATTGAGTTGTTTATGCATTTTTTTACCTAAATCACAGCAGTGTCCATCTATGAGGAATGAATGTATGCTGTCAAATATACACAACTCATTAGCCCATCACAGCAGTGGGTGTTTACTTCCAAATCTACAACCCACCACGTCTATTCAAACAGAGTGTTCTGATGAGGGGGGTTAAAAACAAGACAGAAAATAGCCTATTACTTCTAAATTATGTTTTTGATGTAAAAATCCTAAAAACATTATAAGTGGACCTCAGAGAACAGTAAAAAATAAAAAACAAAGGCAGTTCATGACCCCTTTAAGGCACCTATATGAAAACATCTTCTTCAAATAAGATAAAGCACTGTTTTTCAATTAACCATGTCTTCTGTGGTTTACTCAATATAGTTTTTTAACAGCTATAAAAGGACAAAGTATGTGTGCTTTACCTGGTGGATACAAAAGCACCACATTTTCTCCGATGTTAATACCACTTCTCTCCATGAGAGCAGCTGCAATCTTCTCTGCTCTTTTATGAAGCTGAACACATGTAGCTGTACATATAGCCACTCCCTAGACAGAGAGAGAGCACAGCAAATCAGACATTCCAAGTAAGGATTTGATCAAGTGTAGTCCTTCCACTCTGTTTTTTGTGTGTATGATTTTTTTTTTTACCTTTGCATTCAAAAGCACATAAAGTGTATGATCAGGATCGGTTTGAGCTCTCCACTGTAAAGCCTCTGTAAGGAACTGATGCTAAGAGAGACAAGACAGACAGTTCATCATCAATAACATCAAACATATAACATCAATAAAATATTAAATAATCGTATCATGCCAAAAGTCATGTCATGCATGTGATTGTCCCATAATGATCACAATGCTTACCATCATTGTAGGCCACATGCACAGCTGCATCCATACGAAAGCATTAAAATACCACACAATGCATTTCAAATAAACTGCTTCAAAATATACTGTTTGCATTATTTACTTCCTGTTGTATGGGCACAATACACAATAAGTCTCAGTTTACCTTCCTGACCAGGTCTTGGTCCTCTATGAGTCCCAGATCTCTGCCTGCAGCCTGTGCAATTCTTTTCCCAGCAACCAAATTACCCACCATGATGGAGGCAGGGCCAACACCAACTATGAAAGACATATTAACAGGAAAGAAGACTTTGAGAAAACATCACATGCATCGGATTTTCACCTCCAGATTTGATGGGTCCCTCACTTCTAAGATCTCTATTTAACCCCTGCATACACACCTGGTTGTTTTTGACGTGGTTTGGGCATGTTGGTGACGCAGGTGTGGGGGCACATGAGGATGTTGCAGGGGTGCAGCGCTCCCTCCAGGAAGAGTTGCTTGGTGTCTGAGATGTGAATACCCCCTAGGGGAGTTTTGGGCAGGGTGTTGGCAGGAACCAGTGCAAGACAATACAATCCCACCTGATGAATACTGTCAATTGCCTACAGTTGTGAAACAATACACAAAAACCACCAACAAACAAATAAATGCATCATATATAAAAGACAGTCAAACTTTTTTGTGTTAAACTAAACAATGAATTAACATTTATGCAAGCAGTAATAGGATAATCACAACAGATTTTACATTTACCATGGTAAATTTACTGCCTTAATTAAAATGTAACTATAGTCAATGGAAATGCATTAACCTGATTTGCATAACTAGATAAAGCTAATTAAGAACAGTGTTATTTTAGTATTATTTATATACTATCATAAAAATTACAAATATTTTGAATAGGGATGTAACGATTCACTCAACTCACGATTCGATTCACGATTTGATTCGATTCACAATTTATTTATTTTTTACAAAATGAGATTTAAGACAAATTATAAATTAAATGTGTCCTTTTATTATTTCTTAGACAAAATGCAGCACATTTCTTTGTGAAATTAAAATATAACACTATAATAATATACTAATATAGCACTTTAGCATATTATTGCTCTTTTGTTGGTCTTTTATTCTCCTCATTTGTAAGTCGATTTGGATAAAAGCCTCTGCTAAATAACAAAATGTAAATATAATGTAAATGTAAATAACAAAACTAAATTGAAATTTTAAAACAAGCTCCATATCAAATAAATAAGTAACACATCTCTTCATATAAACAAAATAAGGCTTTGTCTGTGCCCTTTCCATTTTAAATTAGAGGCAACCACTGCATTTTAATCATGATCCAAACAAAGATGCTGCATACATGCAACATGAGCAGTTTTTAATCTAAATTAGATTTGTATAATTTCAAAATTTGAAGCAAAACAGAATGTTCTGGCTTCAGTTTTGTGAAACTACTGTATACATAAAAAATATCTGCATGAAATGAAACAGAAGATGAGCTGAATGAGATAGAGATAGAGAGATAGAAATCGCCATTGAAATCCGTTAAAACGGGGTAAAAAAAAAGATAGACTGAATTGAAACTTTTTCAATATAACTACATATAAAAATGTGCGGAGGGTTGCTATGCTGTTGTTGGCTGCCACAGTAACGGCAGTAAGCTAAGGAATTTCTTTAAAGTACTTGTTTTGTCAGAAAATCTGTCTTGTCAGGCACTGTGGCTTGCAGCGCTTAAGTTAAAATACTGAGTGTGAAATAATAATATATGTCAAAATAATGTTTTCTCTTATCATTCTGTGTACAAAATCCCATGAACTTCACCCTGATTGGGAGCTGTATGTGCACTCATCTGTTTTCAATGCAGCTAACCCTCGCGTTGCTTCATGTCATCTTCCCACTCATTGAACTATGACTGGTCCTTTAGTGCAAAAAGACAGTCATTGCGACACTAAAGTGATGAAACAATGGCGCCACATGATTTTTTAAAATGATTTTCGGTTTCACATTATATTATCGGCTCTGAAAATATGTAAATGTGACTAGAAACCGGAAATGTAAAGCACTGTTCTAATCAGGGGAGACTTCCGCATTCAGAAAAAGGTCTATAATATGCATTATACAAAGGTAAGATGAAAACAAAAAATACCATCTAAACTTTTCTAAAGACAGTAATTTCCCCTCAGACTATTCATATAAACTCCTACCCCTAACTGAATCGTGATTTGTTTAGCATCTCAACCGATTTCAATCGTCACATATATGAATCAATTTTCAACCGGCTCGCAGTTAATCGTTACATTGAATTGTCTTTTTATTTATATATTTTCAGTTTACTGTAACCACTGATGTCCCATGGACTGTTTTACTGATATCCTTACTGCGTTTCTGAGCCTGGGAACCTATCAGTTGTGTTGCTGTTTATGGAGGTTAGTTCATTTTTGGATGAACTATCCCTTTCAATAATTATGTTATGTGCTTTTGTCATTTTTATTAGTTTTTAGTAATTTGTTTAGTAATTTTCTTATTAGTTTTTAGTAATTTTATTTTATTTCAGTTAGTTGCCAAGACAACTAATGTTTTTATTTTATTTCAGCTTTATTTCAATGAATGAAAATGATTTGTAATCATTTTAGTTTTAGTTTTAGTTAACAATAACAACATGGATTTTGATGACAAATACCTTTAAATAACACATAAGCATAAATATTCATTAAATAATTAGCAATATTTAATAATAATCATTACAAACCATTTTTCCACCAAAAGATAGCACATACTGGCAGTACAATCACAGGTATGTATACGTATACTGTCTTTCGTGCCATGGCATAAACATGCTACATCCGATCAGAATTGTTTTTTTTTTAAGATTTATTTTTAGCCTTTTTGCCTTAATTATAATAGGACAGTTTAGATCTGACAGGAAGTGAAGTGGGAGAGAGAGATGGGGTGGGATCGGAAAAGGTCCTCAAGCCGGGATTCTAACTCGGGACGCCCGATCAGACTAAGTATAAGTATAAAACATTTAAAATTACTGCTATAAGTTTGTCTGCACCTGTAGAACCCGGCTCATCCACTGGAAGCTGTCTTCTTCACTGGCATCAGGCCTCTGCTCTGCTACGATCACTATCCTCTCATCATAGAACACAGTCACTGAGAACACTGCAATCCTACAAAACACACACATTCACTTCAGATTAATATATTCTCTCATTAAAATAAATGTTAAGACTACATTGTTCTCTCCATATTCAAATTGGAACCCTCACCTTCCTCTGTACACAGTTTTGACTGGTTCCACCGCTAGTGCCGTCGCTACTAGATCATCAGCATTGTGACGACGACCGCTAACCATTAGCAAGCCCTCATTCTTACCCACCACAAATATCAAACTACCCTATTGAAGGAAGAGAGGGGGGAAAGCAGATTTTATTCACATGAAAAAAAAATGCACTGTCCCTCTCTTGTTTTCCTTTTTCACATTCTTACCGGTCCAACAAACCCCAGTAATCCTGACCGCACAAATGGGATTTCACCAATAGGAGTGCCACTAGCATTGACTGGGATCACCTGCCAGATTTCAAACAAACAGCACAAAATTTACATGCACATCAAAACTGCAGCATTATTCCATTAGAAATATATTTATGGTGTGTAATTCGGTACGAAGTTGCAACATTGTCTGTGTATGTGAGTGTTAAATTGATCGTCATACCTCAAAGGTGTTTTTAGTGACTCCATGCAGGCCGTAGTACATGTTACCACCAGCACGAGAGTTCACGACGATCTCTCCAATCTCATCCGTCTTACACAGCATGGGCGGCCCATCCGGTTTCACAATGCACATCAATGCTAAAACACACATAAACACACATGCTAACTTCATACGTCCTTGACAAATATATTTAAACTTTGATAACATGGTATTATGAACTGTATTTTTCTCTGAAGGAAATGTGAGTGAGATACCATAGCTCTATAAACCTACAGTAATACCATGATTATACTTTGTGTGGACGATGCAAATCACACACATAAGATTCAACGACACTACCAAGTTTTCAATTATTCGTTTTTTGTTTTTTTTATGTTTTTGAAAGACATCTCTGCATTTTTTTAATCAAAAACACAGTAAAAGCAGTAATACTGTGAAATATTATACATATTATTTTACGTAGACATCTTACATAGACCAAACTTTTGAATGCTAGTGTATCATGGCTTCTACAAAAATTTTAAGCAGGAAAAGCAGTTTTCAACACTGACAATAATAAGTAGTATGTGCACCAAATCAGCATATTAGAATGATTTCTGAAGGATCATGTGGCATTGAAGACTGGAGTAATGGCTGCTGAAAATTCTGCTTTTCCTTAACAGCAATAAATTACATTTTAAAATATATTAAAATAGAAAACAGGTCTTTTAAATTGTAATAATATGACTGTTTTTCCTGCATTTTTATCCAAATCCTTGGTGAACATAAGAAACTTCTTTCAAAAACATTTTAAAATCGTAATTATTTCAAACTTTTGATCGATAGTATATAAAATTAGCATTAGTAGCACACACACACCTCCAGGCATGACGTGTCCCACATCCTGGACGGTGAGAGCAGAGTTTTTGTCTTCAGTGTTGACCCTGATGACCCCATGGCTCAGCCCAGTCATGGACAGGACAGCTCTTGCTGGAAGAGGAGCACCCGGGACCCCAGGCCTGGAGAAACATTTAACGATCAGGAAACAAATAGCTTGTGCTTTTAAACAGGGATCCCTGCAGTTCGTCAAAAGAATGATATACCTCCGTATGGCAACCGTCATGGCCTCAGGTGATGTAGCACACGGGCAAATGACCTCTGGCTTCAAACCATGAGCCTGGAATACGTTTAAAAAGGCATCACATGATGAAACCGACCCTAAATCAGAAAAGAGACGGAGATACAGAGAGATGAAAAGAGTCAAATCGTTGAATATGAATATTAAATGAACATCATCTCCCATGGAGTCTCTGCAGGAGGTCTGATAGTGTAACTCACAAGGATTGGCTCCGTCAGCAACAATTAGCATGCGCAACGAGGCCAGACTGGTGTCTCTCTGATCTCTGTGAGCCATCATCGCCCAATGCAGGTCACGACACTTCACCAGGGCAACCCGTGCTATAGAAACAGACGTTTTTCATATCAAAACACGTGTGTAGATGACAGACGTACATTTGGTTTTGTGATTGTTGTACCTTTGTGTATGTGAACTCTCTGAACCCAGGAAAGTGGACAAGCTTTCATTACTGCATATGGAACACTGATGGTGTGGATTCGGTTCATCACACTCTGAAATACACACAGATATTATTGGTCGAATGCCTCAAAAACAGCCAAGGTCAAATTGCACTCTAAAATGGAAAAAAAAGAAAAAAGAAATCTATTTTAGGATCATAACATTTTATTATAATTTTTTATTTTTTATTTTTTTGCATTATGACATTACCTTCAAGACAATAAAACCTATATATATATATATATATATATATATATATATATATATACACAGAGTTGGGTAGTAACTGACTACATGTAATCTGGATTACGTAGTCAGATTCCAAAAATTAAGTACTTTTAAGTACTAAAATACTTGCAATCAGACTACAGTTACATTTTATTGACTACTTGATTATATATTTTACACAATAGCAATAATAGATTTAAAAAATCTTTTAAATTTTCCTTTCTAAAATGCCTACATGGCATGCAGATAAACAAAATATTTAATTTTTTAGTAAGTGTCATATTTCAAATTATTTATCTTTATTATACATTTTCATGACTTAATTAATTATTAGCTTTTCATTAAACTCACAAACCCCCCTGCAGTTCCTTCACGAATACCACTTTGGGAAACCTTGAAATAATGTAAAGCTTAATTGACTTTATGTTGTTAATAACATCAAATTGAATATATTTATAATTTTCTTGGCATTTTAATATGAATATTGTACAATATTAAAAGTGTAAAAGTAATCTAAAATTAATTATTTTGATTATATTACCTAAAATGTGTATTGTAATGGACTACATTACTAATTACACTTTCTGTCATTTAATTTAGAATCAGTGACAGACTAAAATAACAAAAATACGCACATACATATTATATTATATTACACTTTTTGGCTGGGGGTGGGGGGTGTTGAAATATGACACAGGTATTTCTTCTAGGTGAGGGTTAGGGAATTCATCCAGTTATAATCTCACCAGTTTCAGTTATTCCATCTGCAGTAGGCAGATCAACACACCTTGATTTTGAAAAAATCTGTAGTAACAGCATTGATGAGACATTTTTTTCACTCACCGTGAGAACTCCATGCCACAAACCCATGTCCTTCTTAAAGTCCAAAACATTAACCAGCGTTTCACCTGAATGCAGACATACTCCATTACATCTCCAAACGAGCAGGGCATAAAGCTGCATAGCTAGTTTTTTGGTTTAGTATAGCTGCAACAAAAGGATGGTGTTTCCATAGCAACAGTATCACTCACCCTCACAGTAGTTACAGGCCTGAGTGAGAGCCTGGCAATGTGTTAACATAGCAACTTTTGAAACCGCAACACCCATCACTGTGCCCTCCTTACTGGCCTTATACTGCATGAAAGAAAAAGAGAGAAGAATAGTTACATCAATTCAACAAACATACACATACAGAAACACATGCAGCATGCACATGATCTTACCTCTATGTATGCTGTGTCTGTGTTTGCTGTTGGTATGTGAGGCTGCCAGTCTTTCGAAGGCTTTGTGAGGTATTTGGAGTCCGTCACCACCCACTTTAACCTGGGCCAGCCTGTCAGAAACCCAACTAGTATTAGATCCTTTATAAAAATTACAATCACTGACTGGCTTTTGAAAGGAAATGGATCATTAATTTGCATGTGAAGTCTCTGACCTTTAAACTGCAATATTTCTCCAGTGGGGGTCTTGGGTAAACCCTTCAAACAGACCTCACTGGTCAAAGCCAAACCCACCCCACAGCTACCTAACAAAAAACCAACCTGGCTGCTCCCAGCATCCTGCAAACACATAGAAATGATTTCAACCACAATACCAGTATGAACTGCTGGCACTCTATTTAGATTTGAAAGCTATGTATAATATATTGTTGGTAAACATGTGACTACCTTTCGGGATAGTGGAACCTCTATGGGCACAGGAATGACTTCAGCCAACAAACAGCCATAAAACGCAACCCAGAACATACCAGGGTCACTGTTTGGATACACCAGCGCCACCTGGATCAATAAAGAGACATTGCTTACAAATAATTAAAGTGAAATAGCAGCATTTTTTTTTTTTTAAATAAACGTTACTTCTTACAATATATGCTGCTCATAGCTAGTCCCTCCAAGATTTCACGATTCTGTGATTGCAGAATTTAATCCAAAATAAAGCAAATACCGCATTATTTGCAGCAACTTGAATATTTCACTTATTTCCACAATTTTCCCACAAAGAAATGGTAACCTAAGAGTGGGAATGGAATACTAGCAATGTGATAATGCAAAAGCAATATTACACAACAGACAATATCATTTTTAAATTTTAAAAACTTGAAAAGGTTTTTGAAAAGTAATTGTACTATTACTGTCACTGACACTAATTACATCATGATTTTTGCTGGGTTTTCACTACAAAACAGCATGAAAACGACACAATTTTTGAGAAAAGCCACAGCAAATTCAGTCCTTTTTGGCTGCAGGAGGAATCAGAAAACTAAAACTAAACCTAATAAAGCTGAAATAAAATAAAATACAAATATTAGACATTTCTGTTACATATTCCTTAATATTACGGCTACTAACATAAAATTAAGTTTTAAATTCAAATAAAAATAAAGTAAGGCTAAATGGAAATATTAAATAAACTAATAAAATGATAAAACCACATAAAAAAATACTAAAATAACATTGGTTTAAGTGCGCAAACTTAAAAAAAAAAAAAGGTATGCAAACATCTAAATTATATTACTAAGCTATTTGTTTTTTGTTTTTACCCGGTCTCCTGGTTTGAGGATCTGCTCATTTTTGGTTCCCAGCTTGTTGAGGAGAGTGTAGGCCAGCTTTACACTACGACTCCACAGTTTCCCTGTCAATCACACACACCAATCACTCAGTTTTTAAAGCCCTTAGACCTTTCTTGCTAATTCCAGCATCTGCTTTCAATCAAGGTAAGTGTTTTGCAGGTGACCTTGCTCAGTCTTACCATACGTAAGTGTATAAAGTGGTTTTCCAGTGATATCCAGAGCTGTGAGGGCAGGGCTCTTGCCTTGTGTGGCACCCCATCGAGCTAATGCTGCCTGAAGAGCAGGAGGCCAGTTACTGACCACACCCAAGGGCTCCCCCTTCACCGGGATTATCTGCCGGCCTTCTGGCTTCGGGGTGTTAGGATCTGCCTGAGGAACTGTGGAAGAAGAAATACGCTGATCCACATTACTGCAGCTTTCTTTCAGAGTGTGTTTGATGTTTTCTGAATTCATTAACCTACCTTCTACAATCTCCTCTTGGTCATCCATGAAGAACTCACTGAGTGGTGGGCGTTTGGGTCGTTTTAGCGTGTTTAGCAGCTGCTGAATCTTTGTGGACACACGACTGGACACTGGAACACCTACACCAGGATTGGGGTCAGGCAGGGTGGGATGAGACAGACGAACAAACACACACACACACACACACACTCACGCGCACTTTCAACTGACCTGGGAATTTGTAAATCATGACTAAAGCATATGTGTGAATGTATATACATCTATTACACTCTCCTACGATGGTATCACCAGTTCTGGTCCAAAGATGCAAGATACACAATGACTTACAGATCAAATTAAATATAAAATCAATATATGTAAAATTATCAATATATGTAAAATTACCACCGTTCCAAAGTTTGGATTCAGTAAATGTTTTATTTTTTGGGAGAAAATGAATACTTTTTTCAGCAAAAACGCATTAAATTGTAATAATAAAGAGTTTTACAGTGATCGTGTGAAGACTACACACAGAAAAATAAGGGTTTAAAATTGTACCTTTTTGGGTACAACAGCTTGTCCCTGGAGCAGTACCCTTAAAAGGACATATTTGTACCTTTTTTACCCCTAATAGGTACATATTAGTACCTTAGAGTAGTACCCTTAAAGGAACACTCCACTTTTTTTGGAAATAGGCTCATTCTCCAACTCCCACAGAGTTAATAAGTTGAGTTTTACCGTTTTTGAATCCATTCAGCCGATCTCTGGATCTGGCGATAGCACTTTTAGCATAGATCATTGAATCCTATTAGACCAGTAGCATCGCGTTCAAAAACGATCAAAGAGTTTCGATAGTTTTCCTATTTAAAACTCGACTCTTCTGTAGTTATATCGTGTACTAAGACCGGTGGAAAATGAAAAGTTGCGATTTTCTAGTCCTATTTGGCTAGGAACTATACTCTCATTCCGGTGTAATAATCAAGGAACTTTGCTGCCGTAACATGGCCGCAGCAGGCGCAGTGATATTACGCAGCGCCTGAAAGTAGTCCCCAGCTATATTATAACTAGTTACCTAGCTGGGGACTACTTTCAGGCGCTGCGTAATATCACTGCGCCTGCTGCGGCCATGTTACGGCAGCAAAGTTCCTTGATGAGCCTATTTCCAAAAAAAGTGGAGTGTTCCTTTAAGGTACTAATATGTACCTATTAGGGGTAAAAAAGGTACAAATATGTATTTAAGTGTACTGCTCCAGGGACAAGCTGTTGTACCCAAAAAGGTACAATTTTAAACCCTTATTTTTCTGTGTAAAGACTGGAGTAATGACTGCAGAAAATTCAGTTTTGTCTTCACAGGAATAAATTACATTGTATAATATATATACATATATATATATATATATATATATATATATATATATATATATACATATACATATATATACATATATATACACATATATATATATATATATATATATATATATATACATATATATATATATATATATACACATATATATATATATATATATATATATATATATATATACATATATATATATATATATATAGAATACAGTTATTTTGAATTGTAATAATATTTCACAATATCAATGTTTTACTGTATATTTTATCAAAAAATTTAAAACAGGGTGAGCCTTTAAAATATTAAAATTAATTTTTGCAAACCCAAACTTTTGAAAGGTAGTGTATTCTCACATTTTTTGTACTGAGATATTTTTGTATTTTTTCTATACAAAAATACTAAAGGACTTTGTAGTATAGTACAAAAGTTGTAAGAAATTATTTTATAAAACATTTATGGGGATTTTTGGGTGAGTAAATACTGGAAGAATTTACACTATTCCTTTAAATATCATACTAGTTCAGTGAGGTCTTGTTCAAAGCAGCCTTGATGTGTTGTGAAGGGTTTAGAACTGAGCAAAACCACATGTAAGCAGAGATGCAGGGATGACTTATCTACAATTGTTTATTTATTTTCCTAAAGAAGTGCAGGGTTTCATCTGGGTTCACATTTCCTCTGTGTAACACATATATAGCACACAAGCACAAACACACAGTTTTAAAGTCAACCTACAGGACATGTCTAATTATGACTAATTATTACCTCTGCCTACTCTTCTCACTGACAGAGAAAAGCAACATGACACAAGTGGATAAAAGGTGGAAAAGAAAAAAGAAACGGGATGTGATTAATGAAGCAATCAAACACGGCATTCATAAAGACTTATTGAAATGTCCCTACTGAGATGTTAACACAAAGCTCTGAGAGGCATGAAAAGAAAGTTATGAAAAGGCGCTTAAAGGTTGACATACATTTTGAGAGTATGTATGTCTAATGTAGCACACTACAAGTAAGTGTTTCTCTATTACTCTTTTTTTCCCCTCCACACACACACTCTCAGTACCGTCTGCTGTCTCCATCATGCTGGACCGGCTCTGGCCTCGACTCATGCCTCGCACCACGGCATTGGCAGGCAGATCTACACGAGAGCCTCTGGCCTGAGCTTGGGATGGCACATCAGGGGGTCCGACTCCTCCTACCGGATCTGGTACAAAACAACACATATTACTCACTCATAAAGAAATCATATCCTAGCTCTTAAAGTAATAGTTTACCCAAAATGAAACATTCATTTCTAATTATTTCTTTCTTACGTGGAAAACAAAGAGGGAAACTTATCAGAATCATGTTTGAACAATTCTCTTAAGAGTCTGTGTAAAACTATGTGCATTCAGTACTGGTTTCAGTATACGTTTCCTTGATTTACTTAAACTGGCGATAAGCCCAAAGATATTTTAAAGACAACATGAAATCAAACAGCCCCTATTTACTTTATTTATAGTATCTCTAGAATACTTTATTTTGATTTATCTAACATTCAAATAATTCTATATAATGTCATTTAAACTGTGAAAGTGACACCAATTTCCTACATATATATAGTAAACTACTGTTCAAAGGTTTGAGTCATTAAGATTTTATTTAAAAGAATTTAACACTTTCATTCATCAAGGATGCATTCACTTGTTCAACAGTGACAGTAAAGACTTTCATGTTGTTAAAAGTAAATTAAAATAAACAAAGGGTTTATTCTTTTGGACTTTCTTTTCATCAAAGAATCCTGAAAAAATGTGTATCATGGTTTCCACAAAAAATATTAAGTAGCACAACTGTTTTTAACATTGATAATAATATCAAATGTAAAAACTAATTTAATCATTCACTTTGTCATTACCGGAGTAAATAACATTTTTAAAAATATATGGAAAAAATCTTTAATATTTCACAATATTACGGTTTTTATTTTTGATCAAATAAATGCAGTCTTGGTAAGCATAAAAGGCCTCTTTCAAAAACCCAACCTTTTGAATGGTAGTGTCTCTTTCTTCTCACATTATAAAGTCATTTAATCACAAATCAATATTTCATGATATTTTTCGTGTTAAGTAGCTGAGTAATGTACATCTTTATCGTGAGATAATGTACAGTGAGTCGCTTGTTATCCCAAAATAAACCTCTTCAGGGTGCTACAATATTGATCAGCCTGTCAGGGTTTATCTTACCTACTGTCTGTACATTATCTCTTACATAACTGTCTGTGGTTTATTGTGTATCATCGTACAATTGTTTTCGTAATCTTTCACCAAAATGGATTAACTTTCTCTGCATCTGTGGGCTAAGGCTGTGTGGGTGGAGAAAAATAACATTAACCAATAATATCAGCCTACTGAATATTCCATTTCAGGTCTGATGCATATGAACAGTTTTTGCAAGGGTGCGAATGCCGTTTCATGTTGTCTATACATTCTCAGTTGATTATTGGTAGATTTTCTAATCTAAGGACATTGTCTACAGACTGTCTAAACGTATGGTCTGCATTTCACACACACACTCGAGGTACGTTATTTGCAGGAAAATCACATTCACTGAATAAAGACAGCATGAGATCAAGTGTGTATTAAGGTATGGATGATCAGTCCTGAACCACATAACAAGTTCACCCACTTTATTAATTTTTCCTTATGGTCAGACTATCATTCATAGGCTTTAAACACACGCAGGTAGAGCAGAGGCTTAAGGGTGGGGCATGTGGAGGGGCAGATAATATTCATAAATCACAACAAATTTCACAAACACAAGGAAAGTTGGAAGACTGCTAACACTCAATTTTACCTCTTCCTATTCTTCTCACTGACAGTCACGAAGGATATAAATGAACAGAAAATAATCATTTGGCAAAACATAAAAGACAAACAATTTTAGAAATAATAAAGCAATGAAAGCACATTGAAAAAAACAGCTCAAATTAAAACTTAAAACCAAATGATACAAATAAAAAATCTAAAGTGTATAAACGATGGCAAAAAGAGTGTGGGGTAACTGTGACTCACCGATGCGTGCCTGAGCGAAGGCCTCTGCCAGGGCGGAGGGCTGGGAGTGGGAGTGGGGCGGGTGGGCAGGTGCAGGTGGAGGCGGGACCTGCTGAGACTGAGGCTGAGGAGCCTGGGTGGGCCGAGACTCCCCATGGGAGAGAGTGGAGGAGGCAGAGGAGGAGGTGGAGGAGCCATGCAGAGAGCTATTAATCCAGGTGTCTGGAGACTGCTGAGGACCTGCACTTTCACTCGACACGGCCTCATCATCAGAGGAAGAGGAGGAGTCTGGCAGAGAGAGCGAGAGAAAGACAGAAAGAAGAATAGAAAATAAATTAAAAGACAAGGAAGAGAATTATAGAATACGTATAAGAAAATAATGCCAAGAACTATTTAAGCCTTTTTGTATTATTATTTTTTTCCTAAGAATAGTAAATGTGGCAGTCACAATAACATTTCATAAATTTTGCTACAAATTTTAACACCACAGCAAAAACAAAGTTATGCTAAACATATATTTTAAATACATTAATGGATAATAAATATATATATTTATAATAAATAGATTTATATATAATAATAAAATATTTTAATTTACTTTTTTACTTTTTAATTAGTTTATTCCTTAATATCCAAATGTATTATAAATCTATATTAATATTAACAAATTAAATTAACTCTAATTACGTGTTAAAACTATTTATAAAATTCGATATAAAAATTATTTAATTTAAAAGTAGTAAATGACTAAATGTTCGAAATTGAAAAATACAACATGAAATACAAACTGTGTAACTGATCTAACTCATCTAATATTGACTACATTATTATCAAATAAAATACATAAGGATAAGGATTTAATGCTATCAGAGTTTCACTGAAAAATTACCATTTTAAAAAGGAAAAGTGTAAGATCTTGATCTAGCTGTACTACTAACTATATGATGATATACTGTATGTCCTTACTATATGTGGTATGGTTCTGTACGTTTACGTGAGATATTCTTCTCTAGCTCTCTACTATGTTAGTGTAACGGTTAATTTGGTGCTTGCATATTACCTGGTGGGGAGCAGTTGTCAATTGGTGACTGTACATATGCGGAGCGACGTTTGGTTGGCATGGGCAGTGCCATCTTTTCCTCTTTATGCTTGGCCAACGCTGCCTGAACTGCCTCAGTGTGGATATCTGAGGCAAAAAGAAAAAGAAAAAAATAGTAACAGGCCTTTTTTTTTTCTTGCACCTCTGCACTTAGTGAGATGTTAACAGATGTTTGGTTTTATTCAAATTGACAGGTACAATCAACCTTGAACATCCTGGGGTTAAATGCTTTGCTCCAGAGTACAAGAATGATTGGAATCTCATTACCTTGCTTTCTGTACCTTGATATAAATCAGTAACATTTGTATATCAGCAAAGCTTCTTAACCAACAGCAGTCGCCCATCAGAGTTTTGGTAATGCTTACATAACAAGGCCCTGAACATAAATTATGCAGTGAAATCAACTGAATGAATCCACAGGACTGATGAAACTGCTTTCTGACAACAGTAGGACAGTAAAATTTATAATCACATCTGCGGCGAGCAACTGAACAAGCAACCTACAATCAAATAAGCAAGCTACCATCTTGCAATTGCCACAAAGCACCAGAAATCCACAATGACACATTTCATCTAGGCATCCATTTTGTCCATGTATGACTGCCATGGCAGATGACTAAACAGTTCTTACAAGGATGTGGTCAGAGAACAGGCAAATATTACCATCTGCAGACTCTCTGTAAACCTCACAATGCATAAATCTTAAGTAAAGATCAGTCTATACACAGCTTGCAAACTGTGGTTCTGTGTTTTAAAGGTGAAGTGTGTCATTTGTTCAATGTTGAAATACTTTTTAATGTTCAGAGATCACTATAAGTAACCCATATAAGTGAGTTTCTAAGTAAGCCAGGAGCTGTATATCATTACACCGCCGAACATCATATTTTCTGAATGAAATCAAATACTACTTTCTTTCTAATTTTGCAGTGCTGCTTCTCTTTTGCTCTGGCATGTCACACTTTCTCACAAAATAAGATGCATTTTGTAGCTCTTTGCTTTCAACAACCATGTCAAGGAAATCTTGTTATGAACTTTTGCTTATGTAAAGTTCTTTGACATATTTCTCCACTCCTTTGCAGATTTAAAATTCAATGTGATATATTTTGAATACTTCTATTTCTCACTAAAACGTTTGACTTTTGACAACATATTCTTTTTGTGAAAAAAAAGAAGCACTTGATGGAAAGGTTTTTTATATATATTTTTGAACTCAACATCAAATCAGCAGAATGTTTTTTTTCCCAGATAAAGGGCTGTTTTATTTTTGCTATTTTGCTTAGAACCGTTAGAGGTAAAACATTTCCCAGCCTCTATAAGAGCTGAAAAAATAAATGTTTTTTTTTTGTTCAGTGGCGCTAAAGGCAAAAACATCACCTTTGAATTTACACAAGACGAACTGGCTCACACTATAATAGCTGATAAAATGAAAATGAAATAGAAAACGATTTATATGTTGTCAGGCAGTTCTAACCTGATCTGTAGCGTTCATCCCTCGTCCCACTGCTCCGGTGTGGACGCCGTGTGCGCCGGTGGCGAGAAGAGGAGGAGGACGAGTTCGAAGGGCCAGGTTCAGGTGCAGGTGCAGAGGCGGAGCTTGGACCAGGAGACTGTGCATCATAGGCCGGAGGCGGAGCTAAATCTGTAGAGACAATGAAGAGACATTGAACTTCATGCAAACTAGCAGACGCAGTCAATGCTTACAGAAAATGGAAGATATGAATGTGAAGTAGATGTGAAAAGCTTTGGTTTTCATCTCATATCTCTCCAGCATAAAAAAGACAAATCAGCCCAACAAATCCTACATATCATGCATCAATAAAATAAGAGCAATTCATGCTGCAGTCCAATGCATAAACAGTAGAGGGCAGTGCAGAGGGACTCTAGATGGAACCCTCCAACCTCAAGAGGAACAGCCTGAGAAGATGTTTCATAACCACATTATCATATGAGTCAGTGGACGACTGAGAAAAACAAGGAGAGAGAGATAATATGGCAGAAAAGGAGATGGAGGGAAGAGGGGGCATAACCAGAGATATTTCTGTAGTTCTTACTTTGTGTTTGCGTCAAGTAGGGTGCTAAAACTTTGGCCCTCTTCTTCTCGTATCCTTTTTGTGTGATGTCACCTAAAAAAGAGAGATGACATGATTAAAAATATAAACAGCATAAATTCAAAATTAAAATTTGAGATACATTTTTGATCGAACGTCGACAGATTTTGATTGGACAAAACACAGAATAATATTCAACATGAGCTCGCCTTCCAAAAAGTTTTTATACAGTTCAAATACAAAAAATGACTACATTAGATCACAAAAAAATTGAAATCAAGTGGCATTTGCTTTAAAAAAAGGTAACAAAAATACACCTAAAGCTCATTTATTTATAGCTTGATTGTCAAAATACTATTTTGGGGTCAGTGCATTTCTTTTGTTACCCTGTGTAAAAAAAAAAAAAGGGAAAGATTTTAATTTTGCATAAAATAAAATTGTAAATGATTGTCAACATATTAAAATAACTGTGGTTTTTGTGCATATATATATATATATATATATATATATATATATATATATATACACTAATGTTCAAAAAGAAAGTAATACTACTCAACATGGATGCATTAAATTGATCAAAAGTGACAGCATTTACAAAGTTACAAAATATTTCTATTTCTAATAAATGCTGTTCTTTTGAACTTAATTCATCAAAGTATTCCAAAAGAAATGATCATTATCATTTTTACTGTATATATGATCAAATAAATCCAGCCTTGTTGAGCATGAGAAAACAAAAAACATCTTTTTCAAAAATGTATTGACCCTGAACTGTTCAACAGTAGGGTATAGGCATTGGCACTGTAGTAGCAGATTATTAATAATGATAATGCTATATAATATCTGGTAAAATACGAGTTCAAAGGAACACATTTTAGCTGTTGATGGAGGAGGTTTGGAAACACTGGTTTAGAGAAACCCAAACACTCAAATCCTCAAAGATCATCATCATCTTACACTCTAACAGCCAAGCTGATTTGAGTGAGTTAGTGCTGGACTCATGTGTGTGCTCGTGAGTGTGAAAAAGAGCAGAATGTGTAATCTAGTGGGATTATGCAGGATGGAGGGAGCTTTGGTTATGATACGTGAGCAGCTCAGGCTCATTTCAACACATCCCCCGAAGGGGAAAGATTTCAAAAGAGATAACACAAAAAAATGTATTATAATCCCATAGAAATCAGACTGGCCCATACGCTTAAGCACTGACAGTAAACGGCAGAGATTCATGAGACAGGCCACTAAACAAATCATTCTTTCGAAAGCATTTTCAACATTAAAAAAAGGGAAAATAGCGAAAGAAGAGTCAACTCCCATAAGTAATGCATGAGGACTGAACCCAGCTGCACCATGGGATATTTTTAGCTTCACCAGACTGTTCTATCACATGTAGCTATGAAGGGGGTTGTGTGTATGTGTATGTTCAGTGTTATTCAGAAAGAGTGGTTTTGAACTGCAGTAAATGAATGTCAACTTTCAAGAAAAGTCAATGCGCTCTTGTAAGTCAACCGCAAACTAGAAGGTTTTATTGGTGGCCTAAGGTGGTCCGCTCCACACTGAGGCTCAGATGGATTGTGGTTGGTTGTTGGGAGAATGATGATGATGAGAAGTGAGTGACAACAGACTGAGGCAGAAATCTACATTAAGCCTTGACCACTCACTCACTCACACACACACACACACACACATGACATGACCTAAAGTTAGACATCAACACACACTGTCAGTCTATGAATCAGTAACCTGTAACATTTATGCTACAATCCCACCTCAGAATCTCACTTCCACTAATTATAGATCTTAAAAATCACAGAGATTTGGGTCTTTCAATCTAATATACGGTAGTAAAATTCCCCATTCTAAACCATATAACCTGCAATCTAATGTCTGAGCAATAATCTGTATTAACCTGTAATCCAGACATTATGCCTGAAATCTAACCTTAATTTCAAAGTTAACTCTTCTAAACTGTAATTCAAATATACTAAACTGTCCTGAAAGATAACGTACTCCAGGACTTATAGACAAACTGGCCTGAGATCCAAATCTAGTATCAATGCAACAAATCCACTCTATAATCCGATATTTATCATAAAAATCGAATCCAAATACTTTCGTAATATGGATCCTTAGTCTGAATGGAGCTGATATCGGAACATCAAGTGAAAAATCTTTTTAATCATGACAGCACTGTAATCTTGTATTTGCAAGCAATTATGGGCAAAACTCCTATAACAAGTGACCTTTTTCAGTTCAGCACTTCTTTTCCTGTCTCTGGCATTTTCCATAATTTAGTTTATGCATACATAAATATCTACTGGCATGCATGCATACACACATACAAACACATGGGGATTTTCTTGGCCCTGAGAGAAAGGAGGTGAGGGAGGACGCCACTTTAAGAGATAAAGCTACATGAGTGTTACAGTTAGACTGCATTAACAAAACAGAAAAGATTAGAGATAATCTTAAAAAGTTCCTCTGGCAACCTACAAGTGACTTAAATTTAAAATTTACATTTTACACGCATATTCATATTAACAAGAGAGATTAAATGGAATAATAATGGCTTTAGCAAATAAATAAACACATTGCCATTCAAATATTTGTGGTCACTAAGATTTTATGCTTTTGAAAGAAGTCTCTTTTGCTAAGCAAGGCTGCATTTATTTGCTTAAAAATACAGTAAAATTTTATCATTTAAATTATCATTTAAAATCATTCTTTGCTATTTTAATATATCCTAAAATGTGATTTATTCCTGTGATGGAAATTCTTAAAAAAAAAAAAAAAAAAAACTTGTTGGTGTTAATGGTTTCACATTATGCATTTTCTGTAAAGGTAATTACAATAGAGACAGAAGCATCTAATCCCTCAGTGACTTTCTGTACGACAGACATGCACACCAGCTGCTCGGACTGTGGGAAAGTTGGATCTGAAGCAGGAATATGTGTCTCTCACTGACTAGAGTGTGTGTATGAGGGAAAGAGAGAGAGATGGACAAACATCTTTTTTTAATTGACTGTGAGAGAGAACTTGTCTTGTTCTTTAGAAAAGCGTTAACTTTCCCTGACTACAATGTTTTCAGATACTTATATCCACCCTCCCTCTGGTGTGCTGCATCACTGGCCCTGAAACACTATGACACAACAGAGCGCTCACAATGACTTTCACTCAAGACACAATACAGCTATCTCTCCATTGTGTCCCTACACACACACACACACAGCCTTGGCTACCCACCACCAGATGGTGACTCACCATTCAGCAACTGCCAACACTGTATCACACTGTACTGAAGTTGAATTTCATTGCCCTCCTTCACTGTTCTTTTGTCCACATCCAACATTCTGTCTTTCCTTACACACACACACACACACATTTCCTTTCCCTCTGGATGATGTCATGTTCTCCAGTGCTAAATCTTCTACCCTATGACATGGTTTCCTGTTCTGCTGAGAATATAAAAACAGACTGTGAGAGACAGAGAGAAACACAGACAGACAAGAGAGTGACAGTGAAAAAGACACAACAGAGAGTTCAACTCATTCTTATCTGTTCTTGGCTCTTTCTGTATAATACAACCAGATCCACAAACCGGCTTTGAAAACCTGCTCATGGAAACAGTAAAGTCAGGGTTACCAGGGTGTGTGCATGCAGGTGAGAACAAGACTCAAATTACCACTTTACACACCTGGGAACATGCCTTGTCAGGTGTAACCTTCCTAATTCACTTTGTAACAGTATATATGGAGATGATCTGACCTGTGTTTACAGTGTGCTTTACCATATGCAACTGCAAGTGTAAATGTTGTCAAACTTTATCATGAAGAGGTGTCCAGATCACCCAAAATCAAAATAAAATAAAGTTTAAAACCTTAAAAAGATTGTAGGACCCTTATGATTATTTTATTTTATTTTTGTTTAAATAATGGCATTATTTTTAGGGACATATTGCACCGTGTCATTGTTTATTTAACAAAAATAAAGCAAAAATGTAAGAGCCATGGGTGACAAAATTAGGACACCCTTACTGTTAACATAAGAATTAAGAGGGTAAGTAGCAGTCGGGCACCGTCTGAGAATCAAAAGCCTTTGATTAACCTGAAGTCTGAGCAGCTCTATAAAAGCAGATGTTTTGGCAGTTTGCTGGTCTGGAGCTTTCAGGTGTGTGTTAACACAATGCCAAGGAGGTAAGACATCAGCAATGATCTTAGAGAAGCAATTCTGGGAAGAGTAATACGGCCATTTCCAAACAATTTGAAGTCCATCATTCCACAGTGAGGTAGATTATTCACAAGTGGAAGACATTCAAAACAGACACCAATCCTCCCAGGAGTGGACGTCCCAGCAAATTCACCCCAAGATCAGACCGTGTAATGCTCAGAGAAATGGCAGACATCCCAAGAACTTCACTAAATTAATGACAGTGCAGTAAGAAAAATATGGGACAAGTATGGCATGTTTGAAAGGCTTGCCAGAAGAAAGCTTCTTTTATCTAAAAAAGCATGGAAGCACAGTTTAGGTTTGCAAAGTTGCATTTGAACAAACCATAAGTCTTCTAGAACAATGACCTTTGAACAGGTGAGACCAAAGTGGAGATGTTCAGCCATAATGCACAGCAGCACGTTTGGTGAAAACCTAACAAGCATATAAACACAAACACCTCACACCAAAAGCCACACATGCTGGTGGAGGGCTGATGATTTTGGGCTTGACCTGGGCATCTCACAGTCATTGAATCGACCATGAACTCCTCTGTATACCAAACTATTCTAGAGTCAAACATGAGGCCATCTGTCCAACAGCTAAAGCTTGACCAAGATTGGGTGATGCAACAGGAAAATGATCTCAAGCACACCAGCAAATCTACAACAGAACAGCTGAAAAGAAAAGAATCAAGGTTCTGCAAAAGGTTCTCCAGACCTCAACCTGACTGAAATGCTGTGGTGAGAACTGTGTATAAACAAATGCCCACAAACCTCAATAAACTGGAGCAACGTTGTAAAGAGTGGGACAAAATTCCTCCACAACGATGTGAGAGACTGATAAAATCATACAGAAAATAATTACTTCAAGTTATTGCTGCTAAAAGTGAATCTACAGGCAATTGAATCATAGGGTGTCCTAACTTTGTCACACATAGCTTTTCCATCTTGGTTTTGCTTTAGTTAATTAAATAATGGCACAGTGGGATATGTCATGTGATATTTTTCATCTGAGGCTTTCCAAGGACCAGATAATTTTTTATTATCTCCTGATACAGAAAACCATGGAATTAAATAGGGTGTCGTAACTTTTTCACATGACTATATACACACACACACACACACACACACACACACACACACACACAGACTATACCATAACACTTGTGCCAGCAAGCAGTCACCTAGCAACCACCCGACAACAACCCAAAAACCACTCAACACTTTTAGCAGCACTCACAACACAACCCACTAGATTTGTGCAGGAAAGCACCATTCACATTGTCCTCAGCTATTTATACAATTATGTTGCGACACAAAAATTACACACTTCACCTTCCAGCAGCCCTCTTATAAAGGTCATACTGTGTGGTGTGTGTAATGCAGTTCAAAGGTTTTATGTCATACTGTTTTAGCTGTTCTTGCAGCATATGGGCTTCTTACTGCTTTTAGCTTTATTCGTTATGAATGAGACCAGCCTAAGGCGAACTCTACTGTTACCATAGCAACTATGACTCTAAATACAACCCACTTAAATACATACATAGACCAAAAAACAAAAGCCTGTTCAGATGAGAAATTATCTGTCCGTATTTGGAGAGATCATTTTAGCCACAATAAATGCACAGGGACATTTAAAATTGCTGAGTGAACATACAGCCACAAACTTCTGAAACTTTTTTTATGCATTTACACAGCTGAGAAACAGAATTACAATATAAGAATTAATTACGAATACCATTTTCAGTCACATGCTGTATAGTTAAACATTACAACATGGAGGTCTGATTCCACCACTGAGTAAAAAATAATTAAAAAAGGAAATTGTGATTTTATATTACTTATATTATAAACTCGTAATTGCGAATTACAAAGTCAGAATTGCGTGATTTAAACTTGTAAAAAAAAAAAAAATGCCATAATTGTGAGCTGACTTTTTTCCTCAGAGTTGGAAATCATAACTCACAATTGCAAGTTTTATATCTCACAATTCTGAGAAATAAGTCAAAATTGCAGGATATGAACATGCAATTGTGTGAAAAAAGTCATAATTACATAATAGTTTTTTTCTTGTGACTGTACATTTATATCCTGCAATTTTGACTTTATAACTTGTAATTCTGACATTATAACTTGCAATTGCAAGTTCATATCTTACAATTCTGAAAAAAAAAAAAAAAATCAGAATTGTGAGATAAAATGTCATATTTATCTTTTTAATTTTTTATTCCATGGCGGAAACAAGCTTCCATAGTTACCCGAGTATGTGTTATGAGAGAAACTGGCAGTTTGGAAAAACTCTGCTCCCTGACAGAATAGTGCTAGTCTGCTAGAAATAAAGTGTGCATCTCTTCTTTTTCAAGCCTGATGTCCATCACAGACCGGTGAATAATTCAGTTACCGAGGAACCCATATCGCAAGCATTGCAAAAGATATTAACTATTAACATGTCCTGCGTGACACGCACTTGAGAGCGAGCTAGCTAGAGAAACCAAGAGAGAGTTTTATTTTTAAAGGAGACAACAAACATGGTGGGAAAGAGGAGAGAACAGAGAGGAGATAGTGGGAGAGACAGCGCAACATGTCAGAAAGCTTGCTGTGAATCATGGGTAAATGAGTGTATTTGCTTCCCGATGCTCTGTGACCTAGATTAGAGTAATCTCTCTGTTTCTGTTTTGTCCCTAGGTCTCTCTCTCCCACTCTATCTCTTTCTCTCTTTTTCTTTACAACTCAGAAAGCCTGCCTGTCCTCCTACAGTCACAGTAGGCGCTTCAGCTACTGAGGTTACCTGAACAGATGCACACAATCAGACATTATACAGCTGGTCCGAGCCTCTTTAGTTTAAGTATATGCTGACCAGCTATGGAAGAGGATTTCCACACACACACACACAGCTCATTTGATCAGCTTAAGTACATAAAAGCGTCTGAGTATGTGCTGGGAATTCAAGCAGAGATCACGACTGCTCAGCCCTGATGCTTTCAATGGTGCTCATTGTGTGTGAGTGTGTCACAACCTCCTATCTCCACCCCTCTTCCTCTGTCATGAAGACACACAAACAGAAACAAACTATTTCATTCACAACACACGTTCATTACAAATAATGAATACATGATGATGGTGGAGTCTCTCATCTCCTGTCTTGTTACTGTAAACAAATACATGCACACACGTAATTACTTTAATGCTATACAAATATATACTTAGCAAATATATTATTTTATGACTTCATTTGTATAAAATGTGGGAAATTTTGCAATTCCTGGCTACATACATTTAAATGTATATAAATATTTTAAGTATATGTAAGGATATTTTTAAATGAAATATTAAGCCTATTTGTATAATTTTCAGGGCTCGAAAATAAGAATGTTTTGTCTGCTGGCCCAGTAGAAATGTAGCAATTTTAGCAAAATATTTTAAATATATGCATATTATATGCAAGGGTATTTTGTATTTAATATTAAGCCTATTTGTATAATTTACAGAGTTCAACAATAATTATTTTTTTCTCTATTGGCACAGGGAAAATGTAGCAATTTTTAGATACATATTTATAAATGTATGGATGTTACTGTATATGTAAGGATATTTTTATTTAAATTTAAACCTATTTGTATAATTTATAGGGCTTGACAAAAAGAATGCTTTGTCTGCTGGCCCAAGAGAAATGTTTCGTAAAATGTTTTTTAATGTATGCATATTATTTGCAAGTATATTTTTATTCATAATCGTTTTATTTTAAGGACTTTTTATCATATGGATATTATATGTAAGGATATTTTAATTACAATTGAAGACTATTTGTATAATTTACAGGGCTCAATAATAATAATAATAATAACCATTTTTTTCTGCTGGCCCAGGGAAAGTGTTGCAAAACCTATTTTATAAATATGTACATTTTATTTGTAAGGATATTTTGTTAACTATTAAGCCTAATTAAAGTTAAGATTTCTGTACAAAAGATAATTTTTTTTTAAAAATCTCAAATTTGTTGTTGAATATCTTTAATATATGTCACTTTACAGAAGTAAAATAAGAAGTAAATGCACAGCCCTAGAGAGGGAGAATTATACTGTATAAATCAAATCATTCATACCATCCTTAGCCACATGCGGGGTGCAATGTCCAAAAAACATGCAATTAGCATGGTAACATATCCAATTCCGTCATATTTTACAGTACAATTTTGATAGTGACAACTGTTACTATTCATACAAATGTGTTAATATTGTCATAACACATTTTTCTGCTATTAAAACAATAAAAGGCCTACATTCACTCAGCAGGCTAGAAATTACAGCAGCTCTATAAACTATTGTTGTCAAACCTATGGCCATAACTACACTACTACTATGTCTGAACCCAAACAAAAATCATGGAAGCAGTGTCTTTGAGCAGTGAGCTGGAAGCAGCCATTCTCCCACTGGTCCTTCAAAGACTGAAAGAGTCTTTCATTGTGACCTTTTCTTTGTGCTGTCATCTATACAGTCATTAGTGCAAGGAAAGACGATATGGGCGTGATGCTAAACATATGCTCATATTCATGACAAACATTACTCTAAAGCAAACCTTGCTAGTTTTGACTGTATTTTTAAGGCTGCAGTAGGCATCGCCTGTCAAAGAGCCAAAAAGTGAGGACTGTAGGTGGGGACTTTGAATCGTGCCAGGACTACGCAGAAACAGATACGCAGTCTTAGCTAATACATAAACATATATATATATATATATATATATATATAAAACGCATACTTCAGGAAGCCAACCTTTGGAAAATTAAAAACACATAAAAGACAGAAAGAGATAAGCATGTGTGTGTTTGCAAAACTGCATCAGCAAGGACACGATGGTGTACACATCTGTCCAAAAATCCAAAAACACACGACAATAGTAAGTGAAGCCAAAAGCAAACTAGCCCATCATTTGTAATCTGCCTCCAGGTGCTCTCTTGATTTGCTGTGTGGGAGACACTGAGAATGAGTGCAGGCTGCACTGATGGTAGATCAGCTGTTATTTCAAACAATTCTCTGGTGCAGAGATAAATGAGAACCGGTAATGCTTTATATTTCGGTAATGCTGTTTAAGATATTGTTTTGCTCTTCTGAATCTTTCATACACCACTGCTGAAAGGCTTATATAACACATAAGGATGACTAAACACACACGCAAACAAACAGAGCCCCTTCTGCAATGAATCACAATGACAATAACTGCACATTAAATGTAAACAACCACACAAACACATACATATCTGTGTTATAATTCTACAGTGTATTTCTGATCAACTGAGGTTTAGACTCATCGTTCATGCTGAAGACCATTTAAAATCCTAAATAAAGGGTAATAGTTTGTTTATGTGAATTTTATACATGTGCATATAGCCTATATGTTATGGGCATGATATTGAAGCTATATATTCAAAGGCTCTTAAAAAGTTTCACATGTGACACCGGTCCACTCTATGCCAAGTTCCATTGTCTGAGTGAGCGATTTACATGTCTTGTGGCAAGCTGTTTTAACATTTATTACATAGAACCAATGTTATTAATACTTATTTTAATGTATAAATGCACTTCAATAGTGCCTAACATTTTCTTCAAATTTGCAGTTAACTGTTACTAGCAATTACTGGATAGTAAATTTACAATTTTGCAAATTTTAGTGCTTGCAAATATTTAATATTGGTCTGTAGTTGGGATATTGAGAGTTAATTTCTGTTTAATGGTCTGTATTTATTTCATAAAGATTTAAATATTTATAAATAATAATTTACATCTTTAAAAAGTTGAAAATAATTTAATACAACGAATAAGACCTAATACCTAATAGTACTACTGAAAAGAGTAAAAGTACATACTGATATGTGATTAGAATACATTAACATTACATTATAACTATTTATTATTCAAACTATTTATTATCTAAATGATAGGCCTTTGTGGAATTCAATGGAATAATTAGCGAAGGAATAAGTAATATCTAATGCACAAGTACCAGAGAAATTAAAAAAATACTAGTCATTATTGGTAATACTTATCATACAAGTAATAAGTAAAAAATAAGTACCATTAGGGAAATTTTTAAAATGTACCTTTTCATTCTAAGGAACAAATGTTAAAATGGCTTGCCATACATGACCTCTCATTGAATCTTATATGGGTGTTTATTGTTTATGCAGGAAAAATTAGTTTGGGTCTATTAAAAGCACTGTCAATGTGTCAAGCAGTACACTCATTAATGAAGCATCAAGCCTTAGGATAAATGTTAGTTTGCCCATTATAGTTTACCCATAAAGAGAGTACCCATTATAATAACAGCCATATATAGTGTAATATTACAAAAGCTATTGTGTTGTAAACAGTATTACATATTTTTTCCATTATAAGATTAAGTAAAGACTAAATATACAACTAACACTGAATACTACTTAGTTGATGGAGTCTGTATGAAGTATGAAGAGACACATGCAGAATAACCGTGGCCTATAAATAATCACATAAATGCATCCAGCGCGCCTCACAGACTCGGTGTTTTTGTTTTGCGCAATGTAACAGTAAATAAGGAAACATATTAGAGTAATGTCAGGACAATTAAAGAGCAAAACAAAGCGGAACAGACGTTTAAAATGCGGATAAATGCGAGGCTGAACCAGTGAGATGCAGAAAAAGAGGTCAGTATGTTTCCGCGAGCGGCGGCGACATTGAAGCATCATCATCACGGAACCTGTGTGTGTGGATGCTCTTATTGAGGATGCAAGACTGAGCCTGTCAATTCAGTACATGTCCATCTAAACGCACGCGTTGAAACAAGGAAGGAAGAGCCGTTGTTGTTTAAAGGCTTACCCTCCGACAGCTCCAGGTCCAGCTCAGCGAGCTGCTCCCGGACCTCTTGGGGAAGAGCGGACACATCCACACCGCGCTCCGCCATTATGGCCCGAAACCGGGGAGAAGAACGGCGCAGAGCGGTTTACCGACAACAAAAATGCCCTCTGTCCTCCTCACAGTGAAAAAAAAATGGTATTAGACAGCAGACCAAGCTCCATCATCTCCGCCATGCCGAGAGAGAAATCCCAGCCGATGGGAAGAGTCACATGACCAGCTCGGGATGAGGAGTCTGAGCCTGTGCTCTGGAGCCGCGGCGGTTTTGCTCCCTCTGGTGTGGCGAGAGAGAATCTTTATCTAATGCAGTTGCTTCAATTCAAACACTTCAATGGTTAACAAGTAATGTGTTTTTCTCCCTCATTTTAAATCCTGCCGATATTTACTCACCTTTATGTCTTTCTAAATCCTTGTCCTCTTTCGTGAAACACAAAAGGAAAAGTTTTGAAAAACCTTCAGGGCAGCTATTTTCCATGCAACATACTAAGTCTGTCAAAAAGATGAAAAACAACACTATATAGAGGATTTTGCAAGACAAGTGGGTGAATTTTGGGTCGACTAGTCTTTCGACATGATTTACACAAGCAGGGCATGTTACTGGATCACTACTTTTACTCATAACAGATATCAACAAACTAAAAGAAACAATTATCAAAAAAAAAAAAAAAAGCCATCAAATTTGAAGTGTCACAAAGGGAACTCTCAGCATGTCAATTTACATAATTTAGTTGTTTTTTCTCTGGAAGTTCTTTTCATGCTTAAAAACTATACATTTAACTGTATTTTACTGTAAAATCTCAAAGTCTCATTAGGTCTATTAGTTTTTTTTTTTTAAATGTATATAGCAAAGGTACTTATTAACCAATTAACAGGTTCTTACTGTTACATTGACAATATTCCCCTGTAAAATTAGATTACATTTTTACAAAGATATTTTTTAATCCAAGGAACATGTACATATCATTGTAAATATTATTCAATACATGGGCAATATACAAGGCTTGTATTGTTTATATCACTAACACTGATAAACAACACAATGCATATGCACATCATTCAAGCGAATCCATACACACAGAGCAGTCACGCACACAAATCCCACTGTACCACCTCTATATACACAGAGGAATAGATCACCTTCAAAACAAGATGATAAATATTGCAGAAAACCTGCTCAACGCATCTCATTGAATGTACGAGAGGCTAGAGTTCCAACAATGTTTAATTATAACATATCTTAAGGACCGTTTCAGTTAGTCAATATCATACAGTAAGCAACGTTTGTACGCCGACACTCATTTCATATTTACAGCTCTAGTTTAAGGGCTTCACTTACACAATACACAATTTGGGATCAGTGAGTTATACACACTGTGGAAAGCAGTATGTTCTACATCCAAATAAGATAAATCCAGATGCAAGGAAGGTCAGCGACAGAAACTGATATGGCAGATTGGATCATTGAGAAAAAAAAAAAAAAACCTAGATAATCTACACATCATTTAATCAAAACACATTATGAGAAGAAATATGATGCCATTGTCCAAAACCTATCAACGCCAATTTCCTCTACATAAGTAAATGTATGCTTTGGTAAATCATAATTATGAGATAAAAAGTTATAATGACATTCAAATTTATGTTTGACAAAAAGTCATTATGATGTTATTCAAAAACTATAACAAAAATGTAATTTTCTTTGTTAAGTTTCAATGCTTTTTATGCATTCATTTTGACTCTGTGTCTCATCTTTTTTTACTTTTATGCCACAGGCATGATTTATCACTGCTTGGTTTGTTTTTTCTTATGTGGCAGAAATGAGCTTATTTATAAAAAAAAAAAAAAAAAAAAAAAAAAAAAAAAACATTCAAAGCTGAATTTTAAAAAACAGCAACAGTTTTGATATAAAAGCCAAGTTTAAACAAACAGATTATCCTATTAAAAAAAAAAAAAAAAAAAAAGTCATCAGGCATGAACTGTTTAATGGAGTACAACTCAATAAGTTACGTGTTAGTTACGCGCACCAGATGAAATTCATTCAGGGTGGCCAAGTGTGAGTCTTTCGGGCCCCAACAAAGAAACAATAATGTTTTATTTCTATAACACCATCCTGTCACTTATTCAAAAGCATTTCAACTATTTTGAAACAAGACTTCACATTCATAGCCGGGTTAGTTAACTACTGTACATTCACAAAACGCAAGCACAAGTCATTACGCGTGAGTTTTTGTGCTCCCTGTTATGAGACCAGATGCACTTCAACTTTGGGGTCTAACCTCTAATGCAAAAGGATTTATGTATTTTGGTTAAAGATACCTATAATTCAGCAGAGCATATCATAATCATACTGATCTAAAACATGTCCACGTGGTTACGCTACCCGTTATATCCATATATATATATATATATATATATCCATATATATATATATATATATATATATATATATATATATATATATATATATAGCAAAATGCAGACAAACCAATAGCGATATTCAAATATAAAAATATATTTTCTCTCCATTCTTAAGCTTTTGCGAGTCCATTCTGCGGCACCAGGTTACGCTAATGTGAGAGACACGATCTTCACCAAAACAGCCACAGAAGCACGGACCTGAGAGAAATTACTTTAGATACGACAATAAAATTAAGAGAAGATAGGAAGAGAGAAAAATGGAAACTGGGAGAAATGGAAAAAGCGAGTATGTGTGAGATAGCGTCACCAAGAGAGAAAGGTGTTAAACTTATCTGCATAGTGTAGTAATCATCTTTCTAACGTGGCCAGAATCATGCAACGAACCATTATATTAGAAAAACCATTGAATAAAATGCAAAATAATGAAAAATACCTGCAAACGAGACAAATATCAACTCAATGCATTAGTGAGAAGATCTATACAAGTATATGTAAAGGTGTATTTTATAGAGATGACAGAAGAGACTTCATTTCCACTGCAGTGCTTCCTAGTCTTTGCCGTCTGACAGGGGTGTCCTATGATGTCACTACTTAGCCCGGGGAGAGTCTGTGATAGGCTACGGGTGAGCAGGGTGTGGTCAGAGCGTGGTAACATTGGTTCCCATTTGTCACATGAGAGCATTTACAAACATACCAGGACTGACAGTTTTGAGGGGAAAAGGGGGATTCGCTCCTTTGAAAGTATATTTAGTTCCCATTGGCTGAACGACATGCTCATCATCTGGATGTGGGCTGCGATTGGGAGGAAGCATCTCCAGCTGTGTTACTCCACTGGCCCGAGCCCATTCCCGCTAAAACAGCAACAGCCTCTGCCGCACGCACGCTCAGACCGTTAACCGACACTGGAGCCGGTACCGACACGGGCATCACCAACGCCGACACTGAACTCTCATCCACTCCTGCAGCTGAAGGGAGAGAAACGGGGGAAGGATGAATGTTACGTATAAGGAATTTCAGACAAATAAAGAAAATATGTTGGCCGTGTGAGAGGAGAATGATGATTATTAATAGATCTACCGAGATATGCTTTTTTCTGCATGGCAGTAACAGGGCAGTCCTTATGGGCCAACAGCAGTTCCTTCAGACGTGTCACCTCAGTCCTCAGCAGGGAAACTTCACTCTGTCAAGCACATTTACACGACTGTGTCAAGGAAGTGCAAAGTGCATGAAGGTCATTTCTGGATCTACCATCTCTGCTTAATATGCAGAGACAATAAGAAGAAAGCCATTAATAAGTGTACTCCCCCAAAAAGTTCCTGACCAGCTGGACACAGCAACACTGGCTCAACCAATGGCGTGATCAAAAAAAAACCAAATATACTGTTCCACAATTTGGGGTCAGTAAGATTTTTTGATGTTTTTTTAAAAGAGATTATACTCTTATGCTCACCAAGTCTGCATTTATTTGATCAAAAATAGAGTAAAAACAGTGAAATTGTAAAGTATCATTAGAATTTGAAATATCTGTTTTATATTTGAATATATTTTATAAATATTCTGAATTTTCAGCAGCCATTACTCCAGTCTTCAGCGTCACATGATCCTTCAGAAATCATTCTAATATGCTGATTTAGTGCTCAAGAAACATTTCTTATTCTAACATTCTATGACATTATATATCAATGTTGAAAACAGTTGTGCCGCATAATACTGTTGCAGAAACCGTGATACATTTTCTCAGGATTCCTGCATGAATAGAAAAATGTAAAAAAATTTAAATAGATTTTTTTATCAATGTAAAATTCTTTCCTGTCGCTTCTGATCAATTTTAAGCATCCTTGTTGAATAAAAGTAGTTTTTTAAATCTTACTGACCCCACACAGTCGTGAAAATTTCAGCAACATTACGAATTCTGCATAATGAATCAAAATCAATTTATTTCCTGTATCTTTTCACTCTGTCCGTCTGACTCACAGTGAGCGTGACGTTAGAAGTAGCTAACTCCTCAGCGCGCTTCTCCAGGGCACTGACCCACACTTTCCGTTTTTGCCGGCAACGAGAAGCAGCAGCTCTGTTCCGTTCAAGAAAACGGCGCCTGCGCTCATCCGGCTCAATATCTGCTCCTCGTCGTCTGCGGCCTCCTTTTGGTGGAGCAGGAGACACCTGCAAGATATTGCTTGAGCTGTCAAATTAATTGTGAACTTAAGCATATGACAACAGTAAAATAGTGTATACTGATATATAATGCTTTAGTTGAGCTTATTTACTATAAGATACCCCATTTAACCTATTAATTTAATGTTAATTTGTGTTTACGTCAAAAACCCTATTCAAAAAGAACAGGCAAATACTAGCATATGTAACACAGGCATGAGATGTCTGTGAGCACCTGTGGTTGAGCAGGTGATGGTGTCTCAGTCTGATCTGTTTTTTGTATTGGTGCTGGTCCACTAGGACTCTGCTGAGATAGTGCTGCTTTTAGCCTCTAGATGGAGACAGATCCCATACACAAACACAAGGAAACACCACAACATGTAATTTAATGCTCAAAACCTGTGTGTTACATTTTTTAGTTAGTTAATCGTTACATAATAAGCCCATTGTTAAGCATTTATACCTAAGTAAACACTGCGTGTGCTAGCGTGGGTGTATGCACGCGCACTCTCACCGTCTTGGCATCAGAGTGTGTACTGTATCCAGACGGAGAGGAGGAGCCACTGCTGCTCCCACCATTAGGAGGGCCTGGAATCCCTGGGATATTGGGCACTGGGTTTGATGATCTGGCAAGCTATATATATACACACATAACAACACAAGCTTTACATACTATAAACACAAAGCATAGACACAAATACAAAACAAATGTGAGCTTGGTTTGAGGGTCATACTGCTGAAAATGTCATCACAGACACTGTAAAGATAATAGTAAATGCTACTGTTTTGATTTAAGAATGATATATGTCTGTGGGAGGTTTTGACAAGTGGAGATGTACTATATACTTTCATATTCATTTAGTCAGTTGTCTTTAAGACCATCTGTACAGTCAAAACGACTGATTTTATGTTCAACACATTGGATGTATTCTTGCATTAAAAAACAGCTGGACAGAGTGCAGAAGAATGCATAAATTTTGAACTATTTTTAACTTGACATGCTGATGGTGCAAGAAGTTGGAAAAAACTGCACAAGAAGTGCAAGAACACACATTCCTGCCTCAGGGTAACAGATATTCCACAAATATTTGAGCCAAATAACGTCTTGTTGTTAACTACTGTTAACTGAAATAACAATGTAATATAAGTATTTGTTGAAGATATATTAGAAACGTAGAAATATTATCCTGGCAACTATATGAAAACAAAATAAGATTAAATAAATTCTTTAATTAATAAGATTAATTAAATAAAATTACTAAAAGTTAAAATGCTAAATATAAAAAAATAAAATAAATAAATAAATAAAAATGAATAAATACTATAAAATTATTTTTAAAAATACCAAACTTATAACTTCAACCTTTTATTAATTAAAACCAATAAATTTAACACAAAAAAAAAAACTCAAGGCTGTTAAAAAAAACCAGGAACATTGCTTACAGCAGGCATTTTGAAGTTTGAGAGTAATTGTCTTGAAATTTACTGTTGAAGACACTGAATTAACTGCAAAGCCAATGTTATTCTTGGCTGTAGTGGCAATGATTTAAAAGGAATGAATTTATGAACACAAATCCTGTGTGAGATCTCATACCGATATGACTGAAGTCTGCCCTGGACTGGGCAGCAGAGGAACAGTCTGACCATTTGGAAGCTGCATCAGCATGGGAAAAGAACCAGACGGCGAGCTGAAAAGAGTCATAGAGGTACTATTTTAGGACATTTTTCCTCATGCAGGGTGAGGAAGCAGAGGTGTGAACAACACTGAAATGACTCATGCAATTAAAAAAAGAAGTTTCAACTCGGAGGAGTGAATCTGCTTCACTGCTGAGGATGAACACAACCTATCACAAAGTCAGGCTTGTGATTTCATTTGGTTGGATCAACAGCTACAATGCATAAAAAAGGCTTTTTGACATGAAGTGCCCTCTGCAATAGAGTGTTTGTACCTGAGTCTGTTTGACGGAGGGGTCCTGGTGATAACAGAAGTGGGAGAGGGCTGAGTTGGGTTCATGGCGTCGAATCCTTGGTGAAGTGGGAGTGAGCCTGGGCGCACTATGGTTGGTGTAGGGGCGGAACTTGCTGCAGTTCGTGGAGGAACATCCTGTAAAAGTCAGATACATGACAATTTTATATGCAGCACTTGTAAAAAAAAAATTTAATACTGTAAATACTGTAATCAATCTAGCCCCACGTTTAAATTCACCTTGGCTTTCCTCATAGCAATAGGCTCTTTTGCCATGGCAACTGTATCTTTGCTGTTTGTCATGCTGGAGGCGGAGTCTGGGCTGTCTGGAGGGGAGGAGTCAATCTCAAGAGGCCCCTCCCTCTCTTTAACCTCTGTAGGTGTCTGTAGAGCTGGAAGCTTTGAGGTTCAAGATATCAAATTCATTAAAGAAACCGTGTCAAACAGAGCATATAATTGATAACCTTTTAATATTTTACACTTTCCTTATTTGAAATCTTACCGTGCCCTTAATTCTCCTCTCCTCCTCCTCCTGTGTTTTGCGGAGATCTTGCTCAAAGGAGCCTGCCAGCTCACTAAACAAACCCACCTCCTCACAATTCTTAAGAAATCGGGTGGGAGTGGGTGTCTGATCTGCACACAAAAACACACATACACGCGTTTAGTGAGGACATTGCATGGATGTCCATTGATCTTCTATCAGGTTAATGATATTTTCTATCTCTCATCGATCTACCCCTCACAGAAACATGTGCAAAACAAAAGATTTACATCAAAACATGCTCTGGCCAACTCATAAGCCTTTTTAACTAATGAGGTCCAGTAAACTGTCCTCACTGGTGAATTGTCATATTATTTCACTAAATAGGTTAGGACATTTGGCCCTCACAAGTATAGTTTACACACAGTATTAGCAACAAATACAAACAGTCAAAGGGCAGTTAACTAATGTATCAAATTTTTGTCAAAAATATAATGTAGATGTACTTAAATGTAGTACAACAGCACTCTTCTGTCATCTGATACTTTAATTGCTCAAGCACTTTTAAAGCAGAACGGATTCTGCCTTATCTGTTAAGACACAAAGGAACTATATTGTTGGAATCACTTCAAGAATGATTTTTGATAAAACACTGACAGCCAATCAGAATCTACTCTACTTTAAAGGACTCAAACATTTAAAACATTAGAGGACATAACTTCAGCGTGCACTTATAATAAACACATTATTATCATCATGCTGGTGTGAACAGGCCTTAACACAAGCACTCAATGACAAATTCATCTATGTGGGGACACAAACCTGCTATGATAACTGTGTCTGTTCTAGCTTGTCCGAACTTCAGCGTCATCTCATGCTTATGTTTGTGCACTGCCAAATGGTCCTCATTGGTGAACCTCTGACATGAGAGAAACAGAGACACGTGCATTAACCCACTGCAAAGTTTTCAGTCAATTTGCGTCTCATCCTAATTAAAATCAGATGGAAGCTAGTGGATGATTTCAGGCCATCTGTTGTTTTGATGGCGGCTTATGTTATCCAGTTATGCAGTGCTATGGGAGCCTCTTACAGTTGCTCAGTGGAAGCAGGGATTAAAACAGCTGGTGTGATTTTAGAATAAAAGTTTGGGGCAACAATCTGCTTCTGGCCCCAAGATTAAGGGTCATAAAGATCCTTATACCTTATTATGCACCAGGACAGGACCGGCATAAAAAGGAGAATTTATTAAGAGTAATAATGCAAGAAAATAGCTCTTACCTGTCCACAGCCTGGGGCAGTGCAGACAAAAGGTCGATCGTCTCCCATTTTAGATCAACTACTTCCTGTGTCACTTCTAAACACCATCCAGAAAGAATAGTTATGATTGATCTTATGAGACCCCAGACTTTTTAAAAACCTCAATTCTATTCGTTTCATCTCAATTTGTTAAACAGTCGTCTGACCATAAACCCCTATTTAAACGAATTCCTGCCAAACTTTGCATTTGAAATGTTGTACAGTCTCTTGACAGATGACAGGAATCCAGACTTCATTGCAGCAGAGAGGCCTGCTGGGTTCAACTGATTGCATAATGTGCATGATGATTACATGATAAGACGCTTTCATTTGACTATTGTCTGAGATCATCCCTGTTTAAAGAACATTTCCGATAACTGTAACCCGCTTCAACCCATAGCTTTAACACACAAACACATACCGCTAGCTAGCATGCGTTTCCTCAGTAAGCCATTCCAGAATTATATATACAATAAAATTACTCCACACTGGTATGCAATAAAGCCATAACAACCGTTTTAACGAAACGATAACGTGTCGGAGGATTTGTTGTAACTCCTGGCGCGCTGTGTGTTTCGTTTAAAAGGTTCTTACTTAGCGATGTCCGATTCGTGAACGAATCGTTCTTTCGAGTCGGATCTTTTGGTTGAACCGGTTCACAAAACCAGTCCGAATGATTCGTCCACGAATCTGACTGACAGTAGGAGCATTTGAAGTGAACCAAAACGTAAAATTACTTTAATGTTACAATTAAAATATATTGTAGATATATTTACGATGTGATTGCATGGCAGCTTTACCAACACATGCAAAAACGTTAGTAAAATATGTAAAGTAGAATGTTGTAGAAATATTTAAGGTTCTATAAAGCTGTTTTAAAACAATTGAAACAAGACACATTATTACTGTATAATAAAAACTGATATTAAATACTATTAATTTCAAAAAGATGACAAATCAGTGACCACGAGATAACGCAATTACGTGGTAGCGTACGTAATATCTGAATCATTTTTTTTAACGAACTGTCCAAAAGAACCGATTCGCGGAAACGAGTTGGACTTCCCATCACTAAAGCTAACAGGCTAATGCTAACCACACATGAGCCAACAGGCTGTAACATCCCATTACACTGAAAGCGAGCGACGCGAAGGGACAAAACAAGAATACTCCCATTATATATTAAACGACGCTGCAATGGTAAACTCATTAGATTATAATCGATGGTTATAATGGGAGTGTTCTAATTGTGTCGCGGCTCGTGCAGTGTACACACGGTGCTCATGACACCTCCACCATTCGCTCGACCAGTGCCGCTACACTTGAAGTCACTAATTGCAATGCATCAGATAATCCAAATGTGTTGCGTGTCACCTGTTCATCAGCCAAGGGTTTCAGTGTTTACAAACTTACCCTGCTCCTCCCTCTCTCGCTCGTTCCCTCTCTCTCCGCGTTCCCACCTTTGGAACTCCTTCATCCAGCTTGCTCACAATATGTAAGTCTCGCGATATGTTGAGGTAATACTCAAAACCAGATTTAAGTCGTTACGTAACAGATTTGGAGCCGTGATGAAAAAACCCGGTGCACTAGTTTACGCGTAAATCTCTGTGCTGCACACCTAACGCGTCAAATTAAAACAGGTATATTACAGACGGGAAAAAAAGCCTCTTAATAAAACCCTTATAGCTTTTTTAAGAATATCACGGAATGATAACATTAACTCTAGACTTCTCTTTGAATTATTCAAATCAGAAAAGAATTGCAATCAAATTTCGTTCACATTTTCAATTCAAGTGCGATGCTATTTATTCATTGTGACTTACTACAAAATGTCCCAGTTGAGGGTTTGAAAAAATAATAATAATAAAAAATAAAAAAAAACTCGCAAAAGATTAAGACGACGATTTTCATATTGATATCACAGTTTAGGCCCGATAAAATAAAATCCTAATAGAAGGACTTTCCCGACCTTCATTTTTTAAACTAACGGTTAATGATAATTAATGAAAAAAAAGATATTACTTAAATCACTTTGTATTTAAGTAAATACCATTTTGCAACTTGACATGTAAATAAAGTCACAAGGGTTTTATAATACAAAGAATGTGTTACTTTTGTTCTGTGTGTGTTGAAACACTCATTTAATATTTGGTTAGTTAAAAGAAACTATTTAAAAAAAAAAGTTGTTCAAGAATAAAAATCAAACACACAGATTAAAATCATTTTATCATTTATTTTTTTCTTTCATTTCCTTTAGCATTTTTTTTTCTTTCGTTGAACATCTACAATATCATCCAAAACACTTCACTCAGCAGTTGCTATATCTACCCCCCTATATAATTAAAAAGGTCAATACTTGTTTTTCTTTTTTGTTTTTTTTTGGCTAAAGACTTGCTACTGGTAACTGCACCATTTCATGTCTAAAAAGCTTACAGCCTACACAGGTTATGAGATTAGCAACAAAACAATACATTTCATTTCACCAACCAGTTATGAATCAAATCCATTAATTAAGATAAAAGAATAAAAAAATAAAACCAGGTCCACTGATTTTTCTAATTTTAGTGGCACAGTTTCAAAATCATTTGCGCCCAAGGATAATATTGCCAAATATAGAAAACAAAAATCTGAAAACATCTCAAACTAATAACACACGTTAGGGCAAGAAAGCCACACTAAAGAAAGTTAAAGAAACAGACAATTTAAAACAAAATAAATTAAAACAAAACTGATGCATGAACTTTCCCTCCATCCTTTTGTCTAAAACAGTCAAATAGAAAGTAGGGGATTTTGAGAAATTATTCATAGGACACCTTCATAAGGTTCAACACACAAGTTTCATAAAACTAAAACATACATTGTTCAACTCCCTAACCAACATAATCATGATTTTAACCACTCACTCATTCGACGGTGACCCTGCCCTTGGCAGAATGATAAGAGAGGAGTGAGGGAGGAGCTACTGCATTTAAACAGCATTTCCTGAGATTGTCTCTTTGCTGATTTGACTTTGGTCTGGATCTGTGCACAGCCCATCCATACATGTGAATGAGACTATAAGGAGGGGAGGAAAAACAAACTGAGGAGAGAATCATGCATTACAGTGTCACTGATTAAACATTTTTTAAAACATTCAAATATACATTGTTAACTGAAACTTAAGACCCCTAAACAGTTTAATGTGGTTACTGAATTCAAAAGGCTACCAATAAAAAAAAAAATAAAATAAAAATCCTGCAGTACGCATTGGACAAAATTAGCAGTCATAAACATCACCGATTTCCTCTGAGGTCCTGAGTTCCCTCTCTTTTACCAAAGTCAACATGAGATTGGATGACAGGTACATTATGAGTACTGTATCAGGTATATTACATGTAATCATACCTGAAAATGTACAGGCATAAACGCAAGCGTCACATACAGATTATCATTAAACAAACATACAAAGAAAAACACATAGACTGACTATCACAGACTGGACATGAACAGCGATTCTGAAGCAGCACACTAACTCTGAGAGCATAAAATCCAACCTGATTATTGTCACCAGCATCTACAGCAGAGGAAGAAAAAATAAATAAAAAAAGAAAACAGAAATTGTCAAAAGCAGACAATACAAACAACCTGATCACTAGAAAACACTAACAAGACTTGCACTCCCAAGGGAAAGGAAGACAAACTGTGGTTTTACTCATGTACACAAATGATTTCTATTCATTCTTTCAATAAAGCAGCTTGATCTTTCGGTTACTGACAGACCCAGCCTTCAGAAACACTGGACATCACACATGACACCTTACGACATTATACAAAACACACCAACTCAAAAGTCACCTTAAATATACACCGCAATATGTCCAAATCTTTTTTTCAATGGATGTCTAGGACTATTTCATCCGTTCGGCATTATGACAAACTTCTTGTTAATTCTCACGGTGTCCTTCAAACCTACACATTTTCCTCTTCCTTAGTCTGAACAACGTACACACACACTTGTCTTCCAGTTTTAGACTGGGGTGGGAATCTATAGGCACCTCATAATCATTCATTTTGATTCAGTCACGAAGCAACTACAATACAATGGCGTATGTGCACAACTGATTCGGTTTACGAATCATGTGAAACCCTTAATACCTGCTTGAGAGTTTTTTTAAAAGACATGCCAAATATCAACAAGTTTCCACCATGTTCTGGTAAATACATTTTTAGAAATAGTTTAAAAATCAGACTAATCATATTAAAGTAATTTCTATCTGAAGAATTATAGTAGTGATATGACTCACTTTTCCTAGTCTCCAAATCTCAATTTTAAAATTCCCTGGTCTTCCAGGACTGTAGGAACCTTGTATCAATATATTAGGTTTCATCTTCATGCACATTTTGAATAAATTAAAGAACAGTTATGAATCACTGTGCATCAATCATTTTTAAAAGCATCACATCTGAATCAAATTTTTCCCCAGCCCCTTTTAGGACAAAATATGAAAGAAAAAAAAAAGAAAAAGAAAAATAACCGCGCACACTGGTGACTCATGGACCGGTGGGGTGTTGCCATGCTGTCTTTGTGTGATCTGTTGCATATGGAGAACATGTGCTGGCTTGATTTCTCAACAACAGCACTACTATCATTTATAGATATTATATAGATATATAATATATATATATATAAAAAGTACAGCATTGTACACTAGTGCCAGGACCTTAAACACTCAAAGTAAAATCAAAACTCATTCACAAGCTAATTAATTGCTGTAAAATCACAGACAACACAGGAAGCATAGCCTCCATTTCTCCTTTCAAGTGTAAGAGGTTTTCTGTCTTCCTTAAATTCCTAGATTTCCTCTGTATTTTTAAGGAACAACTTCCCAGATATCACAGTCATTTGGGAAGCAGAGGGTTCTTCGACACCACAGTGCGACAGTCCAGTTTTCATATGTAGATTTATATATAGATATTTATACATATAAAGATTTATATACTCTTACTTTCATATATATAAGTTGTGTATCTTAAGCATACACACAAGTGTGCACGTGTGTTGTGGGCATACGAGGCATTACTTTGGCGATCTGGGTGGGATGTTTTGTTCTTTTCCACTGCGTCTGTTGTACCCTGTCTGTGGAGAGGAGCGCCGACCCTGTAGAGGCCGTCTCTGTTGTTCTCTGAGCTTAAAACCTGACCCTCTGGGGCCGTTACCACGTTGGTAGCCAGTCTGCTCTCTGGACGTCCGACTCTCGTTTCCTTTCTCCAGTTTCTCGCCGGGACTGCAGCGGGATGAGGCTGGGCCTTCCGCTTTGTTGACGCGAAGTTCACGTAGTGGTTGGTTTGTGGTGGGAGAAGGTGTGGGACTGGGGCTGGGCGGGGCTGCCGGTGCAGGGGGAGGGTCTTTGGGTGGCCTCTGACACACCTCCGCATAGCTCAGCTTCCGAGGCTCCTGAATGGATTTAAAAAAATAAAAAATAAAAAAACACACACCACAAACACCTTCAAGTTAACAAACATCGCCATAACGACCTTCAGATGTGAACGAGCAACAGGAAGATTTATAATTTAGCACATGAATGCATTTACCTGGACAGTTGTGCTTGCTGGGACAGGCGGTGTAGATGCAGTGCTTGAAGTGTTTGATTGGCTGCGTGAAGGTTTGGGGGCAGAAATGGGCTGGACGTGCTTTGTAGTCACTGATGCAAGGTCTGGAGGTGCGTCAGAGACCTGAACCTCTTTCTCAGGTCTCTTCACTGGATTTGATGTACTGTAGAGAGAAATGGGATTTGAATCAACCTGCTTCTATTTGTACAACCTTTCAATTATATTTTTTTAAATGCATAAATTTGAATCAAATTGTTTTGATAATACATAGCAAAAATGGTGTTCATTTTTAGAATATTTAAAGCGTATTAATCCATAAACAGGCATTACAATTTATGATTATATTATATTATATTAACATTCACAATTCGCTAATTTAAACAATAGTATTAGTAAAAAGTATTGTTTAATGGAAATGTGATTCTTTAAATTCTTCAAAATATAAGATCCTACTGTACATGTGTATGTACCTAGTGGTAGGTGTGTCCTGTTTTGTGGCAGGAAGCTTTGGCGCTGGAGTAGAGGGTCCAGTTGATTGAGCTTCCACTGGACATGTTCCAGGATCTTGACTGACGTCTTGCTTACTTGTTTCCGGCTAAACAAACAAACAAAAAAAAAAATAGTAACCTTGAGTGATATCTGAGATTCTGTCTACAAGCAGAACAAATGCATTTGAGAATAAATGGTTACAGGAAGTAGCTCTTACTACCTTGTCCCTGCTGATGCCCTTAACAACATCTGCCATGCGATTTTCCAACACCGACTCAGTTTGCACGGTCACTCCTGGCAGACGACTCGGGACACCTCCTGGCAACGGCGGGAAGTTAGTGGTTGCGAGGTCGAAATTAGGGGGTGGAGCTTTCACTTCTGATTCAGGATTCTGCCTCTGTGAAAAATGAAATGAGAAGCACAAATAATTGAGCATGAATGGGCAATAAAAATGAAGTACTTCAGAGAGCCATGTAATAAACATTTAGGAATTACCGTTCTTTCTTCTTCTCTTCTCCTCCTAATGCCACGATAGCTTCCTCTCCTAGACACATCACAAGTCGTTAAATACAATCTTATCAGCAAACCTGTTACCATTCAATGAACACTCAACAGATGACCCTCAGATCTCATAATCTTACCGCTCACTGGGACAGGAGTGACAGAGACTTGAAGGAGAGAGAGAGAGAGAGACTTGAAGGAGAGAGAGAGAGAGAGACTTGAAGGAGAGAGAGAGAGAGCGAGAGAGAGAGAGAGAGACAAAAGAAGAGGAAGAAGAAAAATAACTCCTAAAGTCCTCCCATCACTCCCTGCTTCCCTCTATGCGCTTAGTTGATCATCACTGGGTCAAAACAACCAAATTTGTTGCTTAGTTAAATTTAAAACTTTAAAAATATACATATACACGTAAAAAAAAAACGTACCTGGCCCGGCTGCTGATGCCGAAGTCTGAGTGGTGGTTCTCTCTGGGGGATGCTGGCGGTTCAGAGAGCGGGGTGAGGGTGGAGGCAGTGGTGTCTGAAGTAGGAGTGCATGGAGGCTGGGGACTACCGGTACCAGATGAAGTCTCTGTCAGCTGACACACGTCAGCACGAGGCTGTGGCTTTACATGATTCCTGCACAGAACACAAAAATCAGAGGTGACTGCATGTAACTATAACAGAGCCTACAAAGCAAGAGCAAAGCTGAGTAAACATCTGTGGAACAGATAGTTTATCCAGCTGGGCTTTAAGGGTGGTCTGTCTGGCTGTGCAGAACAAGCATCACAAACGGAGGTGATATACATATGGAGTGACAAGAAAAAAGCCTGTTTGGTTGAGAAGTTCCTGAAGAGTAACACCATTTTCATTACATTTGCAGAAGTTCTCCCATTTAGCAGCACAGAAAGACCAATATAAACTAAACCAACATATGAACCAACAATAAGCAAATAGAATTCTGCCTGCGTAAGCCCTTAATTACAACAAATGTTTCTTTCAAATTTTGCTTAAGTTTTTTAAAAAGCCCACAATAAAGTCGAGAAAATATTTAAAAAGTCTTTAGAAGGTTAAAAAAAAAAAAAAAAAAAAAAGCACTAGAAGATTGTTCTTGATTCTAAAGTGAAAGATTATTCTAACATGATAAATATGATCTGCACTTGTTATAACTGCCCCTAATCTTCCTTGGTGTAAAACACTGTGCTTATTTCCTTACAGCCAAAATTATGCATGACTCATTTGTCTTTAAGGCTATTTTGGAAATAAATGCACCACTGGCTAACTTGTTCTGTAGATCAGGTCAACCCCTATGTAGATTTTTTTAATAACGCATGTACTTCCCAAGACACAAACAGGAATCTCTCAAACACAGAGCAACAGATGATACATGCAAGGACAGGGTCACATGACAGATCTGATGACACTGCACTGACATTAATTCATTGTGAAAAGCATCATGCGTCAAGATGCGGCTTTTAGCTGAGTCATGATGGTCAATAACTATGGAGTGCTTGCTCATAGCTGAATAACACTAAACGTTCTGGTTATTTTTTTAAACAATGTGATACAGCCCATCCCTTAGCTATAACGTTAGTCTAACATTAGCCCAAACATTTTAAATCACCCCAATGCAGTTCTGGCATTCTAAACTTTTAAAGCAGTTTGCATGGTACATGCAAAAGGTGATCATTTAAAATGAAGAAATGCTCCAGTAAAAGCAGAGCATAGCTACCTGAAGGCATTGATTACATTCTTTCGGGAATAAAGTGGAAGTCTAGAAAGTAAAGGAACAAAGTCATTGTGACTCCAGTGCGTCAAACACAGAGCTCTGCCTCACTTTCTGTACATGAGGAAATCAACGTAGGTAAACCTCAACAGATTTCACACTTGGACAAAAAAGTAAAAGCAAAATCAATTGAAAACTTGCACAATTATCAGAACTGTTTATTTTACTGTATTTACCATCTCAAGTGGTAGAACAGGGAACTAAGCAATGCTAAGGTCATGAGATTGACTCATTATCAATGTAATGTTTAAAATGTAAGGACAAAAAGTGTCTGCCTAATGAATTAGACATAAAACCAAACCTTGCAAACATATTTAAAATGCAGCAAAGCAAGTTAATGTCTACAAGATGGTTCTACCGTGACCTTCACAGAACAAGTCAGATTTTATTAAAAACCAGCTCCTGGGATATGAAGTTCCCATGGTTGAAGAAACAACCTATTACGTTTTTGGCAGAGATGGAAAGGAATAGACTAAGAAAGAGATTCTTAAAACAAAATGTAGGTTTCAGGATCTTACCGGTTGCGGGGGTAGTTGCGCGTAAGGCTGATTGGAGAGGAGCCAGTTTTGTAGTTTCCTGCTGTGCCAAAGCCATTAACAAATGTGCTGTTGGGAAATGGAGCCTGCAAAATGAATCAACAGCTGAGATTAACCCACACATCCTCAAACTACTACAAATTGAATTCACATTTTTGTGACATGGCCAAAGCACCTCTTTACATTAATGTGATATGCTAAATGAACCAAATAACTGTTGGCAGGGTAACCATTCAGAAGGGATTCAACTGCCCTGACTTCACTGCACCAAGTCCCCTGCAGCTCGGCCTGCAATAACAACCCTGATAACAAACTGTGACTCCATCAGCTTATACCTTCAGCCTTCACGACTGAAATACAAAGGTAACAAAAAAGGCTAACATAAAAGATAGCTTATTTGATGAGTCACATTCAAAGTGACTCTAAAATGACTAAATGGAACTGCTACAATGCTCAGCCATAGCAAATAGTAAAGTGACCCTCAGATCTCATAATCTTAACGCTCACTGGGACAGGAGTGACCGAGACTTAAAAGGAGAGAGAGGGAGAGAGAAGTGAGATAAAAGTAGCAGAAAAGACAAAGAACTCCCAAAATCTTCTGATCACTCCCTGCTTCCCTCTATGCGCTTAGTTTATCATCACTGGGTCAAAACAATTTTCTCATATACATCTTTCAAAAATAGCAACATTTATGTTTCTACACATAGGTTTTTGATATTCTTTCTTTTTTTTTTTTTTAAATATTCAAGATTAAGTTCTCACCAGTGGTGTTTCAAAGTAAGGGGTCGGTGAGGGGGTCCATGTCTGTGGCAGGAGGCTATAGACAGGGTACTGCTGTGGAGGCTGGTACACCTGCTGCAGGTAAACTGGAGACGAGTACTGTGATGGAGTGGAGTAAACCCCAGAGTCTACGGCCCCATAACCGTTCTTAGCAAAGAACGTGTTTATGGCCTTGATTCGAGCCTGCCAACACAAACATACAAAGAGACACCTGTATTAAAACCAGAACATCTAAAAGATCATTCATTATGGGTTACACCATAGACTGTAAAAAAAAACAAAGGACGACGCATCTCCGCTTCCTTTCACTATTTAAAAGTGAAGCCAAAGGATCTCAATGTGGCCGTTGCCATCTTAAGAAAATGACATCATTTGGAGCCCGAGTCCACATAGTGGATTCGTTTGGAACCCGAGTCTGCACATTAGAGTCGTGAGGTGGAGCCGCGGAATCAATCTCCCGCAGACCCAATCAACCCTAATGACACGCCCTGTTTTTAATAGCATCAAAGTACTAGCTACAATTAAACTCATCACAAAAATGAACAATTGAACACATCAGTGTGATAACTACCTTAAATGACAAAAACCATATTTCAGAAAATTGTATTGGAAGTGTAATTTTTTTATTTTAACTCAAGTCCCATTGGTTTACGTGGAGAGGGTGGGGTTTATGATTTGTACTGCAGCCAGCCACCAGGGGGCGATCAAAGAGCCCACAGCTTCACTTTTCAGGGCATATGAGGCACACCCGGGTTACACTCAAAATGCAAAACTAAAGGGATACCATAAATGACAAATCAGTATTCACATTTGTCTAAATATAAATAACAGTACACGCATCTCCCTAATCCAGCAATTACTGTTATAAACATCTACCAGTGTCTCAGCAGGGCACTTGAGAGCAGATTCCCTTCATGTGGCACAAACATATCTCATGCATTACTCATACAAACGCCTTTTGTTTGACTATTTATAGATGTGGGCCCCACAAGATAAAATGCATTTTGTTGTAATGCAAGGGACTTTGACCAGAGCAAAAACAGACTGATTAGTGGATTATGTAATCCCATGCACTGTCTGTGGGGTCTTTCCTATTGGTTACATATTGATGGGATAACTGATCAATGATTGGTTGAAAGAACAAGGGTCAAAGTTGAGTACTTCAGACAATCCGGTTAATCATCACAGCATTCTGAGTGGTCAAGGTGACACTAGCTCTATTTGAAGTGTCAGCCAGGAATGCACACATTCAGGGTGCTTAAATTACAGCTGATCAAACAGAAGAGATGGCAGCACAATGTACTCACCATAATTGGTTTGCCCTGAAAGGTTTTGACTTCCTCACGCAAGTATCTGTAGGCCTGTAAAACAATGTGACATTAGTCAATGCAGAAAATAATGTTTCCATTTAATAAACCAGCATAGAAAAGGCAAAAACACTTTAGGCATCATTAATGCAATAACAGCAGAGCAAATGTGCGTATTTATTAGTGTATCAGACAACTACTGCAGCTGTTCCAAGGTTTTAACCCTTTCAAATGGAGCAGGTAACTAAATCAGCGGTTAACTTACAATAACTTAATATAAAACAAAGGCAAAGTCTTTAACTACTGCTTTTTAGATTTCCTTATGACCATATTTAAAAATTATTAATAATAATGGCAAACAAAGTTACACATAATACTGATTAGAAAGTCAAACCATATCATAGGAAATAAATTCAGGCAATTTTTACTTGCATCATATGATCTAAACAAAAACAAGTCCAAAACACAATATGGTGGCACACCATTCTCACATTTGATTTTTACCAATTATTTATACAGACATTATTCCATGAGTAAGGTCTTTTGTGTATGTTTGTCAAAAATACCTGCTGAGCATCAGTGTCAGACTGGAATGTGATGTACCAGTTGTTATTGTGTGCAAACTCCACACTGATAACCTGCGGACACTTCTCACTTTTAAACAGGGCCTCCACCTCCTGACAGAGACACAAAAGCATCAGTCAGCAAATCAAAAGAATAAAGAAAACACTACTGACAAACAAGAGGCCAGATATCCCTCAGATCTCATAATCTCACGGTCATTAGGGCAAAATCCACTGTACTGAGAGACAGACAGAGAGTCAGACAGACAGAGAGAATAAATAAAGATAGAAAGATAAGAGTTAGAAAGAAAGAGAAAGACAGACAATGAATTCTCAACAGCAGCAATGGTTCTGGATCCTTCCAAGCGCGATACTGATCATCATCGGGGTGACCACAGTAATGATAACCAAAGTTCTACCATATACAGCCACAAGAGATGACCATAAAGTGTGGTCTCACCTCTACAGGTGTGGTCTCAGGAACCTCTCTGAGGATGATGATGCATCGCTTGTGGTTTGGGCGTACCTTCTCGCCCTTCTCATCCACCTGCACCATGGGAGAGGCTAAGGAGGACAGAAAACAAGGAATTAAAGCATTGCAAGGCATGAACAAACTTTGAGACTGTGGTCAGGTTTTGTTTGTTTTACCTCGTAGCACCTCAAGTATCAGGTCCATATCTGTAGTCAGCAGTTTGACCCCCTCCATACTTGCAATAGTCCAAATAGGGACAAACTGATCACTGTCCATCTGAGACATCAGGTAAAGGTCCTTGGAGAGATTCTCTCTGTAGGAAACAAATGTAATGAACAGATGTTCAACACTTACAGTGATTTTCACTGCAGGGTCAGTGTGCATATAAGAGTTCCAATGGATAAAATCTTTGAATACTTAAGTGTATATAGAGGGAAAACAGAACTTGAATGTCTGCTTTGCTAACTAAAAGCCTCCATTGCATAATGTGCATATTCCATTGATGAAGTACTGAATACTATCATGTTATCACGGCACTAAAGGACTCATTTGCTTAAGTTTACACATGCAAATAGGAAAAAAAATAGACAGGAGAACTAACTTTTCACAGAAGTGTGCATTCCTTCTGGAATACAGAATTATTCCTACACACTGTACCATGTGCAAAACTATACATTTTCAAACTAGACTAGTCAGTAGGTTTCCTGAACGATTAGTCAACTATTTGGTTCCAAGGAAGCCTTATATAATATGGATGGTTTCAGTTAACCTTATCGGACATTTTTGGGGTTGCAAGAAATGTCTCAAGAAACACTGAAAAGTTGAACTTCGTCTTAAACATAACACTTGAAACATTATGCTGAAAAACAGTGCAACAGCCAAAGACATATGTCTGAATGCATCCACGTGTAAGTTTCTTAAAGGTCATGATTTAAAACAAAAAAACAAAGATGCTTTTAATACTCAAAAGCACTGCAGCTAAAATACCAAAACTAACAGTGGATGAATATTTAGAAATGCCTGATATTTGGAATATAATTATCAGCATCAGGCCATCCAATGAGTCACTGAATACTTTACTACAATTGTTTGTTTTGTTTTTTTAAATCTGGTTAATATAAGTATTGGTCGACCAATAATTACCAAAACAAATACATTTTTTTCTTTATTAACTCAGGAGTAGGTTACTGAAAAATTCCTGACTTTCCAATTAATCATGACACAAAATAACTAAATTACATTTGGCATCCAATGACCATACTGGGTTAGCAACGAGAAAGTTTAAAAAAAAAAAAAAAAAATGTAATATTTGGGTGAGCTATTTTTCAAGTGTCAAATTTTCAAATTAAACTGTCCTTATTTGGCAACCGACAATTACAATATTTCCAAAAAAAAAAAAAAAAAAAAGCCTTCAATCGGATCATCTACATCAAATCACTTCCAATATCATAGGTCCATTGTGACATTGCATTTAATTAGTGAATGAGAATTTGCTCAAGCAAGAGTAAATAAGCAGTGCTCTACTGTGCAGATGATTATGAATTTCCATTCATCCATTACACAATTACGTAATAAGGGGGAGCAGGTGTTAGCATGTCTGGGCGTACAGTGGGCGTTACCTTGAGAAGCAAAATTCTAGCTGCTTCTTCAGTGACTCCTTCAGACTCTCTTCAGACAGCGGAGGCTGCTCCTCGACTATCTCACCCTCCACTGAGCAACACAAAACACATACACAACCCCAATGACAATCAGCCAGTAAGCAGCACTGGAATGGAGTGGAACCGAAGTGTGACAGTGGGTGTATGTGACAGACCTGGTTCATAGAGTGGGTAAGCCAGTTCTGTGGACTCCATGCCATTCAACATGCTGTTCTCAATAGGAGGGGCTGACTCAGAGTCACCATAGCCAACACCATACTCCTTGAAACCTACAGAGGAGAAACAACAGTAATAAATGAGTTTGCAAGCTTACTGATCACTTATCGTGTAAAAACTGCAATAGGCCATTTAACCCTCAGATCTCATAATCTCACGGTCATTAGGGCAGACACACTCCACTGAGAGAATGAGCAAGAAATTTAGCCTGAGAATTAGAGAAAGATTGAAAAAGAACAGAATGGAAATAGTGAGAGGAGAAAAGAGAATGAAAGATCTCTACAGTGAGAATGGTTCTGGGTCCTTCCAAGCGCGATACTGATCATCACTGGGTTTTAGCAAACTTTACCATCATACTCCAAAATGGTCATAGCTGCAACACTTGCAAAGAATCTAGCCATTTCCCAAAAATATGAACTAGTGTGTAGAAATAAACACTTAAGTTGTCCACATAACTCAAAGCATATGGGTTTTGAATGACATGTAGATACTGAACATTTTGGGCCTCATTCATGAAACACGAGCAGAACGAATGTGTGTAAATCGTTCATAAAGCCATTTTGACGTTCGAATTCATCAAAATGTTCGTATTTTCAAAATGTTAGTTGGTACGAAAGAAATGTAGACCTGCTCCCTACCAAGTGTAAATGGTGCGTAAAACATTTTGTGTTCTTTTTGGCAAACTGATGACACTAAATTTTGATGCACTGCCATAATTACAAGTCCATGTGCCCTTGTCCTATTTTTTATTTTGGCAAGCGAGTTGATAACTGCAAAAAGCAGCTTTCGTAAATGTCACTATTTACCCATATGACCTATTAGTCTTTTTTGCAATATACAGGAGCCAAATCTGAGAAAGTAGACCAGAATATTCCACTGCATTTCTGGACACACAATTTGCGTAGCTGTAATTCATAGGCGGGCATTATGATAATTGTGAAGGAGCGTGCAGGAGCACCCTATTTACAAATGATTGGAATTCATTAACATACACGTGTTTAACTCAAAATGGACGTGTCTGAAGCATTTGTGAATCCGGAGGAGAGTTTCAGGAAGGTCTGTTTTAGGCAAAAATTACTCAGCATTTACGTTTCATGAATGAGGCCCAGTTTTCCCACATTTAATTACAGCACTAAACAAATGGCAATCAAGATACGTACCTTCCGACTCTTCGGTGGAGACAGTATCTGCTTGTGGCCAATGGCACGTCTCTGTGGCTGCCTCTGGAGCCTGGGTGGTTGGTGCAGACACTTCCTGCCACACTTTAGCATTGGGATTCAGACCGGTCCCCTTGGTGGTCACCTTGAAGACAAGGTTAAACAAATTCTGGGTTAATACAGTACTCATTTTTACAGTTAGATTTACATGTCACAGTAGAATAAAATAAGCAGAAATGTCAACATTTAACTATGCCTTCATTTAAACTGAATTATAAGACTATTAATTAGAACGTTGCTGATCATTTAATAACCCATTACCATGCATCGTTCATGTTTAAGGAACAGGCAACAATGTAGTTAGGCGTCAGTGTATTAGGCAAAAAGTTATCCACCCTGTTACACAGTATGGTGGGAGGGTAGCCACAAAAAAAAAAAAAATCCTGAAAAACTTGCCCTCTGAATACACATTAGCAGTATCTACTTCTCATAGCTTGCTAGTCACAGCTTTTGAACAATCACTGATAACGGACAAAACTGCAAACAATTTGGTAACAACTTTACAAGTATCTGACTTAAATTTCTCAATTCTCAGCATGTTGAGTGATTACAAATTGACAACATTCCTCTCAAAATCAACTTGCATAACAGACATTTTCAAGTGCACCAAAAACGCAACAGTGGGCTACAAAGGTCAATAGATTTCTTTAGTAACAATAGAACTCATTCAGGAATGCATAGATAAAATATTTGATTTGACACCGCATTGCATTTTTGCACCGTTTTCCCAAACATTCACTCAAAAAGTGATTAAACTACTTTTTAAGTTACTTTCAGTTGGGGGGTGGGGGAGGGTCTCTGAAGGGTTAACAGATACGACGCTACCAAAGTTTCACATGACACGCTGAGGAACAAATTACAACGCCGCTTCCACCTTGCTGTAATGTAAAAGTTGCAATTCGAATTACATAAAACAGAACTTACATCTGCCATGTCAACAAATGAAACATTGCACTATAGCCACAACCTTGGCGAAGGACGTCTGAAGAGCACGGTGAAGGAATACAAACACCACAGGACAGGCATGGACACTAACTATTAACACACTTGAGTTTAAAAACCAGAACCGCGCACAACTTCTCCCTTTAACTTCTCTATACTTTATACTACTGCGCTCGATCAAGGATGTAGCTCATTCACAAGATCCATTACTTACCCGACGCCACACACATGCATAGGCTGGAGGTTTTAAATAGTCGGCCTTTCACCCATTTAATCTGATTAGCCACTCTGATAAAACAGAGCGAGAGTTTAGAGCGAACAGCTACAAACCTGCATCCGAAACGCAGCCTGGTTAACCTGACTAGCGCTTTATTGGATTTGGACGGGTTAAAGTTATTTTTGAACTAAAGGTTAAATTAAAAGCCGAGGCAATTCGTGTATACTTTCAATATTCGCTTTAGTAGTGATCCGCACTGATAAATTTTTACTTATTTCGCGTAACAGTTAAATAAAAGACGCTGGCTAAACAGCTAGGTTAGCATTTGTTGCGCGCACGTGGATCTTTCTCTGTCGACGGTCGGTTCGCGTCCGCATAAACAAAGTCTTACATAGCAGTTTAACTAATCTTGCTTATCGCTAACTACTCATTTTAAATAAATAAATAAAAAAAGAAAAAAAGACTGCACTACAAAACCACAACAAATTCTTCTCCTTGTTGAACTCATGGCAGGCGCCATCGAGCCGAACCCATGCCGCAGCTGTGAAGAACCTTCGCGGTCGCCAAAAATGACCTCATTAAACTCACCTCCACAAACAACAGCATGGTCTTCTCCCCCAACAACGTTATCACTCGCTAGATATCCAGTAGGCGAATTAACCTAGCTCACAATAACGCAGCACCGGATTCCACTTCTTTCCGTTTAAAGCAAAAGTGCAAGTTCACAGCCAAAGAGTTTCGCGGCCACTCATCATCTGCATCAATCCCCTTTGCTCCGCGTAAGCATCTACACGGCGTTTAACGAGTCTGATTGGCTGTGTGTGCTAGACTTTCCTTTGCCTCTTTTGTGATCACATGCAGAAGCACGCTTTGAATATTTCCCGCCCACCGTTATGGGATTGGTGCGTGCTGGAATACGTCATAATGACTCTCCGTATGATTGGAGCGGCCTTACGTCTGTCAAACTTCTGTTCAAGTTACCGGAACTGTAACCTCTGCCACCGAGCTCACTGCTGAGCACGTGGCGACAGCTGAAACAAATGCTGTACAAGGCCTGACAAGAAATGAACGAATAAATGTAGTTAAAATAAACAATATCCAAATAACATTACATTCCGAAACAATAAAACCAACTTCAAAGATTAAATTTGTGTTGCTGTATGACACGATGTCTAATATCGTTTCAGGAAGCACCTAAAAGTACTAGGAACGCCCAATTCAGATCATGGACAATCTGGTGGTTGGACCTCAATACAATAATTCGCTGTTGAAGACTAATGCAGAACAAACAGAGACTTGACAAAAGCTTAAATCGCCATATAAAGTCTTCCAGAACTTTCTAATAAAAAGTGGTTTGATAGTCAGACAAAATATTAAAGTATGCTATTTTGCTCAAAACAATATTAAACATACAATGTTTATGTAATTATTTAGGAAATAAATTATTTCCCAAAATGTACATTTTCTACTGCTGTAACTCTGGGAATCTCTACATTAGCTTGTTAGAAACCAAAGTGAATTGTATTTTATTCTGAATTTACACATACGAAAGTTAAAACAGAGGTTCTCAAGCACTGGGCTGGAGCTAACTAGGAGGCAAATGCTTTAGGTACCCTCAAAATTACTTTAAAATTAGGGGGGTAAAAGCATTAAATTGTTTTTATTTTGATATTTCTTGTTTTAATGTGCCTCCTCAAAAACCTACCAAATACAATAGAATAACGTAGTCTACATTTAAAAGTATAATTTCTAGACCTGCAAAAGTCGTAAATTAATAAAACTGTAAAACGTAATGGGCATTTTTATTATGAATATACATTTTTCTAGTTTTGCCGAGCTCTGAAATATTTTACGGGGTACAAATTTGTTTTTTAAAATCCTTGAACAATTATCCATTTTTTATCATGAATATGAAGTGTGATGTGAGAATGAGGCTCTTTAATGATGTTATTGTACAAATTCGAGTTAGGAATTATCTCTCTTTCCTAGCAACTACTCAGCAACCACCTAGCAATGCCCCAACAAACAACAACTCTGAACACTGTAGCAATCACATTGTTAGGCAGGCCAACATTCTTTGAAATTTCAAATCTTCTTTCAAATTTACTACATATTCAGTCTCAAATCAATCTTTGAAAACTTCCTTCCATTCAAAGTTTGTTTTTGCTCTTTATAATTAATAGTCATTTCTCCAGGCTGACATTCACTTTTTATGCTGTCATTGTGGTAAGTGACAGTTCAGATGACTGAATACCATAATTAACAAAGTGGGGCACAGAGAGAGCGTGAGAAAGAAAGAACGTAAATCATGATCATCTGGAAAAGTCATGGAGACTTTAAATATTGTTGTGGACAATGGGAGGCCTTGGACTCAAAATGCTTTCAAAGGATTCTCACAGGTTATATTGATGTCTGCATAATTCTGAAAGATAGAGAGACTCCTGCAGAACGGACTTGGCACATCTAGGACAGAAACTGGAAACAAAACATCAATCCGCTTCATTTTGTTGCAAGTCTACATCTGACACAAGTATCCTTTTAATATTATATTTAATATTATTACCACATTATTACCAGTGAATAGCATCACTGCATCATAATGGTGCTTTTTATAGGTAAAATGAAGGGTTTTAAAGCTTACTTTCCTCACCATGTTAAAACATTCATTCCAATGACCAAGCCACTTAAGCCTCTTTAATACTCAACAAATGACCACTGCCGTCATTCATACAGGCATGATACAAGAATCTAAGCAAATCTTTAACAGCAGTATGTGCCTGATTAATGTATAATATACCTGTAATCAAATGTGTGTCACAGCTAGAAATTAAACCATGTTCAAATGGAAAAACACCCCATGCTGCTTGATTTGTTAGACAAGAATATCATCAGCATTGCTTTATATGACAACAATTTAATACATTTCATTCATAATGATGGTTTTCATCATTTTCAAATGCTCATTTTATCAATATAGATTATTAAATAGAAATGTTTTTCTTTGACGGTTATACCCAGTATTATTACTCAAGCAACTCGAAAAAAAAATAGTTCGCATGGTTAAAAAAGTAGTTCATTATAACCTAAAGCAAGCTGTCACGTGGTCGTCATGTAGTTTCATAAATTTCCAAATGACATTGACCCGTAGTAATAGAAAAGTTGTCAACATTAACTTGTGTCACGCGTCCTAAAGCCATGAAATCGTTGCTCAATTACAGCAGAGCTCCGCCGACCAGGATATGAACACGTGCTATGTAATTTATGCGCAGACGAAGCCTCGGTGGAAATATATTTAGTTTATGTTGCCTAGTAATGTCATCTTACTGAGGTACGACTTAAAGCCGGCTACCCAGACCCAGCTTACATTCAGCTACGCGGTTATTAAGCCTAGCAATTTCAGTGGATCGATATTTAATTCGCAAACGCGCGCAAGTACACAGGTAGTTTGTCAACATATTGCAAGTACATACTAGTGCTTACCATTTCGATAAACAGTCACTCTGTGGTCTAAATACGTTTGTTCTAAATATGGACGTGCTGCATTATATAAATGAAAAGTTATCATACTGTAACGTCGTGTTTGGGGTGGGGGGTGGGGGGGTTAAGTGCCGATTCAGCACCACAGGCCTGAGCTCACCATGCCGCCTTGGTCTTCGCCGGTTTTCTCCTCTTGATCTCGGGCAACTGATCCCGGCTCGACCTCCTCCTTCTGTTGCGCTTGGCTGCTGCTCTCCGAAGTCATCGGCCGCCTTTGGCTCTGCGATCAAGCGCCGTGCGCCTCCTCGCCGATCCGCCACTCCTCTCCTCCTCTCGCCGGCTGAACGCAACAAGCGCTTGCTCTAGTTAGTGTTAGGGTCGGTTAGTCTTACCGTTTCAGAAACTCAACGAATGAAGGAAGGAAGAAAAGGGATCACTGACGTTTGCGAATCTATCTCCAGTACGGGTCTACTTCATACTCTAATAAGCCTTAATGGGCATCAGCGAGCGTTTCTGACAGACGGCAGACATTCACGCACCGCCACCGTCCCGACAGACAATGCGAGAACCCCCTCCATCGCGCTCGCTCTTCCCTGGTAACAGAGCGCAACACGCGCTGCGCCGCATAGCAACCAGCAGGCGCTCGCGCCGCATAGCGACAGACGCGCAGTGAAACTGCAGCCGGGCAACTGCGAAGCATGACACAGCGAATAATACACATGTAATTACAGCAGTCCTCCACCTAAACTGATGACAACTCTTTATTATTTGTGTGTTATTTGAGATGGGTCAAAGCTTATGCTCTTTATCATGAATTTTAAATGTTTTTAGTGAAGTATAGGCTATTATTGATCGAAAATACAGTGATATTATGAAATATTACAATTTCAAATAACTACTTTCTTTTTAAATATATTTTAAAATGTGATTTATTCCTGTGATGCAACGCTATATTTTCAGCAGTCATTTCTCCAGTCTTCAGTGTCACATAATCTTTCAGAAATCATCCCAATATGCTAATTTGGTTCATGCTTCTTATTATTATTAATTTTAAAACATTTTCTGTTCTACTTAATATTTTGTAGAACCTTTTTTTTAAGGATTACAGTGAGGCAAATAAGTATTTGATACACTGCCGATTTTTCAAGTTTTCCCACTTACAAAGAATGGAGAGATCTGTAATTTTCATCGTAGGTACACCTCAACTGTGAGAGACAGAATCTAAATAAAATTAAAAAATCCAGAAAATCACATTGTATGATTTTTAAATAATTAACTTCCATTTTATTGCATGAAATAAGTATTTGATCACCTACCAACCAGCAAGAATTCTGGCTCTCACAGACCTGTTCCTCCTCTCATTACCTGTATTAATTGCACCTGTTTAAACTCGTTACCTGTATAAAAGGCACCTGTTCACACATGCAATCAATCAGACTCCAGCCTCTCCACTATAGGCAAGACCAAAGAGCTGCCTAAGGACACTAGGGATAAAATTGTAGCCCTGCACAAGGCTGGGATAGGCTACAGGACAATAGGCAAACAGCTTGGTGAGAAGGCAACAACTGTTGGTGCAATTATTAGAAAATGGAAGAAATTCAAGATGATTGTCAATCTCCCTCGGACTGGTATGAACTCCACTCGCTGTTTGGAGGAAGGATGAGTACAATCCCAAGAACACCATCCCAACTGTGAAGCATGGGGGTGGAAACATCATGCTTTGGGGGTACTTTTCTGTAAAGGGGACAGGACGACTGCACTGTATTGAGGGGAGGATGGATGGGGTCATGTATCGCGAGATTTTGGGCAACAACCTCCTTCTCTCAGTAAGAGCATTGAAGATGGTTCGTGGCTGGGTCTTCCAGCATGACAATGACCCCAAACACACAGCAAGGGCAACTAAGGAGTGGCTCCGTAAGAAGCATTTCAAGGTCCTGGAGTGGCCTAGCCAGTCTCCAGACCTGAACCCAATAGAAAATCTATGGAGGGAGCTGAAACTCCGTGTTGCCCAGCGACCGCCCCAAAACCTGAAAGATCTGGAGAAGACCTGTGTAGAGGAGTGGGCCAAAATCCCTGCTGCAGTGTGTGCAAACCTGGTCAAGAACCACAGGAAACATCGGACCTCTGTAACTGTAAACAAAGGTTTCTGTACCGAATATTAAGTTCTATTTTTCTATTGTATCATACTTATTTCATGCAATAAAATGGAAATTAATTATTTAAAAATCATGCAGTGTGATTTTTCTGGACTTAAGATTCTGTCTCTCACAGTTGAGGTGTCAAATCGGCAGTGTATCAAATACTTATTTGCCCCACTGCATTTGATGAATGGACAGTTCAAAAGAAGAGTGTTTATTTTAAATGAAATCTTTTGTAGTGTTCTTTTGCTGTCACGTTTGATCAGTTGATTGCATATTTGCTGAATAAAAGCATTACATTTAATCATTTTGCAGATGCTTCCATCCAACGCGACTTACAAATGAGGACAATAGAAGCAATCAAAAAAGCAATAATATGCAAATGTTAATTTCTATTGAACACATACCCCAAAGATTTGAATGGTAGTACATCATGGTGTCTGCTTAAATATTAAGCATAACTGTTTTCAACAAGTAATGCTTTTTGAGCAGCAATTTAGCATATTAGGATGATTTTTGAAGGATCATGTGACATTGAAGACTGGAGTAATGGCTGCTGAAAATTCAGCTTTGTATCACAGGACTAAATTATATTTTAAAATGTATTACAATAGAATGTTTGTTTGTTTTTCCTCTATTTTTTGAGCACCTAAATGCAGCCTTGGTGAGTGAAAAAAACTTCATTAAAATATTTAAAGTTACTGTTTACAAACTTTCAACAAGTACTGTATGTGATATATATATATATATATATATATACACACACACATCAAAATCTAAATTGTCTTCGAAGTAAATTTACATAAATGTAACAAATGATGTAGTGTCAGGTTTTAAATGTCAGCTTTTATTTTTTTTCAGCATGGGTGGAAAATTGTTCATAAACATTTTACAGTAGTCATAACATTCCTGCTCTCTGTAACATGGACTAGTAACTCATCTGCTTGGGACAACAAATCAAGCCATTTCTTTTATTATTTTGACACATGAAAATACTAGTAATTAAATGCAGATACTTGTACATTTCTGTAAATTCGCTTTTAGAAAAGCAAGAACTTTTTCTTTAGCTGATTTCAGATGTAAATATTTCCATTCAAAACATTTGATGTATATAAAAAAAAAAACACAGCAAATGTTTGCCACAAAGCCATGTTGTGCCACAAAGTAAATCTCCTCCAAAGACATTAATCCCAGTGCTGGGAGGCTTTGTGGATACAGCCAGGCTGTGCCCAATGCTTCATTTGTTCACTAAACATGAGAATGAAAACATGGAACAGAAAAATTGATTAGCTGTTTTATGCAGGCAAAGTGCTGGACGTCCTTCTCCCCCCAAACAGAGGTGAACATATTGACATCAGAGCAGTGGTTCTCCATTTGAAGGGTTCAGAATGGATCCATCTGAAAGGTAAACACTCAGGATCTCCCCAGAATTTTCTGCCATGCTGCTTGGAACTGTTTTAGGCTTTAGTGGTGCCGGACTGTGATGCTTGTTGGCTGTGCAGCTGCTGAAGCTTCATATTCATGACTTCCACAACAGCTGTTGGAGGCAGAGGAAACTCTTGTTTAATGCATTTACGATTTGTGTAGGGGTTTCGTAAACAAATAATAGATATACGTAAGTGAAATCACCTTGTTTCATAGCATGTTTTTCTTGAAGGGCAGGCTGAATTTTCTCAATTTGTTTCGTAAGGAAGTCGATTTTGCGCTTAAAGAACTCTTTGCCATCCTCTACATTCTGAAAAGACAAAAAAAAATAGTGAGAATTATTTGGTTATGTTTTCAAACTATTATATAGATGGGCAAAATCTTGGCTCACCTTCTCCACAAAATAACCTGTTCCAACATCCACTAAGACATGATCCACATCATTCAGTTTTCCAGGCACATACATCTGTAATAAGCAGTTAAGGGAACATCTTATCTGAGATTAATACAAATGAATTACATAAACACCAAACTGTCCATGTGATGTTTTGAGGGTCTGGTGATGGATTGATACTTTCTGAGACAACATTAAACAATCATCACTCTGTTGAAAGCTGTTGAAAGGATACAGAACTGGTGAGTGGGACAAGTAGTTCTTTTCCTGAGGGGAAAAAAAGTCAAATGAATTCAGTGAACAGATTAGATTTTACTAAAGATGCAACAGCGGAATAAATCAATTTATTTCAAATGAGCATCATATAAAGTTCAGCAGTAATACACACCTTCATTGCTTTTGTTAAGTACATTCAAACTGTCTTTGGCCTCCACATATTTAGTTTGGACGACTTTCAACTGGCCTATGGATGATGACAGGAACTCTGTTTCCTAGAAAACAAATTCATGTCATTTTGTTTGTTGACATGGCTTCGAAAAAATGCAGTTTACTAGAAAAAAAAAAATTGAAAAACGTTTATCCTGTGCAAATTTGTCCCATACTAGCAAAAAATAAATAAATTTAAAAAAAATTATTTATAATAAAAATACACAAGTAAGAAATAATTTTGCTCATTATATACTCGTTAAACATGTTTAAAGGAAAAGTTCAGGCAAACATTCTAATTCTGTCATAATTTACTTATGGTAAGGCAGAATATTTGATACAACTGACAGTCACCATTCAGTTTCATTCCATTCTATGCAAATGAATGGTGACTGTGGCTGTCGCATCTCATTTTGGGTTTCATGGAAATCATACGGACTTATAAGAACAAGAATGTTTGTGTATAATGACAGAATATTGAAATTTGGCTGAAGTATCGGTTTAATGGTGAATTAAAGAGCACAACCAGCAGCACGCGTACAGACAGCATGACAGCCGCTGCGTGCACTTCACTAAACCACGGACTGATTAAATCTGCGCTTATTGCCATACAAAATGAAATGAGGAAATTATTACATTTATTATACAATTTACCTGATCAAGCTGAGTTTTCAGACCTTCTAATTGTGGAAGAGACAATTCAGTTAGATTCACCGCCATGTTGACAATAGAATAGGGCGAGGAAAGCTTCCGGGTCAGCCGGACACAACTGAAAAGACTTTTAGCAACGATTTTGTATTTCAATAAACATCATTCAACAATATTTTAAAAACAAATGCAAAAAATAATCATTCAAATACTCTATAAAGCTCACAAATATTCTCTATGGCTTTTTGTCTTTAATAATGTCAGTTAAAAGAATGGATTCACCCTGTAACACTATACAATGCATCAAGTATTTTACTTTTATGCACATTTGACAAAATGATATCTAGATTTTACAACAAAAGTAATGTGGATTTTAAATAGACTTATTTATGGAAGCCCAAAATGTAATGAGAGGTGAATCAAAGAAACCAAGGTCAAATTAGTAATAAATTAGTTTAAAATGTATATATACCCACACACAATCGTGGACACTCTCTAGATTTACTCATCAGTAGAGGTCTAAATATTTCATCTATTGATGATATCGCTCCTGAAATAGTCAGCAAGAAGAATGGCAGCTCTACAACAGAGTTGACAGATTTTTCTGTTAGTACATTGATTTTCAGAATAAATATTTAAAATCTTACAAGTTTAAGATCATCAAATATAGAAAATATTAAATTTAAAGTGTTTTCTATGAAAATAAAAAAGTTTAACCAAAAAAAAAAATTCCTATTTTTTTGTTTTCTTTCTCAGCTTGAAATGTACCCGCAATTCTAATGAGTCAGCAGTTCAGAGTATGAAAAGACAGAAAAGCTGAGCGGATGTGGCGGAAGATGAAACTTGAAATTCACTATAGCATCTATAAAGACAGCCTTTATGCTTTCAATGTGAAACTAGCCACAGCTAGACAGACCTTCTTCTCAAAACTCATAAACAACACTCCCACTCTTTTTGCTACTGTGGAGAGACTACCAAAGCCCCCAAGTCAGATTCCCAGTGAAATGCTCTCCGACAGCAAATGCAATGAGTTTGCTTCCTTCTTTTCTGAGAAGATCAATAATATCAGAAAGGAGATTGGCATATCTACTTTTGCAGAGGTCAAACAGATTCGACCGCAATTTCAAAAAGAAGTGACTATGTCTGTTTTTGAAGCAATTGATAGCAAAATTTAGGAAGAAATAGTACAGCACCTTAAATCGTCAACCTGCTATCTTGACACACTTCCCACATCTTTTTTCAAAAGTGTGCTTAACTGTTTAGAAGCAGATCTCTTAGAAGTGGTGAATGCCTCACTTCTTTCTGGGATTTTTCCAAACTCCCTGAAAACTGCAGTTGTTAAGCTCCTTCTGAAAAAGCGCAATCTTAATAACACAATGTTGAGCAACTATAGACCAATATCAAATCTTCCTTTCATAGGTAAGATTATTGAAAAGTTAGTCTTTAATCAGCTGAACTCAGCTTAAACTCAAATGGATACCTGGAAAATTTTCAATATGGTTTCCGAGCGCATCACAGCACAGAGACAGCGCTTATTAAGATAATAAATGATATTCGCTTAAATTCTGATACTGGCAAAATATCAGTGCTGGTACTACTAGATCTTAGTGCTACATTTGACACTGTTGATCATAACATACTTCTAGAGAGACGGGAAAACTGGGTCGGGCTTTCTGGGATGGTACTCAAATGGTTCAGGTCATACTTAGAAGGGAGAGGTCATTATGTGAGTATAGGAGAGCATAAGTCTAAGTGGACGTCCATGAAATGCAGAGTCCCACAAGCCTCAATTCTTGCACCGCTCTTGTTTAGCCTGTATATGCTCCCACTAAGTCAAATAATGAGAAAGAACCAAATTGCCTATCACAGCTATGCTGATGAGATCTACCTAGCCTTATCTCCAAATGACTATAGCCCTATTGTCTCCCGCTGCCAATGCACTGATGAAATTAACTTTTGAATATGTCAGAAGTTTCTTGTCATTGCATTTGGAAACAAAGATGATGTTATCAAGGTGAATGCATACCTTGACTCTAGGGGTCAAACAACTATAAATCAAGTCAAAAATCTTGGGGTGGTTCTGGAGACAGATCATGTTAAAGAAGTAACAAAATCAGCATACTATCATCTCAAAAACATTGCAAGAATTAGATGTTTTGTGTCCAGTCAAGACTTAGAGAAACTTGTTCACGCCTTTAACACCAGCAGGGTGGACTATTGTAATGGTCTCCTCAACAACCTTCCCAAGAAGACCAATAGAAAGCTGCAGCTCATCCAAAACGCTGCTGCCCGGATTCTGACTAGAACCAGAAAATTTGAGCATATCACACCAGCCCTCAGGTCCTTACACTGGCTTCCAGTTACATTTAGGATTGATTTTAAAGTATTTTTTACTCATTTACAAATCACTCAATGGCCTAGGACCTAAATACATTGCAGATATGCTCACTGAATATAAACCTAACAGACCACTCAGATCATTTAGGATCGAGCCAGAAATACCAAGGGTTCACACAAAACAAGGCGAGTCCGCTTTTAGCTATTATGCTGCCCGCAGTCAGAACCAGCTTCCAGATGAGATCAGATGTGTTAAAACATTAGCCACATTTAAATCCAGACTCAAAACTCATCTGTTTAGCTGTGAATTTGTCAAATGAGCACTGTGCTACATCCGAACTGATTGGACTATGTAATTTTCTATTCTTAACTGTAATTCTTTTTAAATCTTGTTTTTATTATTATTATTTTTTAATTCCTTGTTTTTATTGTTGTGACTTTTTTTTATGACTTTTTCACTTCCTTTTCTGTAAAGCACTTTGAATTACCACTGTGTATGAAATGTGCTATATAAATAAACTTGCCTTGCCTAAAAATCTAATTAATCGTCCAATTAATATTTTTCTTTTCTCACATCCATCACTTGGCCTGCTCCTGCACACATATCAGAGAAAACATCTGAGGCATGTCAAAAATTTAGATCCCCATGTCCTCTGAATCCGCAGTCCTTGCCATTCTTAGGACACAGACTTCATTGTTTATGGTCCTTGCTGCTGGAACAGCCTGTCAGTTTATCTATTATTGCTATCACTTGCCCTGTTCACGCTGTTTTCCCCCATATGTACTCTTTAATTCTTAAATATACCGTAGTTCCTTCATCGTCTACTACACCATGGCCCGGTTTCACAGACAGGGCTTAGACTAAACCAGGATTAGGCCATAGTTCAATTAGGACAAGTAATTTTTGTAAACATGCTTAGAAAAAAACATTACTGGGGTGAATCTTAAGACAAAACAAAGGCACTGATATATTTTATGATCAGTCAGTTCAAGTTTATTTCACTTGAAACTGCTCAGACTTACATTTTAGTCTAGGACTAGGCTTAAGCCTTGTCTGTGAAACCGGGGGAATATCAAGTTGAAAATATAGCTGCAAGCAGCGATGGCGGGCCCAAGCCGTCAGCGCAAACGCCACCCCGGTAGCATCAGGAAAACTGTGCCCACATGCATTACAGTAACCCTCTGGCAGTCTGGTTTTGAGGGATACAGCAATGAAAGGGTTAATCCAAACTGTGAGAGACACAGTGAGAGACACACACACACAAACACATACACACAACAATATATAAAAATTTGGTAACACTTTAAATAAGGTTTCAGTTATTAAATTAACTATATTAATTAATTTGAACAATAATTATATAGCTTTTATTAATGTTAGTCTCTCTCTATCCTCTATCTCTCACACACACACACACACACACACACACACACACACACACACACACACACACACACATAAAGAACAATATGTAAATCTTTTGTAACACATTTCAACAAGTTTTTATCATTATATAAGTTAACATGAAGTTAACATGAACAATAGTTTTATAGCATTTGTGACCCTGGACGACAAAACCAGTCCTAAGTGTTAATTTTTTTAAATTGAGATTTATACATCATCTGAGAGCTGAATAAGCTTTCCATTGATGTATGGTTTGTTAGTATAGGACAATATTTGGCTGAGATACAACTATTTGAAAATCTGGAATCTGAGGGTGCAAAAAAAATCAAAATATTGAAAAAAATCACCTTTAAAGTTGTCCAAATGAAGTTCTTAGCAATGCACATTATTAATCAAACATTAAGTTTTGATACATTTACTGTAAGAAATTTACAAAATATCTTCATGGAACATGATCTTTACTTAATATCTTAATGATTTTTGGCATAAAAGAAAAATCTATAATTTTGAGCAATACAATGTAGTTTTGGCTACTGCTACAAATATACCCCAGCGACTTAAGACTGGTTTTGTGGTCCAGGTTCCCATTTATGAATCTTGTTTAATTATGTGTTCAAAATTGACTACTACATTATTAATTAAAATTTCTGGTTAACACAAAGAAATATAGTAAAACATATGTTGTTCATACTTAGTTTGTTAGTTTTGAATGAACTAATGTTAAAAACTATGTTCTTGAAATATACTAGTTAACATGAACAATAATTATATAATATTTATTGTTAATTAATGTTAAGTTAAAAATGTATTAATACATTATTAAAATTTAAAGTTGTATCTTAACATTAGTTTATGTTCTGTGAATTAAAATAAAATAACAATAATAAATGATTTTAAAATATATTGTTCCTTTTTAGTTCATGTTAATTAATGTAATAACTTATGTTAACCAAAGAGACCTTGATGTAAATTGTTACCAATACTTTTTATATTATATAATATTTAAAAAAAAGTATATGATATATATATATATATATATATATGTATATATTTATATTTATGTGTGTGTGTATGTATATATATATATATGTAAAAGAATACTGACAGTACAGAACATTTCAGCTGATTCTATATTTTTCATTCTGATGGAGGACATACAGGCAGCTCTTGAAAATTAATGTTATGCCTCTATCTAGTGGTCATCTTTGGTATTACACTCTTCACCTTTAAACCAATTTCAGTGATAGTTTTAATTGTTTTGTGGCCCCTGAGCATGATACATTTTTGAAACTTAGCATGTTTCCTCAGAATGACTTGTTATATTTATGTAAAAAGTTTTGAAGTGTTTGGAAACTGCACTTTAAAGATATAAGAAAATTACTGCTATTTTTTTTACTGTTACTTTAATAAATCACCACTACCACACCGTTCGAGATATCCTAAATCCGTCCACAATTTAAAATCTTCAGTATATTGGCATCATCTTGACAAAGTTTGGTGTGAACTACTTTTTTCTGCTTGGAGGAATATGAATTTTTTTACAGCCTGTTTTCTCAAAAAACAAACATTCAAATAAAAATAGCTGACTTCCTGTTGGTCGTAGCTAATGACTGTAAATTAGAAAGTTGTCGGCTTAATAAGAACAATTTATGTACCGAGTTTGGTGTCTGTAGCTAAAACTAACCCCCCCATTTTTGACAAAAGGTGGCGCTATAGAGGGCCTCTTCCACGCCCATTTATGAGCTTTTTCCGGTGTCTAACTATTATTAATATGGATATGTGTATTGAGTTTCATGGAATTCTAAGCATGTTATCTGCCTCAAAATCACCGGAAAAGAATATTCAAATTTGACATATTATCAATATTCCCTTTACAGTTTTACATCGGCTGTGTTTTGTCATTATTCTGATGAAGTTTGAAGCAAATCGGGTAAAAATAAAATGCTGAATTCAAAGCATTTTGAAAATGACATTTCCTGGAGCCAGTTGGTGGCACTATAACTTTTACTCATAATAGTCACATCTGTTCGATCGGCATCATACAATGAACAAACCCCTGAAGTTTGATCAAAATCAGACAATGTATGTGGATGTTATTAGACATTTCCTGTCTCTCATTTTTCGCCATAATTCATCGCCTCCCCACGGGCAAACCGTTCGAGATATCAAAAATCCCTCCACACTTTAGCATCCCCAGTGTCTTGAGATCATCTTCACCGAGTTTGGTGGCAATCGGTTGGAAATCCTCAGAGGAGTATATCAAATTCTAGAGCATGCGCTTTTCAAACAGCCCTAAATAGCCGACTTCCTGTTGGGCGGAGCCTATGACATGCGGCATGAAAGTTGTTCGGCTCAATGAGATCTATATGTGTACCGAGTTTCATATGAATACGTGCAAGTATATGTGAGATATCCATCAAGATTTATGACTGTTTTCTAGGGGGCGCTGTAGAGCCCCTGTGCCACGCCCGGGTCCCAGCCTCTGCGGTGTCCTAATGACCACGGATTCCAACGTGTGTGCAAATTTTCAAGAGTTTTTGAGCACGTTAAGGCCCCTAAAAAACCCCTGATAGTCGGAAAAAAAAAAAAAAAAAAAATCCTTAAAGGAACACTCCACTTTTTTTGGAAATAGGCTCATTCTCCAACTCCCCCAGAGTTAATAAGTTGAGTCTTACCGTTTTTGAATCCATTCAGCCGATCTCCGGATCTGGCGAGAGCACTTTTAGCATAGCTTAGCATAGATCATTGAAGCGCAGTGATATTTCGCAGCGCCTGAAAGTAGTCCCCGGTGGCTGGGGACTACTTTCAGGCGCTGCGTAATATCACTGCGCCTGCCGCGGCCATGTTACTGCAGCAAAGTTCCTTGATTATTACGCCGGAATGAGAGTAGTTCCTAATCATATCAGCCTAGAAAATCGCAACTTTTCATTTTCCGCCGATCTTAGTACACGATATAACTACAGAAGAGTCAAGTTTTAAATAGGACAAATATCGAAACTCTTTGATCGTTTTAGAACGCGATGCTACTGGTCTAATTGGATTCAATGATCTATGCTAAGCTATGCTAAAAGTGCTCTCGCCAGATCCGGAGATCGGCTGAATGGATTCAAAAATGGTAAAACTCAACTTATTAACTCTGGGGGAGTTGGAGAATGAGCCTATTTCCAAAAAAAGTGGAGTGTTCCTTTAAGGAAACAATAGGGCCCTGCGCCTTACTGGCTTGGGCACTAATAACCACCACTCTCAAAAACATGCTATAAAATCACTTTATTTTAAAGCAGTTTAGCATTTGATACAACTTAAAAAACAGAAAACAGTATAAGAAAGAACTTATACATCAAAAACAAATGGAACTTAAAATACTTAAGTAAAACATCTTGAGGTAACTAAATTAGCAACTGCAACCACACAACAATATGGCAGAAATCAAATGAGGACTTTAAAATGGCAAACATTTTGAGCTTGTGGCATAGATTTAGTCCTAGATTTTCTAGATTCATTTTCATATACGCAGAGCTTTTTATTGTAAACAAGCCCTGAGTTTGGTTATATTAAACCTTAAATAACAGACAGTTGCATTTACACATTAAAAAAAATTCACTATATTAGCTGTGAATAATAGTTAAAAAGTTAAAATTTGGGCTAGTGGATATATACAGGCAAACCATATGCAATTGGCGCAGCACCAATTATGTGTTTTAAATGTGTGGCGTTACGAGATTGTGCTAAATGCTGAAGAAGGGAGGAGCCAGAACCAGCAGAGAGCCAGGATTGGAGCAGAGCTGACGTGAAACGATCTAAATCACGATCCGTCACGTCCCACAGGTTACCGAGCACTAACGGGCTGGCGAAGAGACAAAGAACCATAATTAATGATAAAGCAGTTCATAACACACAATATTTTCGTACATGGATGGGTACTTTACCATCCCGTGGTCAAGTAGCTGAGGATGATTCCTGTTCCCTCCTGGTGGCCAAGTACACTGAGAGCAGCACTACTGCAGCCAAACAGAAGAGCTACTGCCCGCACCGGCCCTTTCAAAATCCTCTGAGCATCCAGAAAGCGGGCTCCTGCGCCATGTCCTATGTAACTGCATAGAGATGACAAATGCATATTGTCAGACACAAATCACTTTATATTTCATCAATGATTTTATAAATGAATAATATCAACTTTGCAGATTGACTCACATGTAGAGGTCTTTGGTGGTCACAGCCTCTTGTAGTTTATCTGAGTCTGGAGCAGTTCCACAAACCCCCTGCCACGCTCGCTCACTGGCCAATCACAGACAGAGATGACAAATTGGAAACAGGACCAGTTACATAACGGAAATGTGGCTGTCAGTGTGTTAGTGCACATTTTGTGAACTTACCCAGTAAACCATTCTTTAAAGCGATTCTCAGTGTCAGGCAGATTTCTATCTGGGTTTAGCACATAGTAAACTTTCTTAGGGTTCACGCCACAGGACAGAACACAACTTGAATCCATCTGAGAAAAGACAGACAAACAATACACATTAATGAAACGCTTCACCCTAAATATAAGAAAAGTTCTGGATAACATGAGGGTGATTAAATTCTAACAGAATATAATGTATTTGTCTTTCAATTGAACGGGGACTGCTGAGCTTCAAAAGACAAGAACAAAAACATTCAAAAATCGTTCATCGTTCATTTTGGCTTTTGGGTTACTGCTCTGTGACCAATAAAAGTTTGATTCCTACAGGTTTCCTTCATCACACTAACAACATTTATGAATTTAAGCCTAAATACAACTACCAGAAGTAAAAACCTAAAGTTACAAATAAACTACGGTCGCACGACTTCATCACCAACACAAAGCATCTTTCAGTCTTTAAGATCTACAAGTTGGAAAGTTAGAATAGTCTGCAAGAGTCCCAACACATGTAAAAGCTTTTTAAAAAAATCTAAAAATGTGTGTTGTAAAATAAAATGTACAAAATATTGAGTTTGTGTTAACCACAGACCTTATTTCAAACACTGAAGCAAAAACCCATGCATAAAGTCAAAACAATGAAATCTTTGACTCACTGCTAAAGTACTATATAGAAATAGACTATTTTAAATTGACCTACGTCATAGCTCTCAAATATAATTTGTGTCCAGCCAAGTTTTTGACATCAAATATCAATGGTTATCACAAATAGAAAAAAAAAAAAAAAAAAAAAACAGCAATTCTGCTAAATATCTCCTTTGTGTTCAATGGAAGCCACAGATTTAGAATTATGAATGATTGGTGAACTAACTCCAAGTAAAATTCTGCACATGTTGTGCTTGTACTGAGTAGGGTACACACCTCTTTCAAATGACTGTGTCCAAGCACTGCATGTAATGAGGGCATGCGAGTGACAGAACGAGACTTCAGACAAGTGATGTTCTCCCAAGGCAACCTCTGCAAGAACTGTAGAAACACAAAATGTTCAGTATATGCCAGACACAGCTCAAATAATTTAATTGCCTTGCAGATTAATAATGGTGTACTTTGTCTAAGATGAGAACTGTATGTCCCTTTGGCTCCTCCCTTCCTCTCAGTTTAGTCACACCACCCTGCAGAAGCCTCAGGAAATCCTTGTCCTGCAGACCCATCCCCTCCACAAGGCACTGCAGGTCTGGCAAGGACAGGAGTGGAGATGCTGAGAGAATCACCTTCAGAGAAAAAGCAGCATTGAGAAGGTGTTGCAGGTGGGAACGTGTGCTGATCAAACTAATACAGGTACAAAGAGGTGTCACATACCTTAAGAATGTCCTGCGTGATCTTTGTTCCTTTCAGTGCCTTTTGGAAGCACTTCACCTGAACTTCAAGCTCAGGATCAGATGTCAAAGGCAGGAGTAGAGTTCGCCACACACCTAAAGCCTCTTCCATCTCTTCTAACATTTTCTAATGGACAAATAAAGACAGCCTCACACTGAGTATCCAACATCTTTCCTTTACCATGAATCATTTCCTAATTGTCAAAGATTGTATCTCACCTCCACACGAGCATCCAAAGCCTTTCTTCCTTCCCACCACTGCGATTTCTCAGCCACTGTGCTCACTTCCTTTTGCCCCTTCAACACTCCATCCATTTCTTCCAACAGCACAGCAACAGAGCGCTAAAAATAAAGGCAAATTGTTTGTGCAAACATCTCTCCAATGTGAAAAGATGATCTTAATGTTTTAAATGTGTTGCATTATGTAATAAAGCATAGTAGTAAAAAAAAAAAAAAAATCAGCACACAAATATATCTGTACCTTTCTGTCTGCAGTAGGGATTCGAACCGTGATTGGGGTAGAGCCACGCTCCAGTCGGGTCAAAAGAATAGTGCTGCCAATTTCATCAGGATACACACCCGTGAGCGACAGCATGCACACTGTTATTCCTAGAGTAAAAATACATCAAATTTAAATGGTTGGTTGTCTGGTGTTTTAAACCCACGCCAGCATCTTTGGTTATTTTTATGGTAAGTAACAAGCTGAGAGAGTATAAAAGAGCAATTTCAAAACCTGTATAAATGGTGAACTCAGGTTTTTCAAATTTGCCTTAGATGAAAGCAAATACGGATTTTTCAACGGATTTGAAAAGTTTTTTCAAGAGTGCTTGCAAAATAATATAATTTCCTTAAACCAGCACCATTTCATCAAAATTAAATCATTCTGTAACATTCTTACAAATCAACAGGGCCAAAAAATTACCTTGCATTTTCTTACCACCATGAACCTATTTTGCAAATGTTTTATTACACCAGCATATTTGTCACAAACAGTGCCATTCATTGAGTCACTTTCAGCTAGGGCTGTAACGTCCCAGTCGATTAGTCGATTAATTGGTCCATACGGTCTGGTTCGACCAAAATTCTGATTGGTCGATTTTTTGCCGCGCTCATTTAATCAGTTTGGCCGCGCTCATTTCATCAGGTGGAAAGCACTAATTGCTAATGGGGGTGTTTTCAGAGCACCCCTGTTTCACAGGTAACAGTCTGTTTTCAGAACACCCCCATTGTTTTCACTTTTTTTGGATTAGCCCAACCCACTGGAGAAGAGAGACAGATAAGTAGGCTTTAGAAGGTTTGATGCTGAATATTATTTATTTAATGCACTTTATTTGGTTTCTGCTCTTGTTTGTTTAATAAATATTCTTTTTTTTATTAAAGTGGACGCGCCTTTTGTGTTTATTAAGAGTAAAAGCTTTAAGTCTATTCGTGTCTCAGCCGCGAAGCTGAGCTCTTATGTTCAGCCTCGCTCTGTGCGAGCTGCGCAGAGCGGCTGAAATGATAATGTCTGACAGTTATACTTATAACATATGACAAAAATAATTTTCTAAATTATGTTGCACATTCCTCAAAAGTTCTTGTGATATCACTAGTTGACAACATAGTACTGTTTTCAGAAATCACAGGCTATGATATTGCGCAGGTGCACGTAATGCACCGCTGTCAGAGACGACAGACTCGTGTGTCAGACTCATTTCAGTGCAAAATAATTAGGTCAAATACGATTTAATATACTGCAAATAGCCTATTAGTTTCTTATGTTTATTTATAATTAATTTAGGCAGACAACAAGGCAACCAAGTACTGAGCACAGTGCGCATCTAATTAATGTAACATACGTTTTTTTTTTCTCCACAACGTCACTTTTAGTCGATTTTTAGTCGAAAGTTTCAGGACTTCAGTCGACCAAGATTTTCTTTGGTTGATTACAGCCCTACTTTCAGCACAGCGGTTACCTGCTGGCAGATCTTTCAGCTGCTGTGTGAACTGCTGACAGTGTGTTTGTGGGAACTGTGTTGGGTGTGAGGAGGTGAAGGTAAAGATCTGCTCCAGCGCAGAGAGTTTCTGAGACTGTGTTGCCCCAGATGTTTCCTCCAGTCTCAGAGCGCCAAGACCTTCTGCTACATCATTACATGATTTCTTTAGCTTCCTACAGAGATAGACAGAGAGAAAAGGTTCTATTCCTCGGGAAATTTTTTTTTTTTTTCTGTCAAAATGTCTGCATTTCATGCTAACTGACATACCTGAACTGGCTAACCACATGACGGGTCATATGGTGGCGAGTGGACACGCCCAGCGACTGAGCATGCAGCATTGCAGTAGTGAGGGGATCCGTCTGGCCGAGTGACTGAGCGAGCAGTGAGCAGGTGTGGGGAAAAAGAGAGGGAGGTGGGAAATGGTGGAGGAGGAGCCATGAGGAACGCAGGTACGACTGGACTGCCTCTACTGACAGGTCAGCTAAATATGAAAGAAAACAAATACATTTATATAGCAATCAAGACACTCAAATTTGATAGCCCCTAATAGCAATTTTCATTTTTTACTGACAGCCCAACACGTCTGTTTTTACATTTTCGCTTATGTTATGCCAAGGCTGCATTTATGTGATCAAAAATACAGTAAATATAATAAAATTACAAAATATTATTACAATTGTGCTGCTTAACCCTTGTGCGACCTTTTGGACATTTTTACCCTTTTCAGTTTTTTTTTCTTTTTGCCTGTGTTATTGCCAGCTGCATAAATTTTGGCACAGGTGTGTATTTTTATTGTAATTTTACCATTTCACCCCCAATTTCTTTAATAAATCTATTTTGCACTAGGTACAAAAAAATAGTTCCTCTCAGGACCTTAAGGACAAAAATGTCCCCATTGAAACCCATTAAAACAGTCCATAACTTTTGGCACTCTAGCGGTTAATAAACAGAACTGAGTGCGTGCTGCGGAAGAACAATTGGAGCTACTTCTCTCCGTTAATGTCTATGACGAATCACGCAATTACCGGGCTACTCCACAGCGGTACCTACCCGAACCAGTCTAAATAGTCTGAATATAAACACTTATTATAGGTGTACTGTAGTGATTCAGGAGAAGCTAAAAACACGGTTTGGAAAATGGATTCATGGTGTATTCGCTTATTATATAAATTTTGAACAAAGTCATGGATTGCAGCTTTAAATCACAGTGCCATTTAACTGTTAAATGATGCAATTTTTGTTAATAGGCTTTCATTCTGTTGGCAAGGCTTCAAAATTAAATCTATTACTATTTTTTACCATTTTTTTTTAAAGTTTGGCCTATAAAGCAAATGGTTGCTTTATTCCTGTTTTCTGCTTCTGCATATTATAGAGCCAATTGGATAAATAATGCAGCTATAATTGTGAGGGTGTGTTGGTATGGATGTCAGAGTGTGGTTTGTGTGTGTTCTCTTATAATATTTGAGAGAGAGAAAAACTCTACTGCAAATCACAAATCCAACCACTGTGTGCAGCAGCAGAGTTTTGCTGGCATCTAATGGGGAAAATGTGGTACTGCGTCCAAACAAAATCTTACTGAAAGCTCATTTTTTGAGATATCACCCTCAAATTTGGAACACAACTTGTTTAGATTTATGGCTTTGATTTTCTAGCAGGTTTAGAGTTCAACATGTTTCATAAAATATATATTTTACATAAGATATTGTTCATAAATCATTTTTCACAAACTTAAACCTCTATAACTTTTTGTTTTCACATTTTAAACCTTTTTTTACTTCAATAATCTGCCATGGGTCTTCTTTAAAATGAGACCAAACTTAAGTCTATGCTCCCAAGCTTCAAATTTTTATGACAGTTTTTTGACACTGACATTTTTGTCCACTATGGACCTGTGTTTAACTTTTATTTATTGACACACAAGGGTTAATATTTTTTGTGGAAACCATTTTTTTTCAGGATTCTTTGATGACTACAAGGTTCAAAAGAATAGCATTTTCTTAAAATAGATATCTTTTGTAACATTATGTCTTTATTGTCACTCTTGATCAATTTAATGCATCCTTGCTGAATGGAAGAATTCAATATTCCTTTTACTGTCCCCTAACTTTTAAAAAGTAGTGCACACAGTATTTACCTAGGGTTGTAGATGCATGTGGAAGGGTTGTGTGAGATCCATTTCTTCTAAGCTCACTGAAACACTCTTGTCCAACATCTGCAGCCAGATCTCTCCTCAAGACCTCACAATCAGCATCTGGGCTGCCTAGAACCACATAATCACACAATTTAGCCAAATGAGAATTAGTCAAATGAGCAATGAAATTATATCAGTTTTGTTCTACAAACACACCCGTGTCATTCATCTCTGTGTCAGACCCTCTGAGCTCCTCCAAGCTGATATCCAAAAGAATCTCATCATCTTCTTTAATCATCCTCATCCTCTCAGGTTCCTCTGTGACTTCTGAACTTTGACTCTTTTTTGATCGCCCTCTGCGTGTGCGTGTCTGGGAGGAGCCAGTTTCTTCCTCAGAAGAGAGGCAGCTGGTAGAGGAGAGGGCTGTGCTTTTCTTAGTGGTCCGTGTGCGTCGGGGAGGTTCTGGTTCTAGAGTGGGGTTCACAACTTTGGCATCACTAGGAATGGAGTTCAGGGCTGGTTTCAGGGTGCGAGATGTTTTGGATTTGGAGGCATTCCTCTTTTTTTCGGACTTTTCCACTACAGCAGGCGGTGCAGCTTCAGTGTCACTTTCATCACTGAACTCGACCTAAGAGAGAGGGCAGATGTAATTAATTCACTAATCATTTATGATAAGAAGATATCTTCTAAAAACGTCTCTGAAACCACTGGGCCAAACCTTGAAGCGAGAGCGATTGGTTCGTTTAGGCGCAGCTGGCACAATCACAGGTTTCTCCTCTGCAGGAGAAGAATCTTTGTAAACGTCGAACGACCCCTTTGGGCCAGTTTTTGACTTTGCAATCCCACGATGGCTGGCAGATGGGTGTAATGAGGGTGTAAAGTTGACAGAAATTTCAGGGACCTCATTAGTGAAATCAAAGGCTCTTAAGTCACCAATGCCAGAACAAGTGGAGACAGATTTGGGCCGGGATGTCCTTGTTGCTTTGGGCGTTTTGAAAACCATGGAAGATTTTGTGAAGGTAATTTTGGGCACCAAGTCCTTAGGTTTCTTAGGAACTACAGAGGACTCTTTGGTTTTTCTGCTTTCCTGCTCTGCAGATGCACTCTTCATGTCAGGGTGGCATTTAGCACCTGCCTCTGGAGGAGTTGTGTCAGAAACAGGGCTCTTGGATCGATGCTTTGATTCAGTTTTGAGTTTTAATTGTGGTTTAATCTTCAGTGGATTCCAACCCCATACAGAAGAAAACAGTTCTTCAGGGACACACTGTTTCTTCATGGCCAATGCCAAACAGCAGGCCACAGCTTTAGCCCCCAGCAGAGCAGCTCTGATGGGCCCAAGTTCTGGTGTCAATGCCTCTTTGGGTGTCACTGCCTCCAATCCTGCCTCTATTTCCTCCCACAGGACTGTAGCCTTCTCTTTGTCTCCTGTTCTAAGCAGCTGAAGCACAGAGCCCAAATGCACTTTGCCTTGTTCCACCTGTAGCAGTGACAGACATAGTCCAGTTGACTTCTTAGAGGACATAAGTGCTGCCAAACTGTTTTGGAGCTTAGCTGGAACACTACGGCAGCGTTTCCTGGCATATTGGCGTAGTCGGCGAGAACGCTCAGGGTCTGTCTGGAGGTCTGCCTGTAATAGTGCCCAGTGGATACTGACTCGAGCCACACTGAGCTCACTGCAGCAAGGACAGGAGCAGGTGTCTGCGTGGGTCAGACACGAAAGCACATGCTGGCGTTTGGGCTTCAGAGGTGGAGATGCTCCTTGGCTTCCTAGTCGAGACATGGTCTCCATGGGCTCCTTGAGAAGGGCGCGAGAGCTGAGGATTCCACTCAGATCATCATCTTCCTCTGGGGTGTGACCAGAGGGAGGAGGAGCAGCTGGCCGACCTTTGCGAGGTTTTATTTTAACCTCAGATTTCTGTTCCCGTCCCTGGCCAAAATCTACAAGCAGGGCAGATGAAAGCATAATAAATATATATTTTTTAATAATTACTGCTAAATACATAAAAATATTTCTTTTGTTTATAAAGAATTTAATTTAAAAAAATATATATAATTAATTAAAAAAATATCATCCAATAAAACACATTTATATTATATACATAACCCTAAAATAATGCTTCTAAACACCTTTCATATATATTAAAAAAAACAACAACAAAAAAACAAATAATGGCTGGAGTGGGTTCAAGGGGTCTTGTCTTGGTAATTCTGTGTGGACCTTTCACAGAGAAAATTTTGAATGTCTCTGATTATCTTTACCTGTGCAGAGATCAAGTAAGTTTCTAACTTGCTCCAGATCCAAGCTACTAGCTTCATTTGCACCCTTCATCAATTCCAGTTCTGCTTTCAACACCAACAGCTCAGCACAGCTATAAAACAAAATAACATGCGATTACAAATGCACCAACAATTTGTCTGGCATCCCAGGAGCACATTCAAGCCTACTTGTGGCTTCAAAGAAAAAGCATTAGTTGGTTTGTGCTGTTGCCCCTCAATGTCAGAAACACATGTTTGGATCTAACCTGTCACACACATTCTGCCTCTCACATTCACAGATATGGAGTATGTACTCACTGACTGAGTGTCTGCAGTTTGGTGGCAAGTTTGAGAGCCTCTAGACACTGAGCTTTAGCTTCATGAACAGCCCCACTGCTGCTCCTCACGATAACCATCCTTTCGGAGCACACTAGCACCTCACTCAGCAACTGCCACTTAAATACAACACTGTCTCCTACAGAGAGAAAACACACAAGTTGAAAATAACCAGGAATAATTTTTAGGTAGTCAAATCTGTTTAGAAAAGGTTAAAGCTTGTTGCACCTTGATCTACAAAGCGTGTGTCTGTGTTTGGTCCAGGGGCTCCGTAAAACCCATTGCCCAGCAACATCATCACCAGGCTGCACAAAAGCTTTAACCCTTCATATTGAGCTGTGTCTGGAGTCTTCAGACCTGCAACAAACAATTCATAAATTTACTCCCGCATGTATCTATATTTATTAAGTTGTTCAAAAACACATTCACTACCATTCAAAAGTTTGGGATCAGTATTTTTTTTTCAGATATTAACATTATTTACTTTAACATTAACAACATTTATGCAGCAAGAACACATTCTAAAAGATTTCAGTTTCAAATGAATGGCAGTTATTTTAAATAATCTATTCATCAATGAATCCTGAAAAAAATGTATGGCAGTAATCACAACTGTTCTCAACAAAAATATAACTTGTGCAACAAATCAGCATATTAAAATGATTACTGAAGCATCATGTTACCCTGAAGACTGGAGTAATGGCTGCTGCAAATTCAGATGTCATTACAATAATAAATTGCACTTTAAAATATAAACATTATAATAATTGTAATAATTTCAAAGTGTTACTGTTTTTAACTATTTATAATCAAATGAATACAGCCATGGTGACACTTTTCAAAATATTTTATGAAAAGCTATATTAAATTGCAATATTATTGTTTTTACTGTAATATTATAACAGTGTGTTGCAGCTGTGATGAGCAAGACAGGCATCTTTCTAAACAAACATTTTTTGACCCCAAACAAAGCCCAAAATGAATTAATTAACTCAAGAAATAATAACATGTTATATTTCCTTTTTAAAAAACCAAGCAACTTTTTCCCCCAATAGCTAATATAGATATAACTATTTTGTTTGTGGTACCTAACTGTGTAATGTGTAAATTATATGAGAGCTAACCATGGTGAATGATGCTCTGACGTAGCTGTGAGTCCAAAGTCTGTGTGTCCAGACTCAAGTATTCACTAGCTGTCTGCAGTGCTCGTGCCCTGAGCAGGTACCAGCTCTTAGAATGATGCTGAGCAGACTCCTTAATCACCTCCATCAGGCAGCACACACCACGCTCCACCTGAGAGAGAGAGAGAGAGAGAGAAGTGCTTCTGTGAGCAAGTATACAAATACAGTATAAATGACAAGAGTCTACTCCTGAATTAAATTGACTAAATGGTCCATAAAAAGTATTATGAACAAGCATTACCTGTCCTAAAGCATAGTGTATCTGTGCTTTCTGCAGCATGGCAAGCATGGATATAACAGATGTGCCCTCGGAGCTCGGGACAGAGGTCAAACTCTGTTCTGCTTTTTCCAACTCCACCTGAAACATGCAGACAAAATTCTTTTGTAAATAACATGTTAAGAGCACAGATGTACAGTGTAAGCAATAAATTCACCTCTGCAAGCTGAGGAGAGCCCAGATACAGCAAAATCCTGGCAGACTGGCAAAAGGCATTTGCACTATTCTGGGCATCGCCGAGGCTACGGAAAAGAGCAGCAGCAAGCTGATATCCCTCCAGAGCTTGCAGGTGCTAAGAGACACGATCATTATTCAACATGAGTCTCAAATACTTCTCTCTTGGTTATGAGTTTGAGTAAACTGATGTTACAGAGATGTGGGTGTGTAGTCTTACTTTGCCCATAAGATTGTAGAGGGCAGCCATCAATGTAATGGAAGAAGCAGTGAGTTTAGGGTCTCTAACTGCAGGCACAGACCCCTTGAGAAGACCCCGCCACAGAGACAAACATCTGTCCAAAGGCTCACTCAGCTCTGAAACACACATGATTCAACCGCATTAGATTATCCCATAAAGCAGTGCTTCTCAAATCTCTTCAGGTGTCTGCATTTGAGTGTATGACTTACTGCTTTGAGCTAGTAGATTGAAGCGTAGTCCATCATAGACAAACTGGCTCTCTTGTGATTTCTGTTTGTCTTCATACTCCAGATCATTAGTGGGAACAGGATCCATATTCATCTCTATTTTATTCTCCTCCTGCACTGCACGCAATCGCTTCTCTGTGTCCACAGCCTGTGACATGCCAAATGAAAATGAAGTGACTTTTCTTTCTTTTTCTTTTTTTTTTTTTACAGTATGTACATTATGGTTCAGAAGTTAGGGGTCAGTAAAATTGTTCAATCTTTTTGAACATTTTGCTTTCAAAATAGAGTCTGTAGATTCTATCTGTTATGTACACTGTGAAGCTACTGACCTCCTGCAGGTTGGTCTCAAGAGTACAGATGTAGAGCCACAGTGAGGCTTGTGCCTTCTCATCCATCAGCCTGTCAGCATTCTCTGCCATCTCTGGCTCCAAATCCAGCAACCTCAAAGCCTCATGGGTGAAGTCAACTGCTGAGCTGATTACCAAGAACAAAAAGATCTTAAGTGCTTTATATTTTATATCTGATTCAAATAAGAGAAAAGCAGAAAAAGTCTTTAAAACAAATATGGTCCTGTGGTCATGTTTACCCACCAGTCAGTCTGTTGGCTGAAGTCCTGATAGCACACAACCTGTGCCATCTCACACAGATACGTTGCCCGTCTCAGTGTGTGTGGGGTTTCTTCATGGCAGATATCCAAGAGGTCACAGAGTGTGTTGTAGCGCTCCTGGGCTGTGTCTCCAGTCTGCTCTTTATACAAACGCAATTCCTCTTCTAACAAACACATCATCACCTCCTCATCCGCTATTGTTTCTCCCAGCCCATCCCTCAGAGTCCTGACAAATAAAAGTCCATAATCAGCACATTCAATCACACTTAAACAATAATACATCAGAAACCCTTTTCAATTAGCTTAGTTTACGCTACCTTAGACGTGTGTCGTCCTCTCCTGCTCGGGCAGCATCACACTTGGTTTTGACCCACAGCGAGACAGGTTCTGCAAAATGATCCAAAATCTGTGCGCCCAAAACCTGAATCCAGCGCACAATCCAGTCTAGAGCCCGCTCCAGCTGACCCCCACGCCGGCTACACTGCACTGTCAGCATGAAACAGCGGTTGACCTGAAATATCCACATAGTACAACTTACATTCGTACATAACATATATTCAAATATTCATAATAGAGCAGACAACACACAAACAAGGTACTTGACTTCAAGGGCCAAATGATCATAAAATGTCACAATATTATATTGCTCATTTTTATTTGTTGCTAATCCCAAACAAAGTTAACAGATGACCAGGAGGGAACTGTAGTTCTTACCCTATCCACAGGAAGAGAGGGTGGGCAATCCTTACACAGCTCCTGACACACAATCACAGCCAAACCAAAGGCTCCCTCATACAGCTTCCTGTTAAACAGCTCATACACCAAATTATTCACTGCACACACTAGAAGAAAACAAAAAACAAAGACAAATTAACATAGAATTTAATTTATGCGCACAACTTTGGGGTCTGTAAGATTTTTTGTAAAAGAAATGAATATTTTGATTCAGCAAGGACACACTAAATTGATCAAAAGTGACAAAAATTGTTACAAAATGTCTTTCAATTGAATGCTGTTCTTGTAAACTCTCTATTAAACAAAAAATCTTGAAAAAAAAAAAAAAAAAAAAAAAAAAAAAAAAAGAGAGTATCACAATTTCCACAAAATATTAAGCTTTATTAAACTTTGACAAGAAATGTTTCTTGAGCACCGAATCAGTATATTAGAAGGATTTCTGATGTGACATTGGCATAATGGCTGCTTTACTATTACAGGAATAACATTAAACATTACATATTTTAAAATATATTAAAATAGGAAACTGTCATTTTAAAATGGTAAACATTTCACAAGAATACAGTTTTACATTTAATAGGTTAAACCTTAAAAGACCCTAAAGTTTTAAAATGTATCTAAAATGGCTTCAAGCCCAACTCATCCAATAAAATTTCAGCATGCAGACTTCAGGCAGATGTACCTGCTTTAAGCAAGAAATTGTCATTGTCGAGTGTCCGCAGTTCAGCAAGCATCCGTCCTGCCGTCGCCTGGCAGAACAACAGCACTCTGTCCAGAGCATCGCCCGCAGTCACCTATGGACATAAATGTTAAACGAAGGATATGAATGTGAAACATCTAGCTGATCATAAAACTTAATCATGAATCATGGTTTAGCATATTATTACCTGAGATGCATGAAGACTATCATACATGCTAATAAAGCCCTGGTAAAAACTGAAACAAAGCGAGTACTGCACCTGCTGTGAAAATGAGTCCTGAAACAAACACAAGCCTTTAAAAAAATTCATATTCTAAACACGTATTATTGAGTACCAGATAATTATTATATAATCTTACTTTTTGCTGTGTGATCAGAAGTTCCTGATATTCTTCCAAAAATGAAAAGCAAGCCAGCAGTGTAGTTACATCCATCCCTTTACACTGACCAGCTTCCATCGCCCAAACAACCAGCTGACAAGCCTCTAATAGGGCATGAGACTCTGCGGCCGACATGGAACGGGGCAGCCCCCTGAGGGAACGTGCACATTCAGTGAAAGCCTTACTGCATTCACCTCCCAAGTTTAACGCACTCTGCAGCTGCACTGCGTAATCTGCAAGGCTCAAAGCCGAACGCAGACCCACATGTCCATCAACACCCTCCAGAGCACCACGTAACAGTCCAACAGCCTGGGCTGAAAACCGACTCTTGCAGAGCAGTTTACAAACCTTAAAAACCACCTCACACCGCACTGCTAGCGAGAGACATGTCAGTGCAGAGTCCTGCGGATTGATTAAAGCACTGGAGAACAGTTCTCGTAATTCAGAGGACAGAAAACTCACATTGTCGTGAGTAAAACCACCACAAGATCGTTCATATTCTACTACTGCTTCTTCTAAAAACAGAGGAACTTTAGATGGAAAAGAGGCCGAGCTGGACCCCTGCTCTAGGAGTTTGAATGTTAAAGCTTGCATCTGACAGTGAAGTCTGTCCTGCGGAAGGAGGGTGGAACCACTCGCTCTGTTGGACAGGAGACTGTTCCACAGCACCACGAAGCAATTCCGCACCAGAACATGGAAGTCATCCGTCTGTTGACAAAAAACAAATATATGAGAGAGCACCTTGACATATGGACACATTTTATTAAATTCAAAAGAAATCAAACTGTCTTTAGGGTTCCCACAATTTTTGATCAAGGCTGGATTTTTTTTTTTTTTGTAAATCACAATTTTAAAATGTTTAGACCATAGTCTTTAGCGTTATTAGAAACATTTTTGTTAATTAAAGCTGAAATAAACTATAAACACTATAAACAAAGAAAATAAAAAAGCGGTCTTGAAATTTAGACATTCAGTAATTTTTTTTTTTTTTTTAAATTGGCTAAAACTAAAATTGTACTAAAATTTAAATAAAATAAAGTGAAACGTACAGAAGGAAAGTACGCAATTATGTAGTAAAAGTTTGAAAATACAAGGGTTGAATGACTATCAACTCTAGGTTAACGTTACTGAATTAAAGGTATATTTCATGATCATTAGCTATGCGAGTCTTGTACACTTTGAAATTTTTTTTTATCATTAACTAAAAATAAAATATTAGAAACATTTTTGTTAATTAAAAAAAGCTGAAATAAAATGAACTATAAATACTGGATGAAAATTACAAAGAAAAACAGAAGTGTTGTCTTAAAATTTTGTCTTGCCAAATAACTAAAATAAGTTCACGCTGACACACTAAAATTAGCTTGAAATAAATACAATACACGAAAATTTAACTAATATTTAAAGACAATAATGAATCCTAAATAGTAATATTAAAAATACTACCAAAACAGAACAAAATTTTCAAAAAATAAATAAATATTTTATATACACACACACACACACACACACATATATATAAAAGGCCAATTCGAAATAATAAAAACTATATTGGAATAGAAATAACACTGGTCATGACCTTTGGAAAACTGTCATCAAGCACACTGTACCTCTGCAGACAAACGCTTTAGTCTTCTATACATAAGTTGGCCCAATCGACAAGCAGGGCCATGAGCTCCAAGGCTGGTGACTTTCTGTAAGATGTGGAACACTATTTTTTCAAGATAAAATGGGTTGCCCTGCATTCCTGACTCCTCGAGTGATTCAAAACCTTGGACAGCCAGTTCCACCAACTCCACTATCTTCTCCTGATGGGCAGGGTCCAGAGTCCCACTACCCAGACGCTGGTTACAAGCCCGGATGATACGATCGCACATTGTGCGACCATATGGACCAAAGCCATCATCCACATGTTTCTGCAACAAAATAAAATAAGAAAATAAACCCAGGCTTCAGCTTATTGGAAACTGTTCCCAATCTCACATGTACATAGAAATCCATTTTTACCTTCAGCTCGTCGTGAAGAACTACAGTGTCCTTTACACAAGATAACTGCTGGACGTACTCCTCTGTTTTCAAGCACTTCATTATCACTGTTGTGATTGCAAAACAAACTGCTTGTTCAATGACAAGCATTTCAGATATTACACGATTTAGTGACATGACAAACATACACACAAACATATACAGGCAAAATACACAATTATGTAATACAAGTTTGAAAAGATAAGGTCTGGATGACAATATACTTTGAATTAACGTCACTGCATTAAAAGTATATTCCATGAACTATGCTGTCTTGTACACTTTGAGATTCAAGTATAAACTAACATGTTCGCTAGCTACCTTAGGCCAGCGTTAACCCACAATCCGTGTAAACAAATCAAACAAACCTGTTAGCCTGCCACCACCATGCTAGGTCAAACGGTCAATTATGGAGAAACAGCGATACTATTTGAATGTTGTGAATTGCGTTCATGTATACATTTAATTAATTTGGTTAAATAAAGGTAAAGTTAGTTATTATTTCCACTCGCACTTCGCCGTTTTTTGGATGACAGCAGCTGACCGCAGAGCTATGTCGCGCACTTGTTTAAAATACCGCAAAGCCTATCGGGAAACTGCAGACGTTCCGGAAGTGCATCTAATTTAGCATGGGTACTGTAGTTTTTAGAATTCTAGTCGTGATCAGAGTCGTTGTGAAACGGACAACAGAATGTGACCTGCTAATTAAACTAAAATTAAACGATGAAAGAATAAAACATGTTTTTGGAAATGATGAACGGCACTTTATTATTGAAGCAAAAGCAAAACAATTACACTATTAAAGGTTTTGGAATAAAGCTGTTTGAAATACCTCTCAAACATAACTGGAAGTCACTGTTTAAAAAAATAAAACAATTTAAGCTGTGAACCTGCTGTAGGCTATAAGCACTAAAACACATCTTTGAGGTTTTAGTTAGCAATATAGCTGCTTAAAAATTCACAAATATCAAATCATTTTAAACACACTTTATTTTACTCAAAAAAAGAACATTCTCCAAATCTCTTAGGTAGAGTTGTTCAGTTTATCAACCTTTTTTGGAGAAAAAAGGCTTTGTGTTCATCATATATATTAATATGCATAAAATACATCACAATATTTACAACAATCGTGTAATCCTATATTTAAATGTTGTTGTTGCTATAGCTTAGAATACAAATTTTAATGAAGCTGGCACAGTTTAAAAAATGCAAAAACACAGTATTACAATAGCAAACTCCTAGAGACCCACTCTCTCTTTAAATTAAATCTACTCAGAATGGTCCTTTTCGTTTTCATCTTTGACATGCAAAGGGTTATACACCGTTGTTGTGGCACCTTTGAAAAGTGGATTCTGGACCTGTACAGAACAAATAGACATTTGATTGTTACATGGTCATTTTGTAAATTATTTAATTTCACACTGAAACAAACAATATGTAACAACATTTAAAGCCTACAAAGCTAACTGTGTTTAAGTGCTTAATAATACAGAGTGTTTTTGCATGTACATCACCTCTTTCCATTCGGTCTGTTTCTGCGCTTTGACAAAGTTTTGATATTCTCTAATATCGTACAGCTCCAGCAGGCAACGGTAAATAATGATTATTACAATGCCAATAAAAATTATGCTTGACACAGAGATGCCAATTATAAGTGTAGTCTTATCAACAGAACCTACAGAGACAAAAAGAACAAACATTTAACATTACATCAGTTCTGTGTCATATATAAGTTTAAGAATGTGCTTATTTTACAGTCTTGTCAAATGAACTTTAAGTAGATTGTAACACATACGCGGCAGGTCTGCATATTGAAGCACAATTTTGCCGTCATTACCAAGATTCACATCATATGACATGGTCGCTTCGTATGTGCAACGCAGCTCATGAGTGCCATCAAGACGAGATACTGTAGCATTCAGACATTTTCCAGCACAGACATTGGTATTAGTACCAGCTTCTGCATGACATTCCACACAGCCCCTGCAGACATATTAAAACAGACACATTTGTCAGACACTTTTATCCAAAGTGAATTTGCATTTGTAGTACATTGCATTCAAGGTATTTTATCAGTTCATGCATTCAATGGGAATCAAACCCATGACTCTGGTGTTAGCAGTGTTTTTTGTTGTTGTTGTTTTAGCAGTGTTATTTTAGTATAACTGAGATACTATTATAGTTTTTAGTAATATTTTGAATTAGTTTTTAGTTTTGTGTTTTCTGTTTTTTAATATATCTATAAAGTTTTTGTTCGTTTGATTTCAGTTTTACTTTTAGTTATTTTAATACATCAATTTAAACTAAATGAAAATAAGAATATGATATATATATATATATATATATATATATATATATATATATATATATATATACATACAGTATATATACAGTATATATACAGTATATATATATATATATATATATATATATTTTTTTTTTTTTTTTTTTTTTTTTTTTTTTGGTAAAAGTACCAAACACAGTTCATTATACAGTCTGTTCCAGTCTAAGTGGGTAGCTGAAATAAGCCTCACAATTCAAAAGTTTTGCTACCCAGCACTATGATCATTACAAGGTTTATGAATAATAGAAAAAAACAGGATGAGAAAACTGAAATTGTGATTTCAAAAAGAAACAAACCCACACACAAATGCACACCTCACTAAAAATAATCTTGACGCACAGTTATTAGTTCACAGGAAGAGACAGATACTCACTTCAACAGCATGCACTCATCAGTAAATGCAGAGCAGTGCTCTCCCTTGAAGCCTTCGTTACACTGACAACGGTTGCAAGTGCATTTGCCTTGACCGCTGCAAAGCCCTTTCTCATTCATACACTTGTCTTGGCTAGGTGAGCACTCGCATGCAGACCCCGTGTAGTTACTATCACAGTGACATGTCCCACACTTACATCTGCCTTTACCTATGACAAACACACAGAGGGGCAGATAGTGAGTTTTGAATCTGAAATTTAAAAAAAGAAAGAAATAGAAAGCAAAATGTTTGTGCCAATCCACTGGACTTACCATTACAGACAACACCATTATGGTGTTCACAACTACTGTCATCACATTCACAGTATTGCCCACTGTAATGGCCGTTACACACACACTTGCCACATTCACAGTTGCCGTGTCCACTGCAAACCAGCAAGCTGTCGTCAGACCGACAGGATGTCAGCATGTTGAAGATAGGGTCCGCATCACTCTGTTGCTTACACTCACAGCGTTGACCCAAATACCCTTCACGACAGCTAACAAAAACATCACACACACACTTTACAAGTTAAAAAAAATGTAAACTGCAAGGCATACAGTATTTGCCAGTATGCACCAACATTTAAAGCTGTTCAATCAAAAGAGCTTTTTAAATATGACAATCAAATCACATCACATCACACATCATTCCGGCCCCATAATATATTTTCTTACTTCTGTGAAAGACAAAAAATGAATTATACTGCCAACCTACAAAAAAGCACCACAAAATATCATATCTGACTCAAGACACATAAGTGACAAATGTAACTGGAAAGGCGACTTTAAGACCTGCTGATGACTGTAATAGCAAATTAGATACATTCATTGTGCTTTTCTGTCTTTTTTGAAGCTTGGTAGTATAAATATTGTTGATAAAATATTGTGGATTAGCCTTTTAGCTAACTTGGGTACATATATGAATATAAATGTACACTGACATATTTTTTTTTTTTGATAGATAAATAACATTTTTGTGAGAAAATAAGAGAATAATACAGGGCTGGAACAACATGATGACAAAATGTAAATTGTTTTAATTATTCAAGTTCAAGATTCTCTAATCAAGTGGTCTGTTAGCTGATGCTGTTCCCTGCTGAGACGCTAGGGGTCTCTACCTGCACACGCCGCATGAGAGAGTTCCATTATTGCTACAGTGTTCGGAATCCTTCTCTGGAGCACCACAGCCACAGTGACACTCTGTATGCACTGTGATCTTCACCTCCTCATTGATGCCTTGCATTTTGATCCGAAATGTCTGAGGCTCCTTCAGACATGCAGATGCATTCAGACGTACATTGAACGTAACCTATAAAATCAATAAATGAAAAGAAAAAACAAAACTTCTTCATGCTTATGAGATATAACAACAAATGTTTCTTGGTTGCTGATAATTCAGATGAAACCACTGATGGTGGTGCTTACCTGCTCATGCTTGATGCCTTGACACACTCCTTTCTTCTTCCATTCAGTATCCTCCTGATTCCCCGTACATTTAGACATGTAGGACACGTCCAATTCTTTTGGAGCTCCCTCCTGCTCTAACACCAGCGTGGATGACAAATTCTGGCCCACATAAACATGTATTTTCAGTATGTGTATATAAATATACAGTGATATATGAATTATTAAAGCAAAAACATGTCTATGGCAAAAGTCTTTGTGTATTATTTGAATCCTTAAAATTGCCATTTGTCATGAAGTTTTTCAATAAAATGGCAAAAAGAAATAAGTTAAATGTCATGTGACTTTCTGAAATAATTGATTCTAAATGGTTAAATAAAAAAAGTTCTGTGGTCCAATATTTGGATAATGATCACTAAACTGTATAATTGACCATTATTCCTGGCAAGAAATTTCTTACACTGTGCTAGTTTATTGCCTCTCATATGATCACAATATAAGATCATTTAAACTTAAATCATTGAATTTATGGCAGAGATGTATTTGCTATGTATGTCATGTAATGCACAATACACAGTTTCAGTTCATTTAGTAAATGATTTAACCATTTAAGCAGAAGTGGAACAGGGTTGAGGGGAAATGCTGACTGTTTTGTTCAAGTAATCACTATTAGTTAAATCGGAAGTAGAATCAGTGCACAAGCCAACATCACTAAACAAGGTCAAAACATTAAATTAGGAAAACACTCACCCCATAGGCTTCAGAGATGAGATCCACAACATTACTGGAGTCATTCTTCAATACACCAACCACTGATTGAGGAATCAATGCACTCAGTGCCTGTGAATGTTTGTGTGTATGAATGATGGAAAAGAGAGATTTTAAAAACTCACTTACTTATTAAATCTATTTATACAATACCATTCAAAGGTTTGGTGTTGATAATATTTCTTTTGTTTTTGAAAGAAGGTACACACTCAAAAAAAAAGCTCAAAAGCTGTCACTTTTGAAAAGGTACTGCCCCGGTGACAACTTTTTAACCTTTTTTCTGAGAGTGTAGATTTATTTTATCCCATGATCACACGATCAAATTAAATTTGCAATAATTTATAAGAGTTTACAGTCACTTTTAATAAATTTAATGCATTCCTGCTGAATAAAAGTTTTATTTCTTTTTATAAAAAAAACACACATTTACTGACCCCACACATTTAAGCAGCAGTATATATATATATATATATATAGCTCCCTCAAACCTTATATGCTGGATAGATGTCCTCAGTCACAGCAAATATGAGCTGAATATTGTTATCCTGCAGAACTCTAGATACATGGCCCACTGATGGGTAATCCTATAGGACAATTTAAAAAGATTTTATGTCTTCATGTACAAACTATACCACTTAAATTCCTCTTTAGGTTAATTTTCTATTTTTTGGCATTCATCTGCAACAGAAAACACAAAGAATGCTCAACATTAAATGTGCAATACTCACATAGGCTCTTCCATTATAGGAACCATTATCACTGAGATGACACTGTCCATTATGTGGCTGAAACACACCACCTAGCCGTCCATCTCCTGCCATGTGAAAAGTATCATCAGATGTATAAACCAGAATCTGTGTCACATCACCCCACTTGATCTTATCCTGTGGTGAGAAATGGAAAAATAAGCCATGTTCAAATTTGATTTTTCCCATGCACCACATACTACACACAAGTAGCACACAGTTTTCACCTTACAGACCGCAGCTTGCATGATGGCATCCAGACCAGCCTCAGGAGCGTCCAGGTTGCCAGAGATATTTTGTTTGCTAACTTCTCGTTCGAACTCCCTGGTATCATCAGTCAGGGGCAGGACATTCTTAAAACTGAAAGCCGGTTGGCAGCTGTATATGCGATTGGGGCAGGGGTTCTTACGTCTTGCCTTCACCTGACTGACATACGGCAACATATCCTTATCAACAAAAGACCCGAAACCTGAAAGATGGAGGATGAGATTGACAGTAATGCAGCTCTAATTATTTAAATTGCAGTTCAAATAGTTTTTAATTTAATAGTATTCAATTTAAAAAAAAATCCTATTTTTATGTTTTAATTAAGTATATTTTTGGGATTAGTAAGATTTTTTAATCTTTAGAAGAATTTATTTAATCAAAAACACAGTAAAAAAGCACTGTGAAATCTTTAATAGCATTTAAAGAAATATTACAATTTAAAATAGCAGTTTTATTACTCCACTTTAATGCCTTGACACTACTACATGTTTATATTACTTCAGTGTCACATGATCCTTCAGAAATTATTTTAATATGTTGATTTGATGCTTAAGAAATGATCAAAGTTAATGAACAATTCTGCAGCTAAATTTTTGGGGGAACCACAATATTTTTCTTCAGGATACTTTGATGAAAATGACAGAATTAAACATACTTTTAAAAACAAAAAAAAATAGAAATTATTAGTAACATTCTAAATTACTTTACTGTCACCTTTGATCAGTTTAATGCATACTTGCTGAATTTAATTTTTTTTATTTTTTGCAAAAAGATTTTTGAACAGTAGTGCACTTCAAAATAATAAATAATAACAACTTTTTTTCAAGCAAGTCTATAACTGAAGAAATATTTTCAGGCAGAGTATAACTAGAAATTAATAATATATGACAAATAATACTAAATAATAATAACAATATATTAATAATTAATATAGTAATCAATATAGACATTTACATAATTTATTCACTATATCTTTTTCAGACTGGGAATACACAAATGTGCAACCATTTTTACTGTCTGAAATACAGTAGTTCAGATTTCTTTGCGCTTCCAAAAATTGTGAAATACTATTATTTAGTAACACTGATGAAAATTCACCATTGGTCAGTCACCATTGATCTTAATATTTCAGTTAGTGTATAGTCTCACCGATCCGGACGGTGTCTGTGATGTCCTTCAGCTTCTTGAGGATTTTCTGCCCCAGGGTTTTAATTTGCTCCAGATCATCTTTCATGGAATAGCTCAGATCCATCAGGTAGTACAGATCTATAGGGTAACCTACAGCCCTCTTAAACTCAACTTTGAATTCAAACGGCACTCCTGCACATTTAAAAGAAACAAGCAGAGAAAACAATTTAGGGACTGCAGAAATATGGTCGTTTTGTATATAGTTTGTGCTAATTGCTTTATTTGGATGTGCAAGATACATATGACTGTGCATCTTTGCTGTATAATGTTACATCTGCATACTAAGGTGTATAATTACACTGAAGTTTAAATGCTCTGCACATGGCTTTAAGCTTATGTTCCAATATGTTGCAAAATGCTGCTGTATGTCTTGAGCAGAAGTCTTAAGCTCACCAACTCTGAGTGTAATGTTGATATTTTGAGGTTTCAGTTGGACCACATTTTCACGATCGCTGCTGAGGTCACTGTTTTTCACAAAGGTCAAGGGATATTTTCCAGGATTGATCACATGATCCCCTTTACAACTCCTGTCCCTCAGATTCTTGGGAGAATCACATCGCCGTTCATTTGACTCACCTGGTTTTAGAAAGTCCTGCATTACAAAGAAATTTGCATTACAAGCACAATAATTTCTGAAATAAATCAGAAATCAAATAATCACAAAGAAATGGCAAGCAAAACACATTGAATTAACATAAAATTTTAAAGTAGAAAAGCCATTTTCTTGAAAAATATACACTATTTTATTTTAAAAATATAGATATTTTTTACAGTTTACAGTGTGATTGAAAATTGCATTCTTGATGTGTCATTTACTTTTTTGTTTTATTTTGCAACTTGCTACTTAAAATTGTGCTTTACATCTAAATTAACTTGTTTTCTTCAAGTGAAAATGTTGGACTTAAAATGTTATAACAGTATATAACTATGTTTAGAAATGTGATAATTGTCTATTTGATTGTTTTAATGCTTTTAAAAATGCACAAACAGTAAATGTATATAATATAAAGTAGTCTAATTTTGCAAACAATCCATTTTCTTCTGAAGGTTTCCGAAATGAACTAAAAGTACTTTGAGCTTACCCTATTTTAGATGTTAAAAAGCAGGAAATAGTAGATGAGACGTACACAACAGATAAGCTATAACAGCTTGCATGTAGTGTTGTAACACGTAGTTTTGGAAACAGCTGACAGGCAATACCCTGAAGATCACCATGTGACAAAAGTGTAAAAATGCTTCATGATAAGAGCATGAATTGTTGGAAGAGGCAGCTGGTTAGTTTGCACAGAAAAACAAGCAAAGCCACAGCTACCACAGCAGAAAAAGAGCGTTCAGAAGGGTACAAAAAGCAATGTGCAACCTTAAAAACTTTGTCATGGTTTAATGTATAATGGATTCTTTGTTTCTCAATGATCTCTTTTCTCAGTTCTCTCCAGCTGACAAAGACTGACATCTTCTCTTTCCTGATCATGGGAAACGGTTCAATTAAATTACAAATTGATTCATTTACATGATATAACTTACCGTCTGTGTGCACCACGCACATCCAGGACTCCTTATACATTCAGAACATGAAGAGTGAGATTGGCAAAGTGGTTCCTGCCCTAAAATGCACATATAATTTCAAATATAAAGGCATCAAAAACCATTTTTAATTTTTTAAAAAGGCGTGGATGTGAGACCAAGTGTATTACCAAGTATACACCTTTGTCCCAAACAGTGAAAGAGAACCGTCACCGCTATCAAAATAGCCTTCATCTGCAGAGAAAGGAAAGTTTTATTATACTTCTGAGGTTAAAATGACAAAAGGTTCATTTTGAGCACATTTTATTAACATGTCTCCACATAACACTCATGTTTTTATACATAACTTTTAATCAAAACCATTTCTTTTTACACAAATTATGTGTAAATTCATTTCTCTATCAATGTTAAATAAAAAGAAATATTTTTTCAACTGTCATGTTCTTTGGGACCAGAAACAAATCACATTGTGATGTACTACTCTTTTTTACATTTTACCAAAAAAACCCCCAAAAAAAACAGAATTTCTACACTTGCGTGACATACTACACCATATGACAAGCACATGAATAAAAATAAGCAAAGCTAAATATATAAAAGCCCAACTGCACTTCCACCAAGCCACATACTGTTCTTTTTATGCATGAGAACGTATACTCAACACCTGACAATGAGTCAGGCATTAGATGGAAGTTTACAAGCAAGGCAGCAGACAGACATACAAAATACAAAACCACAGAATGTCACCCTTCCTCTTTTGTATTTGTCGTTCATCATTCAACCAGCACAGAGTCATAGACCGGGTGAGAGACGGGAGAAAACACACATTCTTGCATACTCAATAAGTAGGACTTGGTAGAGGTGCAACCACTCTTCTTTTTTAAATAACGAGCGAAAAAAAGAACATGCTCAAATATTTAGATGTGGGTTGACCCTGTTTCAGTAACGGAAATGTTCAGAGAAGAGACAGACAGAAAGAGTAACTACACCTGATGATGTTTCATTATATAATTTAGTAAAGCAAACAGTATAAAGGCTATTCTAACAGAGCACAGGACTAAAAATCAAATTAACTTACAGATTTTCTTACACATTCCATATTGTAGACAACAGTTAAAAATTATAAAGAAAGTAGAAATGGTAGAATAAATTAAATTTTGTTACAATAACCTAATATATAATTAAACAGAGAAAGAGCAGATTTGCAATACATTTTAAAAATACAGTTTGTATGTATTTTTGTTGTTTTTCTAATTAGAAAACCTTTCAATTGATTTTGGGGTCAAAGTTAGAGGGGAAAAAGCCCTAGCCACTTTTAATGAACATAATACACTTTACAGTTTTCAAGGTACTGCATGATGGCACTATAACTAACTGATTAAGCTAGAAACAATATAAATGTCTAGTTACCCCCTAAGAAATTACATATCTTAAGTTCATTATGTACTTGGTATTTTCATAAATTATATGGTAATGTCATTACTGTCATGTAAACACAAAGCTTTTAACCCTTTGAAAAACTGAAAATGACAAATCTCAATTTAACTATATAGGCTATTAATTAAATGAATTACTTAATTGATTAATTAATTTATTTATTTTCTTTCTTTAAAACAAAGTGGTACGCCCAACCAGTAATTACATTTTAAACATCACCACAAGTTTGAAACCAGCAGCACCACAAAAATGTGTTTTTAAAATGTTACTTTTTACAAACTGTTAGAAACTAAAACTGTCAAGCATGAACAAAACCTAACCGTTCATACAGAGTTCATATTAAAGAGTTCAACCACATTTATAATAATTTTCGAATAATTCGAAACGAGTCTCTTACCATAAATGGGAGATGTCTTGCGGAGCGTGCGAAAGTGAATTCAAAGCGTCACTTCAGGCGTCACCATCATTCTCATCAGTATGTCTATGGCTGTGTCTCAAAACCTAGTGAATATTCTACCTAGTAGCCAGCATGTTTGGTCGTTACAGACAGATGCTGCAATATATCTGGGCAGGTATCGCGGCTATCAGCCAAAAATAAATAAAAATATTACGCGTGTATGTGATTCCCAAAAATGTTGCGCGCGTATAATGTTTAAACATGCTGTCTAGACAGGCAGCGCACTAGGATTTGAGACACAGCTTATCGATCGCATCACAGAAGTAACGTTAGCGTGCAAGAGATACAGGAATAATGTGGTCACTTTACTTACCTCTTCCTCTTCCTCTCTAGATTTTGTCTGTCTGTGCGTGTCTTTCTTTTGTAACTTTCCCCTCACAAGCCAAAAGCAATAATAATATTCAAATAAGATGAGAATAGTATTTGCTAAAGGTATAGGCTACATTTGGGTAAGAAGCGAGTATTTATTTTTTGTAAATCACGTTATGATAAACATTTTAAGTATCATTTACTCAAGACAGCAGTTATTATAAATTTTACTCTTGATTATCTCTGTATTAGGGTACGAATATTTTCGCCACATGGCAGCGCTCTTGTGACCTGTTTCCTGCTTTGCACGTTTGCTAACTTCTTTAGTATTGGAATCTCTCATTTGTAATCTGAAAATTGTGCTTTAGAAAACCTGTGTTTTTTAACTATAAAATGAAGTGTTTAACGACACAGCTGTAGACAAGCATCTTTATTTTAACACCTTATGAATATGATGAAAGGTGTACTATGTAGTCAGGGTTTCAGTGATGTTAAAGGATATTCTGCAACATATTGGAAGAAAACCAGGATGTGTGGTAGGATTAGTATATTTGATGTTTTAATTATGATAATGTAATATATAATAGAAAAAAAAATTTTTAGTGGGGATACCATACAGGCCTACATAAGAAAATCTCAACTTTGGATACTAAATTTTGTTAAATAATTTGTTGGCCGTTTAGAATAAAAATCCAATACCCACTGAAAATATGTAATGTCTTAATGAATTTCAATTTATGTAAATTGTTTTTCACCATCATTTTATATTAATATGACTTTTCAAATATCTCTATGTGTTCAGTGAAAACTTGTCAAATGTACAGGTTGTATTTAGCCTGTTTTATTTATTTTCAAACAATAGTACAGTTTATTCCAGACATAATCCAAAATGAGAAATCCAGTAGTGAAATAGTACAAATCCAATTGATACTGAAAAAATATTTTTTAGTGGGGTTTTGTACTTAAAGGCATACCTCATCCAAAAATTAATATTCTGTCATTATTTGTTCACTCATGTAACCTGTATTTTCTTTTGTGTTCACATGGTTTATGAAGAACATGAGGGTGATTAACTGAATGTTCTTGTATAAGATCATATGGCTCATACGCCTTTCTATCCCACAGTAATTGTGTGTGTGTGTGTGTGTGTGTGTGTGTGTAGTCTAGACTGTTCCTCTCTTCTTGATAACATGCTCCATTGTAGCTGTCTCTGAGGTGTCCAAACTGATCTTGTATTTAGCCAAAATCTTGAGAATGGGCCTAAGCTTCAACCACCACTGAGTCTTCGGTATACGATGTCTGGAACAGAAACAGACAGTGTGAGCACATGAGGATGCAGTGATAAGATAGGATTCACTCAGTGAATGACAATGTGTACAATGAAATGAAACAACGGTAAAATGAAACGGCGGGATCACTCACTCAAAATCAGTGTCCTCTTTGAGATCAGAGAGAGGCTGGAAGATCATGGCTCTCTTTTTCATTCCCAAAACACAGGCAGAGTCCGGTGTGTTGGCAAAGATACGGCCTGTTCATATGATGACATAGACAAAAAGAGAACATTATTCACACAAACAGGTCAGATTCATATGTAAGGCATTTTCCATGAATATGGTACACTTTGGTGTCCCACTGCTTTTATAAAGTGAGAATTATTAGATATGTTACACTATTTTGTAAGATAAAATTAACCTAGCATGAAAAGTAGCTAGTTGAAACACACTGAATGTCATTATCTGGTAACACTTTATTTTAAGGTGTCCATAATACAGAGTAATTACCTAATTAAGTACTTCGTAGTAGCCATTGTACTTACATGTACTTACCATGTAACTAAGTTATGGAACAGCCTGTACTTACAGTTTGTAATTATGTAGATGTAATAGGCAGCTACTGTTACACAGACCGAGTCTGTTACACAACTACTTATGTAACCAAAAGATTGTTACATATGTGTTACACACTTAAACAATGTAATTATAAATGTAAGTACACAGACATAAGCTACTTAAAATAAAGTATCAATATTGTACTTAAGTGTACTTCATGTGTATCTATACTGTACCTTATTTTGATTTAACCCACCAGTGCACAGCTTAAATACATGAAATACCTTTCTAATTACATTACAATTACAGATTATTACACAAGCAGGAATTGAAGGTGGGGATTGTGAATGAACAGCACTCTCTCCACCTTCGATACCATGACTAAGGTGCCCTTGAGCAAGGCACCGAACCCCTAATTGCTCCCCGGACGCTGGAGTAAGGCTGCCCACTGCTCACTGTGTGTGTGTGTGTGTGTGTTCACTACTCACTGCTGTGTGTGTACTGTTACATGTAACAGTACATCTGCATAATTACAAACTGTAAGTATAGGCTGTTCCATAACTTAGTTACATGGTGAGTACATGTAAGTGCAACAGCTACTACTAAGTACTTAATTAGGTAATTACTCTGTATTATGACACCTTAAAATAAAGTATTACCCATTATCCCTCTCTTAAAATGGTGATTTTGGCCTTTAAACCCTTCTTGACTGTAACCATCAATTAAAGCCATCATTTTGACACTGATATTCAATTTATTAGTAAAACATGTTATTTGTATATTTTATCATTATTTATTAATTAAAATATTTATAAATTATTATTAGTACTACACTGTAAAAAAAAAAAAGTTGAGCCAACTTAAAATTTTAAGGCAACCAGATTTTTTGAGTTTTCTCAACTTGTCGTTTTAAAGGAACACTCCACTTTTTTTGGAAATAGGCTCATTCTCCAACTCATTCTCCAACGCAGCAGGCGCAGTGATATTACGCAGCGCCTGAAAGTAGTCCCCAGCCACCGGGCACTACTTTCAGGCCCTGCGTAATATCACTACGCCTGCTGCGGCCATGTTACGGCAGCAAAGTTCCTTGATTATTACGCTGGAATGAGAGTAGTTCCTAATCATATCAGCCTAGAAAACTTTTCATTTTCCACCGATCTTAGTACACGATATAACTACAGAAGAGTCAAGTTTTAAATAGGACAAATATCGAAACTCTTTGATCGTTTTTGAACGCGATGCTACTGGTCTAATTGGATTCAATGATCTATGCTAAGCTATGCTAAAAGTGCTCTCGCCAGACCCGGAGATCGGCTGAATGGATTCAAAAACGGTAAAACTCAACTTTATCTCTGGGGGAGTTGGAGAATGAGCCTATTTCCAAAAAAAGTGGAGTGTTCCTTTAAGCTAATACAACAAAAATTTGAGAATCTCCCACAAAAATAAGTTGAGCAAACTCAAAAATCTGCTGAAGCTGGTAATTTTTTTTTATTTTATTTTTTTTACAGTGTAGTAGTACTTAAACTTAAGTTAAAAATGTTTATTTAATGTTTGCTGCTAAAAAATAACTCTCGCAAAATAACAATTTTGTACAAACATAATATTTAGTTTGACCTCCTAAAGTTGACTATTAGCATTTTATATACATTTTATGACATTTTTATAAAATTGTCTAACTCTCTCTCTCCAGTCACTATTTTTACCTGGCAGATGCTTTACATTTAAACACAATTCAAATCCAGTTAAAATCCTTTACTCAGCCGTCCACCTATTGAAATTACTGTTCACTCACCATGTCTGTAACACTCCTTCAGTTTATCAGTCAACCATAGCACTGCTTTAGCACCCATCTTTGTGCCAAAGTTCCTATCAAACGGTGTAGGGGTTCCACCCTGAAATACCATGAGAAAAGAGATAACGACAAGGGAAATCTCAGCTCTGTTATAATGTTAAAACAAAGAATGCTATCAGTATTGTACACGCAGACCTGCTGCATGTGGCCGAGCACATTTTTGCGGCAGTCAAAAACTCCCTTGCCCTCTTCTGAGTACAAGTTGAAGAGAAAATCTGTGGTATAGTTTGCATTACATTTCTCATTCCTGAGGGGAAACAGTTTGATGTTATTTAGAGTGCTGGTACAAGAATGAAATAAGACCGGAGTCATTTGTCTAGATTACTGGAGAAGTTAACTGAATGTAAAAGAGTGTGAAAAGACGCAGAAACAGATTGTGTAACAGAATGACCAACCTAAGGATGAGGCCTCTTTTCACTGTGGTCTTCATCTTCTCCAGTAAGTGCTCCACGTTTGTCTATCTCCCAACCAGACATTCAATGGTTAAAAACAAGCAAAATAAGGTACATACACTCAATAAAGCATCAGTCTAACCAAACATGTTTCACCTCCAGGTCGTGAATGCCAAATTGGTCTTCATAGATATAAGCAGCATCAGCCCCTGCAGCCAGTCCTGCCATGGTTGCCAGATATCCACAGAATCCCCCCATTGTTTCAATGATGAAAACCCTACGCTTTGTTCCAGCAGCGGATTGCTTGATTCTGTCGCATGTCTTAAGAGACACAAAACAGGTGCTTACACATAAAGTTGTGGACTTACATGTCTAGTATTATTTTTTTATAGTGTGTGGTTTCTCACAGTTGTGATAGTATTGAGAGCAGTATCAGCACCGATGCTGAAATCTGATCCAGGAACGTTATTAGACACAGTAGCTGGAATTACAACCAGGGGAATACACAACTCCTCGTACTTTTCTCTGGCAGTCACTAATTCCAAACCTCCAACAAAGGCCTAAACAAGAGAGAGAGAGTGTGAAGAAGGAAACAGAAAGGTGAGGTAGTAGCAGATGGACAAAACGAATGCTTTTTATTCACATTGGAACTAATATTCAGGATTTTCTCACCTCAAACCCTCCAATGATAACCAGGGCATGAATGTTGAACTTGGCTATATTCAGACTGATCTCTTCAATCACACTACCTGGCAGTGACCTCCAGGGAGAAACGAAAACAACAACTAAACGCTGGAACTCACACTACATACACTACCATCCAAAGGATTTTTTTGAAAATCTATTACCAATCCCCAAATGGTAATGTAATATTAGCTCTATAAAGAGTTATAAAATGAACTGAATAAACATTTCTGTCGTACCGCTTGGTTCCTAAATTAGAACCGCCTTTGCCTGTCCAGCCTCCAACGTAGCCCCATGTCATTGGTTCAATCTATGAAAAGCGGGAGACAGAGATGAAATTCAATAGACACGTGTCTTCATGTGGACTCATGGATTCCTCATGTATGTTAAATACTTTACAGTTCCGTGTGCAAGTCCATCGAAGCCGTCATGTACAGCTAGCATGTTGTGTCCTTGAAGGAGACCGATCCTGACGGCTGAACGGACTGCTGCGTTCATACCTGCACATGGAGCTCCCACGTTCAGGATAGCTATGTTTATATTACTCTAAACAAGGAGAGAAAGATGATAAAGATCAAAATAAATAAATAAATAGAGAAGAGGTAGAGAAATTCATACGTATTTGGAAAAAAGCCTAACAAAAAGGATAAACTGCATGATAAAATGGTGCATGTTATACACCTTCACGTCTGGGGCGGTCACATGAGCCAAGAGTTTATACGTGTTCCAGTTGTTCTCAAAACTCCTGCAGAAGAGAAACAGCAAATCAATCACAAGATTAGTTTTAGATAACAAATAGAAAGAAAGAGAGAAAGGCAAGGATAAAGAACTCACTTTCCCCTGAGCTTGACAGCTTCCTCAAACCTGCCCTCTGCCATTGCTTTGGTCACATCTTTTGTCTAAAAACGAGAACGAGAGGATATTACAAATTAAATCGTTTAACAATGGAACCAGTCAACCAAACATTTGCATCAAATACTGTATGTCTGCAAAAATAAAAAATTAAATATTCTATACAACTATATTTAACATTATAGTATAGTAACAATAGTAACATTATTACTATAAGTGTTTTGGGTTCAGTAAGATTTAAAAAAAAAAAAAAAATGTTTTTTTGGCTTTTAAGTAAGTGTTTTTACTTTTGATAATGCTAAGAAATGTTTCTTAAGCACCAAATTTGCATATTAGAATGATTTCTGAAGGATCATGTGACACTGAAGACTGCAGTCTGAGTAATTACTGCTGAAAATTCAGCTTTGTCATCACAGGAGTACATTCAATTTTAAAATATATTATATAAAAGAAAAAAATATTATTTTAAACTGTACTAATATTTCACAAAATTACCTTTGTTTCTTTTCATTATTATTAATGTTTATTTATTCATTCATTCATTCATTTTGCTTTAGTTGTTTTTTTTTTTCAAATATGAGATTTTTTAAAATCTTTTCAACTGTGGTAGACATAAAATTATATAAAACATAAACTTATAAACTTATAAACTGATGAGTTTAATTTACATTAAAATAATTAATTATTTCTATTTTGGTAAAACAGCATTCTGATTTGGACAATCACAACAAAACAAATTAAATATGAAAATTATGTAGCCAAGTCAGAATGTGTCTGTTACTGCTCACCACTTGCACACACTCCATGAGCGGCAGTCGAACCGCCATGTTTCCAGAGAGACTGACCACACATGCAGGGGTGTCAGGAGTGGCCTCCAGCAATGCCATCACAGCCTCCACCCCCATCCTACTGCCCTGAGAACAAGACAGACAGGGGAAGACCTTACTGGCAGCATGTTACAGATGCATCAAGTAAACAAAAAATACTTTCAAAATCTGAACCATACCAAGATTCTGTCGAAGGCTGACGGTGTTCCTCCTCTCTGGACATGACCCAGAATAGTGGCACGTGTGTCAAAACTGAGCTTCTTAGTGACCAGCTAAACAAAACACAAACAAATGTGAAGAATTAGCCATGTCATGTTAAGTACCAGCTGATAAAAAAATCACAATCATATTTTTATGCAGCAATGTTTGGCTTACATTCTTGATAATATCACAAGTGATAGGTTTGCCGTGTCGATCCAAAGCACCTTCTGCCACAATGATGACATTCAAACGATTGCCAATGCTTCTTTGCTGCACAATGAAGACAGCATAATGACATTAGACAGAATATAATATGACGATGTTGACTACGATGATAAACAAGACAGTTATAATGTGTATAGATGTTACATAGGTAAGTCTCCTGCACAGATGGTCCTCCCATCCTTCATCTGGGGGCATTTCAGGAATAAAAACCCAGTCAGCACCACACGCCAGGGCTGTGACTAAGGCCAAATATCTATATGTACACATAAACATGTACATACACTCTTAGTTAGTGGCAGAACATAAGAGAAACACTGCATTGTGATAACTAAAATAATAAAAAAACTAAAAAATAATAATTTAAAAAAATTGTTTGCGTTAAAAATAATATAAACTGTAAGTGAAATAAAATAAAATATAAAAAAACAGTTATTTTATTTATTCTAGTTTCCAAACTAGAACTAGAACTTGGGGACAGATTTACTAACAGCTTGCACCAGCGCATGAATGAATGAATGAATGAATGATGCATTTATATAGCGGTTTATTGTGTATTGCTGTACACCCAAAGCACTTTACAATCATGTGGGGGGGTCTCTCCTCAACCACCACCAGTGTGCAGCATCCACTTGGATGATGAGACGGTAGCCACAGGACAACGGCGCCAGTGCGCTTACCACACACCAGCTACAGGTGGAGAGGAGAGAGAGAGATAGAGCCAATCAAGTGCATGGGGAATATTAGGAGGCCATGATGGAGGGAATCTGGGCAGGACACCAGGGTTACACCCCTACTCTTACAAGAAGTGCCATGGGATTTTTAATGACCACAGAGAGTCAGGACCTTGGTTGGTGCAAACCATCTTTTGGTGTTAAAATAGTAGTGTCAGGATTTACTAAAGACGTGCAGTGAAGAATTAGTGCTGGAAAGGCATAGACACAGTTATTTTTGTGCCTGACCTTATTGTATATGCATTTGTAGGAGTTTCCTTTTCAGGCGCAAAATTTATGGGAAGAGAGTATTAAAATGAATCATGTAACATGATTTACTAACGTTTGCACTCATGTAATGAAAATAATAACTAATAAAATAAACTAAATAGTAAGTAATAAAAAATGACACAAACATGCAATGAAATTAATGAAACTTAAAAAAAAATAAATAAATAACACTGGCAGTAACCTTGTGTATAACGATACTACTGAAACTGGTTTACGATCAGAACTGATTGGCATAAGATATGGATTTTGTTGTATAACAGATAATATGGGAACATACAATTACAAAATGACATATCCATGAATCCATACTGCAACATACCCACAATGCCTCCCCATCACTTCGAGAATGAAGGCTCTTTGATGACTGCAAAGGTGAGATAAGAACAGACCAATCAATGTGTTGTCAACTGTGTAGTGCCATGTGTGCATGCATGTGTGTGTGTGTGTGTGTGTGTGTGTTTGTATGTACCTCTGAGCTGTTGTTGTGATGGCATCCACTACTTCCATGATCCTGTGCAGAGCCGAATCAGTGCCAATCGTCATGTCTGTGCCGCAGAAATCATTGTCGATGGAGCCAACCATCCCAACGATGTTCAGATGAGATGATCGTTTAGCCTCCTCTGCTGTGATTTTACCTGTGAGCACACAACAGACAGATGTGTGTTTTCCCTAAATATGAAAAAGTGTCACACTGAATCTTCTCATCAGGTTCCTTATTTATATTAAGCTATAGTGTCGTTTCTGCTAAATATTACATATTTACATATAAAATATATTACCAAAGTTAAAATATAGTTTCAAATATTACTATATACACTACTTTTCAAAAGTTTGGGATTTATTAATATTTTCAAAAGAAATCTCTTACACTCAACATACAGTATATACAGTATATCCTACCTGCTTTTAGCAAGATTTGGAGCAGTTCACTCCACTCATTGCGAAACTCATTTGCGCCTGTCAGGCTTCCATCTCCACCAATAACACACAGATTAGTGATGCCCAGCTTCACCAGGTTGCATGCTGCTTTAGCTCTGCCCTCTTTAGAGCGGAAGTCCTGACAGCGGGCACTGCCAATCACTGTGCCACCCTGACAAAATAGTCAGAGATAAGAAAATAATAAGAAACACAAACACTTCAGCAAAAATGCCAAACAATAAAATAACTTCAGATGTTGGCAGAGGAATATACTAAAGTGTGGTGGATGGTTAGTGTGGTTGAGATATACTTCAGCTGGTTTATATAATACGAGAAGTACGATTTAGACCCACAGTGCTTTTTGGCAACAGCACTAAACCAAGGGTTAAGGTTTGGCTGGTTAGCAAGGGACTGCCCACGCTCTTGTGGTACCATTAGCCAATCAGCATTGTCATGATGTCATTTGGCTATGGCTCATGTGATTACTCGTTTGGAATTTGTGGTGCGGGCAGTAGTGTTTATATATGTGTGTGTGTGTAACATTACCCTATGTCTCAAAAGCAGGTCTCTGGGTGAACTCTGGCATTTTGTGCTTGACCATAGCAGTTATACCATGCAACATGATCACTTACACGTATTCACAAATAACCTGATGCACTCATCCCTTAGTTACAATTACGTTCATGTGTGCACAATAATAAATACAATGAGCAAAAATGCTTGTTGAAAGCAAGAGCGTTTCTAGCCTTCCATAAACACTCGGACACAGGCCTCCCATCAAAAAGTGTTTTAAAATTGTAATACTCTTTTATGATACTGTTTTGGATATATGGATATAAATTGCATGTTCACAAGCAATAAAGAGCAGCTTCATCACTGATACACCAATGATATTATCATTTGCGAGTTTTGTGTCATACAGTGGAATGGTCTGTGGGTTCATTTCACCTCATCAGGTGGTATTTTTGTTTTTTTGTATCCTGTTACAGTGTGAGAAACTACAGATGATTAAGTGCATTAGTGAACTGTTTTGTGAATCGTGCCCCAGTAACAAGGGTCTAGTGACACTCCTGGTTGAAGGTGAAGGGAGATGATGAGTTTATTACCAGCTGCAGCATCATTGACACACTCTCCCAAGTTGCTTGTCGGATGTTATCTCCTCCATCGACTAGGCCCTGATAACCCTAGACGCACACAAAGATTGAAGGATGAATAATGGAACACACACACACGTTACATAATACATCAACTTTAAAAGACTGAGTGGATTTTGAATTGAGCAAGAGCTGAGTGAATTAGAAAGTGAATTTCTCCTGCATAACAGTGATTTAGAATTACAAATTCTCCATTTCTGTGTACACTGAATGCCATTCTTTCATTTTTAATTCTTTATTTCTTATGTGTGTGGGCTTAGATGTGCAAACCTCATGTACAAAATAGACTTTCGCACCGGTGTAGATCCCAACTCTCACTGTGGCTCGGACCGCAGCATTCATACCTGAGATACAGTATAATAAATAAAGATGCATGATTATTGCACATATTTTCTAGACTTTTGATTTGCTAGACATTTCCATACCAGAACTAGAGGTCTAAGGTTGTCTTTAATTTGTCACAAGCATTACATTTAATTACGTTTTGGTGACTGTTCATGAAATGCTTGAAGGTACCTATTAATTAACTGGAAAGTGTGTGAGAAAAAACTACTTTTGGGTTTATTCTAAACCTGTTATCTTGTCATCTGGTCACACAAACACACATGGTGGTTAAGTCCCATTGAAAAGGGCAATCTAAGTGGATCGAGTTTCATTTAAGATTGAACCAGAGAGGACAACAGGCAAGCTTCATTGCCCAGCTCTCTAAAGCAACCACATTTCCCCAAAGGTCACCGGCTAAATATAACACCCCTCAGACAGAGAGAGAGACAGAGAGATCATGGGGAGGAATTGAGTGAGAGGGAGAGGGAATGATGGGACGACCATAGTTAAGGTTCTTCTAGGACTAGTTGACATTACACAGTTATTTGACTTATTCTCCAGCTGGTACCAGATAAGGTTAAGGGTCGGTTCTTTTTCCTACTGCTAAAGGTTGGATAAAAGGTCAGTGTGAAAGCTTTAGCACCTCTCATGACCTCTCTGATATACGATTCCTGTTGCTCATTCAACATGGCTGCTATAGTAAATGAGGAGGTGGTAGTTCAATCAGGTAATCAAGCATCCAGCAAAACCACTTCAAATGATCATCTATCAAGTTATGCCGAAAATTCAATACCACACACATTTGACTTTATGCCTTGCATTTTAATGCAAAAGAGGCAGAAACTGGATATCGCTCTTGATAATGCAGACAAAAACCTTCCTAAATGACAAACACTAATATTTTTCTCACTCTACAAAATCGAAACTCTATTTCAAAGGTATAGTTCTTCTAAAACTGAAAATTATGCCATTATTTGCTCACTCTCATGTTATTCTGGACACATATTGCTTCATTTTATGAAACACAAGAGATGTTTAGCAGAATGACCATGCTGATCTTTTCCGTATTAACAAAAGTAGACAGTGATCTATTCTGTTCAAATTATGCAACAACGAGGAGGAAGAGAACAAATTACAGCAATTTGGAATACACAAAAGCATGATCAAGACTTTTTTCCTAAGCATTTTGTAGTATTTTATTGGACCTTGATAATATAAACATCTCCTTTAGTGTTCTATGGAACAAAAATATATAGGTTTTTAATTTTTTTTAATTAATTTTTAAAAATTGATGTTAGCTGAAATAAATATACTTTCCCTACTATATAGATTCATATAAATTATTTTACCTAAAATCTTGATGCATGTTGAATAAAAATCATCAACATGTTATGCATGAACTACCCAAAAACAGCTACACTACCATTCAAAACTTTGGGGTCAGTAAGATTTTTTAATAAATAAATATTTTTATTCAACAAGGGCATGTTAAATTGATCAAAAGTGACAGTAAAGACATTTGTGTTACAAAATATTTCAATTTTAAATGAATGCTGTTTTTTTTAGCTTTCAAATCAACATATAATCCTGAAAAAATGGATGAGGGTTTCCACAAAAATATTGATAAGATATGTTGCTTGAGAACCAAATCAGCATATCAGAATGATTCCTGAAGGATCATGTGACACTGAACATTAAAAAATCTTACCAACCCTAAATTTTTGAATGGTAGTGTACATACACAGAAACATAATGACCCAATAATCTATTCAGTTCAATTCAACTCAAATTTATTTGTATAGCACTTTTCATGATACAAATCATTGCAAAGCAGCTTTACAAAAAATGAAAGTTTTTACATTATAATGTAAAAGTGGTAGATTATTTGTATTGTTGTATAAAGTTGTCACATCATAAATGTGGAAAAGTTATGTTTTAAGGCACAATACTTGTTACTTTCAGTATTAGAAATTAAGATAAAGAGATAATGAAAGAGTGCACCCCAAAACTCATTAAAGCCCTAGTTCCACAGAGTTGGTCTCCATAAAGTCCCATACACACAAATACACACTTCCTCACCTTGTGCATCTCCTCCAGAGGTGAGGACAGCGATGGCTCTTCCAACGCCCATCTTTGTGGGGTCCACAGATGTTGAACGCTGCATATTGATGAGATGGCCTGGGGACGACAAGAGAAATTTTGAAGTGAATTGTCACCTTTCTCTATCAGACCACTCTCTTCAAGACTGATTGAGAAAGTGGAGTGGGAACGTGACGGAAGTATGAACTCCCTCTACCCTGGCATGCAGTGTCACAGACAGTATCCACCCCCTTCATAACTAAATTTAAAATGATCTGCAGTGACACCACATGCTGCTAGTGTTCTGACTAAAACAAACACACACATAGACACTGCATTTACTGTCACTTTAATCCCATGTCATGTGATCTTTACACAAATACAAAACCAAATACAAACACAAAAAAATACACGGACAAACAAAACCATATGGTCATGGTTGGACATACATACAGCAACATGACCTTTACGCTATCTTTTCCCATAGGACATACTGGAATATGCAGTGCAACACAATACTCACACATGCGCGCACACAGACTTACAGCCATTGTGTATGGTGGTGGTACAGCTGAGGTTGTTCAGGTTTCCGTCTAAATACTTTGTAGAAGTGGGCTTTCCATCTATAACACAAGGGCATTGAAAAAAGATTCATTTACTTCTACAACCTAGAATAATCAACACAGCTCTGGCATGACTAAATTATTTAAAGCACACTTCCATCTGATCTTTCTGAGAAAACACTCAATGTTATGAACACAATATTATGATTATATGGCGAGGAGGTGTGTGTGTGTGTGTGTGTGTGTGTGTGTGTGTGTGTGTGTTTGTCTTTGTATGTTTAGTGCTGTAACTAGTACAGATGATCCTTACTATAAAGGGCACAAGAAAGGACTTTTATCAAGCTCAAGACATACCTATATGGCCAGAACTGCATTATCACTATGTATTTGTTGTATATCATGTAGATTCAATATGTCTGCAAAATTCTGCAGATTTAATTTTACTATGATCCAATTCCACAGATTTAGATCACCAATAATGCTAACTAGCTGGCTAACACAGAGGTTTTGTCAAACCTGGGATCTTGGAAACATCAAACAAATCACTACACATGGATACATTTTATGGGTTTAAATTATAATTAGGTATGGAGTGTATTAGGTAGGAGAATGGAGTGTATTGAAAATCTGAAATAGCAGAAAGTTTCCTGTAAGGGGTAGGTTTAGGTGTAGGGTTGGTGTAGGGCAACAGCACATACAGTTTGTACAGTATAAAAACCATTACGCCTATGGAATGTCCCCACTTTTCACAAAAACAAACATGTGTGTGTGTGTGTGTGTGTGTTTAAATGAATTTTCCACCCAATTCAGTAACTTTGAGGTAAATACATAGTAAATATATCTTGTGTTTCTCCATTTACAAAGAGGAAGACTTCTAATCACCAAGATTAGTGTCTAATGAGATTATATAGAATCCGGATTAAACTCTACGACTCTTGCGTCCCAGTGTGCAACAGCTGCTGGTTGTTGGATGACTTTGGTGTTAGATGACTAGACTCCAGTATGTTACTGTCCACTGATCGAATGCTACTGTGGATCAGGGTCAGCAGACTAATCAAGAGTCACTGGTGTTTTTGCTTACGCCCAGCCAGTCACGTCTAAATTAGTTGTTAATGGTTAGAGAAGCTGACCACTACAAACCTGGCAATCCTGTTTTGAATAAGTTATTTACAGTGTAAGAGTTAAACCTCCTTAACACCAGATAATTCTCTTCAGCAACATTAAATCTAGTGTGATCAGTTCTCTATAAAAATATATCCTGAAAGGGTTTTCTAAATTGCAGTCAAAATAATCAGACTTAACCCCACTATATACTGTTTTTTTTTTTTTTTTTGAGTTACTGTAATGAGAGATAGTACAATGTGTTCTCAAGGCAGACAGAAATGTGATTTGCCTCAGATGGCAAAGTCAAGGCCAAATTATATTAGAAACAATAATTTGCTTTATACACACACACACACACACACACACACACACACACACACACACACACACACACACACACACACACACACACACACACTTCATATGCATACATACAGAAATACACAAATAAATAAATGCAAAAAAATACCCAACATCCAACTAAAAATGAGTCTTCTTAGTTTTGAATCTAGTCTCTGATAAAGAACGCAGGGCTGGCGGTCGATCCCAAAAGTTACTGAGGGGAACTGACTACACAGAAGAATGTGACTTAACTACAGTACGTCCATTTAATTGATTGCCAAAATACTACTACTACACTTTCTAGAAGAGCCTTACCAGCACATAGTTCAGACTTTGATTCATCACTGCTACTTGAATGTTTTGATCCTGTTTACCAAAAAAAAAACAAAAAAAAAAACATTTACATTCAGTCAGTGACTCTTTCTGTGTGTTACATCATTACACCATTTGGTGGCAACAATTTTTTTGAGCATTAGGAATCTCTGAATTACTGTTACTTAATCGATTTGTTCATAACATTCATAACAACACTCATTTTAAAAAAAGATTTTAAAAGCAATTGAAGAAGTAAAGGCAAGTTCATTGTTTTCAAACTGACCGTAAATGCTTTAATACAGAGGTTTTCACCTCAGCTGACAGAGCCTTCTCAGAGTCTTGTAAAAGAAGATTTTTAAAGAATGTTGGTAACCAAACAGTTTTGGTTCCCATTGACTTTCATTGTATGAGCAAAACGTCCAATGGAAGTCAATGGGAACATTTTTCAAAAGGTTTTCTTCTTGTTTTCATCATTCTTCTTTTATGTTCCACGGAGGAAAGAAATTAACGAAGTCTTGGAACGAAATGATGTCAGAATTTTCTACGCTGAGTATTTTCAAAGATTAGACCTATTTAATTTGAATACAAAATGTCAAGTAATTGTGCCATTCTGATTCATACTATCAGTCATGTTAGTGTAAAATATACCATTAGACAGTTTATTGCAAGATACATTCCCATTTTCTTAATCAAGTAAATAGATGGAATTGACCTCAAGAAATCCAAAATTCTAGAATCAAACAGTTTAATAAGCCACTCCTATTTTATAAATATCAATCCCCCTATGAGCAATGCATTCATTTGGTCATTTGGTCATTTGGTCATCTGCCTGCTTAACCGCTGAAACATGGCATCTAGTACTCAACACACAGATACACATTCTAACACACACACACACACAAGGCTACATCCAGTCACAACAAAGTATAGACATAAAACAACATGCAGTTTTTTTATATGAATCCAAACACACAAACACAATGCGTACCGTATACATGATTAGCATCAAATTGAATCTTCCTGTGCGTGAACTGCCAGATGAACACCGCCAGCCAAATATGAGGGATCCAGTGGAACAGGAGTAAAGACAGTTGCAGAATACACTCGCACAACTGTAACAAACAAAAACTAATTTGACACACACATATAAACACATCCCAAATGCATACACACACCTGCCAGACACACACACAGCTATCCAACACTGCCTCCATTCTTTCTAGTAGAGTGAGATGGTGTGGTGGCCATGACAAGGTCTTATCAGTATTATTAGAACTGACCTCACGTTCCTACTCACGTTTTTTTTCTCTCTCCTTCCCTCATTTTCTCACTTTCTAAGCACTATCCTTATTTCTTCTGCATTTTCCAGCAAATCTCTCTCTAACTCTCTGGTCTTTTAAGTCTGCATTTGTTCACTGGTCTGTTTCTGCAGAGTTTTTCTTAATCAAATTACTGAATAGTATTTTAGTGCTGGCTCAATCCTTAGAAATCAGCTGGACTCACAGCAGTAGAGGAAGTCTAATACTGTAATAGGATTGCATGCAACAGAGTTCACGTGCAGATTTTATTGGATCAAAGCAGGAGTTAATGCAGGTAATGTGCTACTATGTTAGGGTAAAGGTTAGTAAAAAAAAAAAAAAAACAGACCACACATTTGACTAACATGATTAGTACAGTCTAATATAATAAATAAATAAATAAAAATTTATGAATTCATATTTATTTAATTTTATTTTTAGGGGGAAAGAAACATTTAAATAAAAATATCTTTCAAAAAAATATTTTTTCTGACACACACACACACACACACACACACACACACACACACACACACACACACATACACACACACACACACACACACACACACACACACACACACACAAATGCTACCAAGAATAAAATCACCAGATAAATTTTGAAGGGGGCTGTGAAAATATAGGCAAATGCAAATCTGAACTAATGGCTCTGAACTAATCCTTACTGAGTCCTGCCTTATTCTGTGAAGTGCAAACTTTTATGTAGAAAATAGCAACTTTTTTAAACATTTATTGAACATTTCTAATCAGGTCTTTATTATCCATTTCAGTTGATTTGGAAAAGGGCAAATGCTCTACTACAGACATGATTATCACATAGACTATTTATCACTATAGTAACAGATTATGTTGATTTACTTCTAAATAAATTAATATTCATGAGCTAGGGCTGCATTACAAAATCTCACACATATATTACATACAGGACAAAAGAACAAAAAATCTTCTTGTATTCAGGTTCTTTCTCTTTTTTCTATATGTGTTAGCATTCATTTAACAGGTTGCAATACTATTTCTTACCAGTGGGTGGAAATAGATGCTTCTTACTTAAAATCTTCTCACAGTTATACAGAGAGGGTAACCATACTATAACGATTACAACCAACAACAACAACAACAACAACAAAACAACCTTGGATTTTATGGCTACTTTAATTTACTAAATTGGTAATTTAAAGGGTTAGTGTTGCCATTTTGTAATAATGTATTGTGGTAAATTCTACAGAAAAATCTGAGAATCTTTAAATCCATTCTTTCATAGTCTTCTCTCTCTCTTAGGTGTATACCTCATACTGTATTGCTATTTCCTCTTCCAGCTACTTTATTTATTCATCATGTCTGCAATTTTCACTTGATTCATTCCCCCATATTTAATTTCTCTTTAGCCTTTTCACCATCTCTCTTTTCATCCATTTATCTTCTCAATAAATTTTTCTGTTTGTCCTCTTCCCCTCCTCGTCCTCCTCCACCACCACCCACCTTCATTTTAGTGACTTGCCCTCTCCTAACTTCCCTTTTTTCATGAGCTCTCTCTTATCCCCACTTTTCCTGTTTTTAATTGTATGCTAAATGAAATGCTAAGCCTACACACCCTTGACATTTAAAGCACACTCACTTGAGAATGCACACACACACACACACACACACACACACACACACACACACTCATTTCATATGCAACACAAAGCGCGCGCGCGTGTGTGCGTGTGTGTATAGCCGTGTAAGAAATTAAATGGAAGGTGTTTGTGTAGTGGAGCTGGGTATGCAATTTTTAAATGCTAAAACTTTGTGTATGTGTGAACATGAATTGGCAATACAAACTCATTTTAAGGAACAAACTTTTATTACTGTTCATACTTGGGGTTCAGGGTTGTTTATTACTTTTCTAAATGATTCGACCAATGAATTTCTTCAGAAAACTTTTCAGAAACCATTCTAATATGCTGGTTTGGTGCTCAAGAAACATTTGTTATGTGAAAACAGATGAGCTGCTTAATATTTTTGTGGAAACTGATTTTTTGGATTATTTTAAAAATTTGAAACGAACAGCATTTACTTGAAACAGAAATATTATGTAATATTACTAATGTTTTTACTGTCATTTCTTGATCAGTTTAATGGGTGCTTGCTGAAGAAAATTAAAGTATTAATTTATTTAGCTATGTACATAACACCCTATGGATCTTTATCGAATTACACTACTATATTATATATACACACTATATGCTATAATATTATTACAGTTTAAAATAAATGTTTTCTATTTTCATATATTTTAAAATGTAATTTATACTGGAGATGGCAAAGCTGAATTTTCAGCATCTTTACTCCAGATTTCAGTGTCATGTGATTTAATTAAATATGTTAATTTTGGTCTCAAGAAACATTTTTATATTTTGAAAACTGTGATTTTATTAGGATTGTTTAATGGAGAACATCATTTATGTGAAACGGAAATCTTAAATGTCTTTACTGTCACTTCTTGATCAATGTAATGGGTCCTTGCTGAATAAAATCAAAATATTAATTTCTTTAGAGGAATAAAACTGAGACTTCAACCTGTCTGCTGTCAGGTATCTTTATGACATCATTGTTCACTCAAAGAGCTGGACAGAACATCTCTGGAAGGCTGCTAGATGAGCTTCAGAAGCTGTACTGATCACCAACCCATGAAACACTGTCTGGGGCTGTCAGAAGAATGTTACATGGGAATTGGATGAGGGCTGATAAGACCTACCAAGAAAAAGGTAGAAGAAAGATTAGGAAGAAAATACCAGTTTAGAAAGACATGAGGGTGAGAAAATGATGACAATTTTCATTTCTGACTGAACTATTCCTTTAGCATTGGTACTAAAAATACAGTCAACATTCAGTCATCTTGGATACATACACACTGATCAGGTCTGGTGGCCTGAGCATAATAAATACCACCTTAACTTCTAAATCTGTTTTTGGAAAGACGCTATAAAAACAAAACCTATTAATGATACTTCCTGAGAAGGACAACACTATGTGGTCAGAATGGGGGGAAATAATAATCAGCATGTGGTTTTTCAAATTCTCTTTCTTAGATGCATATAGACATATGCACACACACGCTAACAAACATTCATGCTACTTTGCCCATAAGGATATGTGCTAACTTTCATGCTAACACACACACACACACAGACACACTGTTTCCCAGTTTGACGCCTAACAACAGTGTGGTAACAAGCCAAATCTATTCAATTACAGCAACAAATCCCCTCACTCCTCCATTTTTCCTTCTCCATGTTTCCATTCTTTTTATCTTGCCACTAACAAGCGAGCATTTAGCCTACACCCAAGAACATGTCTTGGGGTTTCAGTCTGGTGCTAGCCGTTATATTTAAAATTCTTTTTTTACTTGTCTTTTGTTCTTGAATGTCAAACTCGGATAACCCAGTGTACCAGCGTCTTTGTACAATGAGGGTCATGGCGAGCGGTATACTACATTGATTTGAGAGATAAAAAGAGATGATTAAGAGAGCAACTATTTTGTTTTCACATAAGCATCATTTCCATCATTTTTGGTTTGTCAACGTTGATGCAAAAGTATATGTATTCAAGATGTTCATAATATAAAGTTCATTTGAACAAGTGAATTGGTCAGAGAAAGAATGATTGCTCCCTTGACAAAAGCAGTTTTATTTTATTGCTCAATCTGTTTTTTTTAACTATTGCCTGGAATTTCGTCATTTTAGATTGTTTGCCCTAACTGTTTGCTGTCCATTACCTCACAAAATGGATTCTAATGCACCTCTACACATGGCTACGCTACACAGCGATACAAGTTTGGAAGAGGGTAAGTAAATGATGACAGATTTCCCTTTAAGACCATACATATCACAGCCTATGTATTTATCAAATAAAAGTTAATGTTAAAAATTTAAGCATTACCTAATTGATTCTTATATGATAAGCCTTCACCATGTCATACCATCACAAGCAGAATTTTGCTTCTTTTGCTTAAAACTTGTTCAGGCAAGAATACCAAGGGGTGCCAATGCATATATAAACATGTTCTCAGCATCAAAAGATTTCAAATGTAACTTGAAGAAGCAAATAAACAAGGTAAAAGTAATTTATTTTAACTGATAGAGCATCGGGTTATCTGTCCTGGCTTGAACTGGCTGCTAGCTAGCATTATGCTTTCAACTCCCCATGTCTCAATCCACCCCAGTGGGTATTGACTGCAACTTGACAGACACACATTCAAGAGCATGTTTCAAATACCATAGCCTGCACGGTTCTGAAGGTGTGAAGATATTCAGTCGCTTAGCCGCTCTGTTTTTTAATAATGCACAAAATATGTCAGTAAGTATATTGATTGTTAACACCAAAGGAGTTATTAATTAACAACATGTATAAATTCAGTAGAAACATGAACCAGCTAACAGTATCTGAAGTTTTTTCCATATACTGTAAGACTTGTCAAGGGGTCTTTAACAAGCGATCTGCGCTCCCTGTATAGGGAGTCTATGGTGGTACTGTATGTGTTGGCCAGTTGTACATAAATTTTTGTAAAAACAAAAAAACAAAAACAAATTAAATATAAGAAAATGAACAGTAAATGTTTCATTGTCCTTCCCCTCATTAAAATATATGAAGTAAGATGATATGAAGTACAAATACACTGACTGTGCACATCAATTTGTTTTAATTGGCTTTGCAATGTAATCATTATGACAAAGTTCACAGATATATTCATTTGAAACTGCAATCAATTGCCGTTCAAAAGTTTGGGGCAGTTAGATTTTTTTTTAAAGAAAGAGATATGTTTATGCAGATTTATTTCTGTGGCAAATTAATGCTGTTTTTTAAACTTTCTATTCATCAAAGGATTCTGAGAAAAAAATAAAAAAAATAATTATATTTAGCAGCACAACTATTTTCAACATTGACAATAATAAGAATAGTTTCCTGAGCACCAAATCAGTATATTATAATGATTTCCTAAAAAAAACAGTGAAGACTGAAGTAATGACTGCTAAAAATTCAGTTTTGCCTTCACAGGAATTAATTGTATTTAAAAATGTATTAAAGTAGAAAACAGTTACTTAAAATTTTACAAATATTTCAAAATATTAGAGTCTTCACTGAATTTTTTAATCAAATAAATACAGCCTTCTAAGCATAACAGACTTCTTTAAAAACATTAAAGAATCTCACTAGAGCCAAACTTTTGAACAATCTTAGGCCAGGCTTTTGACAAAATGTTCAGTTTTATGTGTTATAATAGGGGGTTCCTGCAATAAAGTGTTATTTGCTATAACAGTGAGAACTGTCACAGTGCACACAGCAGGGAGGAACGAGGAGACGAGGATAACTCAAATAACAGCCTTTAATGAAGGCAAGGCAAGGCAAGGCAAGGCAAGGCAAGGCAAGGCAAGGCAAGGCAAGGCAAGGTTGACACAGACAGGAACACCGGGGAATAACGAGTAGACCAGACCAAATCTAACTAAACAGGCATGAACTAAATACACAGGTTAATCATAGATAATTACTAAACACAGCTGGACGAGAATTAACTAATAAACACACTGAACAAGGACAGGAACATGAACAAATATGGAAACAAGAGGCGGGAACACATGGCACACACGACAGAGGACTGACACGAATCACATGAAGTCAGGGGCCTGTACCATGAAGCCGGTTTAGCTGGCTAGCCAGGTAAGTTTCAGTTTAGTTTATGCCAACTCTGGGTATTAGGTACCATGAAAGTGGTTTGGCTTTTAGCAGTGTTCATCACCATAGTAACTTACGCTCCACGGCTAACCTGCTCCGGGGCAGGTTATGGTCTGGTTTAGAGATCTCAAACCAAAATTTGACCAATCAGCTTTAAGCAAAGTGACAAGCAATAAAGCCACTCCTCCAGTTTCTCTTACTCCAAATTAAAGGACGCTACATAGTAAACATTTTTAAATATAAAATCATCTGATTTTTAGAGATGATTATTTTTTATAATTATTTTATATAATTATTATACCCTTAATCCATTACACAAGCCAGTTTAGTTTAATAGTAATTATTAAGCTTTTATTTAAAATCATTGTAAACATAGATAGATAAGTTTTAGAATCAGTAGCTTTAAACACGACTACATATGAGCTTAGATTTTTAAGTGTTTTTATGCCTATAAATATTATCAACTCTATAAACTAACTTTACAACTTTTACTTGGACTTATATGGTAAGATGTTTTCTTTAAGTTTTCCTCTTTCATGGATAAATCATTTCATGATCGTACTGTGTAAATGTGTTTAAATTCTTCATATTGTTGAAATCTATTAATCTTCACACTGACTCTCTCACAAGAAGTGAATCATAGTTTTAAGGCATGTGATTGGCTGCATTACTGATGTCACACTTTCATGTGCACATGCTCCATTAACTCAGGATCAAGCCTGAGTTGACAGAGAAAGTTGATGATCAGCTTCATGGTACCAACCAAGCCGGATTGGACTGATTTGGTTTTGTCAACTCAAAACTAATCCTGTAACCCTGAGTTTGTTCAGCCACCATCATGGTACAGGCCCCAGGACTGTTGTAATATTCAGGGGTTTATTCTAAACGCAAACATTGAAATGAAATAACAGAACAAATTTGGATGTCTTTGTAAATGATAGAGCTTGTTGCATCCCTGATCCCCATAACATTTCTAAAGGCTCTGGACTGTCTACAAAAGCGTAACTGCTCACAAAACTGCTGCTATTTCATGATGGAAAGCAAACTTTTTAATGGGCATCATTTCTTCTCATAAACAAGCGGTGCGTGCGGATGCAAGTGTGTGAGATGCAGTTTATTCTGGTATTTGGTGTTGTCATTGATAAAAGATGAGCAAGATTATGTGCAAGAGAGTTATGGAAAGCGATTAACTTTTGAATTATCTGATCGTGAGTTCAGCTACTGAACCATAAATCCCAACCATCCCTTGAGTCTCTTTGGCACTCCTCTTCTCCCTCGCTTTATTTTGTTCTCTCTCCCTGGTAGATGGTTTGTTTTCTTTTTACACTTAATTTATGTCTCAGACTAAAAAGAGAAGGACAGTTCTGAAGTTGCTTTAGGTTTATCCAAATGACAGGTTACATTTTAATTTGGTATGAGTGCAATTTTGTACCTATATTTATTATCTGTGTTTTAAAATTTGATTAAATGCATATATTGATTGACCTGTACATTACCCCTCTCCAAGGCCCTCTGTTCTGTACTCACTTGTGCGTTTATTCTCAAATATTTGTTTTTTGGTTTATTCTCTGCATCAGCGTATACAGTATGATCAATTGCTTGTCCGTATTAATGCTCTTAAATTTTCCTCTGCATTTCATTTTAATTTCAAATCCTTGGCCATTTTTTAACATCAACTTTAATACTATGCTATCAAAACGTTTAATTTGCCAGTAGTCTTCAGCAATTTATCCATCCAAGTGTGAGTCTGTAATACCCACACACGTTCAGCTGAACCCCTTGTGTCTCCTAAGCCAATAACAGAAGCGCTGAAGTGTGTATTTGTCTGTTTGTCTACTCAGGAGCAACGGGAAAAGAGAAATACGGCTAAATAATACATGCAGCTGTGCATGTATATGTGTGTCTGGCCCTGGGCCTACTTTAGTCAGCTAAGCTATAAATGATTAAGTATGTGTTATTAAAATTTGAGCCTTAATTAACCCTGAGTCTTTATCATATCACTGTGATGACAGTGTCTATAACCACTCATGTCTATACCTTGTACTGTAGATCTATAATAGTGTTTGGCTATGGAGTGAACAGTTTTCTTCACTACATTTTCACACAATAAATTCTTATGTTCACTAAATTTTGTTATTTCATTTGTTATATACAGGGACCTCAACATTCCAAACTAACACCTTAACACACATTTACCTGATGATAATAATAATAATAATAAATATATTTATGATCAATTTATTGATATATTCTTAACTTAAAAAGGTTTTTATAATGAATGCAAGGGTGATGTTTTTTTTATATAACAGTTTAACACACAAAATGATAAAGGTAACTTGCGTTCTGGACAATAAGTTTATACTTTGTCTTTTGCTCTGCCAACGTAAATAGATCCAAACAAAGCCACAGTGAACCCTAGAGTCTCCAAGCAACACACAGTAGTGGCATTTCTGATGAAATTGGTATTTTTGAATCGGTTGAGTGAATAATTCAATGATTCACTCGTAAAAGCAGTCAGAATCAATGTTTTGGAACGAATCGGTTCAATGAATCTTTTCATATTGTAACAACAGTCCCTTGTCACCACCTGCTGGTATAACCATGTAACATGCAGAAAGATGTGCACATGTAAGTGCTCTTATAATTATTTTTATAATATAGGTTACTCCAAGTACCAACCAACCCCCAAACCAAATTTTAAATTAAATTAAATTAAATTAAATCAAAACATCTTTACATTATTTATAGAACATTTTATCTAATTTTGTTTTGATGAAAAAATGTTCGTCAGTCAACAGGTTTAGTCTTTTAAAGACTTAAAAGAATCAATGAGTGTGTGTCAAGAGAGCAAACATTCATGTTACATTTTATGACAGCATCAATTATGAACCTGAAATTACCTACTCCTGTAGCCCACCAACCCCGGTCTCCTCGACATCCTATATCCTTATTCAGTGCTTGATTTAAATCGACTGTGACGGCTAATGTTAATGATATCACATCCACACACCTTACTACAATATGCAAGCCTTCATTTGGGCAGGGTGTATGTGTAGGGCATTGGGAATACGTGTATTAGTGTCAATGTAAACACTGTGTGCATGTGTGTGTGTGTGTGTGTGTGTGTGTGTGTGTGTGTGTGTGTGTGTGTGTAATTGCCGTGACGGGACAAGATGTTGGAAGTTCGTTAGTGCGTGGCGGTGGAGCGCTTGAACGCACCACAGCAGGTCCAGAGAGAGGGATCACACAGAGACAGACGGAGAGAGAAGAATAAAAAAAAGAGTAAAAGTATCAAACAACAGAAAAAAAGAATAAAGAAAACTGAAAGATCCCTGATATGTGTTGAAAATGAATTGCTTTGCTGTCTTTGCATGTTTGGTTAAACATTTTTCTGTGAGTAAACCAATATTAATGATATATTACTTGCTTAAGAAAATATATAGTACAACACAATTTTGTAATACCACACAAGAAAATGTTGCACTGAACATAGTATAGTAAGCTAAAGGCAAGAGGAAACATTTTCTGTATATTTTGTTGACGTCAAAGACTGCTGATGACAAGCGTTATGGTGTAAAATCATGTCACTGTTTATGCTAAATTAGATAGATGGCAACACAGATGGGTTGCTTGACAAGCACTCAACCTAAAAAAAAAAACCATGAAAAATTTCACAAGGTAAAATAAAAATTGACCCGGAATACATTAAAGGGGTCATCGGATGCCCATTTTCCACAAGTTGATATGATCCTTTAGGGTCTTAATGAAAAGTCTATAACATACTTTGGTTAAAATTTTCAATGGTAGCGTAAAACAACACCCTTTTTACCATGTCAAAATCAGCTCTTCAGAAATCAACCCATTTTTTGCATGTTGCTTTAAATGCTAATGAGCTATGCTCGCCCCGCCCCTCTCTTCTGTGGGGTGAGGATCAGTGCTCTGAGACTGTTTACATTAGCCGCATTTAGCCGCAAAACTTGCCAACTAGCACGTTATTAGGAATAGCGATTGCAAAGATTCATAAAAAAAACCTTATACTCACTTCTGCAAGTGAAGCTGGATCACGAACGATTCGTGCGAACATAAATGCATTTAGGTAGATTGGGAGGTGCATTCCCTTCACAAACAAAAGTAATCCTCTGTGTCTTCAGTGGCTCAGATGTCAGGAGTAAATGACGACTGCTATGTTCATTATTACATCCAACAACAAAACACCTCAATCGCTATGGAGCCATTCTTGTCCACTCCTGGTCCGGCATCGAAACAGTGATGGTCAGAGTGTTACAGCTCACTCAGGGCAGGTCTAAGGTAAAACGGCCATATCAATCAACTATCATGGGAGTGGCCTTTGTCCATGTGATGTCACACAAACAAGAAGCTGAGAACGGCCTGATTTGAAAAAGGGGATATTATTTTTAGGGATTAAATAAAAACCACTGGGTGGATTTTTATCATTACAGGGTAGATGTGTACACACACTGCCAACACACATTTATGTTCAAACAACATGTAAAAGTGAATTTAGCATCAGATAACCCGTTTAAATATGGGTTTAGGTTTATGCCAACCACACTGAGTTTTGCTTCTGAGAAAATGAACCATCAAAAGTCATTTAAAAACCACACACTTAAACTGTAAAAACAAACCTGTTGTTTTTTGTTTGTTTTTAAGCAAATTTACTTTTTTAGAAAGTTTACATCCAAAATGAGTTTACTTCACTGGAACAGATTTTGAGGAATTTAGCATGACATCACTTGCTCACCAATGGATTCGCTGTGGTGAATGGGTGCTGTCAGAAGAGCAATAAACAAATTCATGATTAAGATATTTTTAATCTAAAACGTTTGCTTCCAGCTAAAATATGAGTCTACTATCCATAAAATTGTCTTAATCTTGATCTTAATCATCTTGAATTTCTTTGTTTTTTTTACTTTCCAAAATGTCAGTTGATGGACTGGAGTCATGGGGATTATTTGTGGATTATCACAATGTTTTTATCAGCTGTTGGGAATCTCATTCTGACGGCACCCATTCACTGCTGAGGATCCATTCATGAGTAAGCAATGTTTCTCCAGAAAATTCTACAGATCTGTTCCGATGAAGAAACAAACTCATCTACATCTTGGCTGGCCTGAGGGTGTGTACAGCAAATTTTTGTTTTTGGTTGAACAATTCCTTTAATCACAAATAACAATAAGGTTACACTTTATATTAGGTGGCCTTAACTACTATGTACTTACATCAAAAAATAAGTACAATGTACTTATTGTGTTCATATTGTATTGCAAAACACTTCTGCTGCTATTGAGGGGGGATACGGGTAAGGTTAGGGACTGGTTTGGTGCTCTGGGTAGGTTTAAGGATAGGTTAAGGTGTAAAGTATGGGTCAACAGTGTAATTATAAATGTAATTACAGAAATTAATTACAGATGAAATTACATATAGGTATTTTAAAATATATAAGTACAATGTAAAAACATGTATGTACACAATAAGTGCATTGTACCAAATGATTAATTCAAATGTAAGTACATAGTAGTTAAGGCCACCTAATATAAAGTGGGACCAACAATAATAATAATAATGTTAGGTTTTAAAGTCTTTTTTAAAAAAAATTTTTACAATTTGTACATTAGTACAGTATGAATTGAAATGGGCTGTTATTTGGATTCTGCTATTCTGCTAAGTATTTTAGATTTTTTTTAAAATATGAATGTCGGCCAAGCTTTTTTGTGTCAGAGTTGAGGTAAAAATCTTTTTGACATGAAAAACTGGAGCACTGTAAATAGATCACAGAGACCACAGAGCAAGAACGACCTTTGTAATTCATACTGAAATATTTTAGTGCATGGCCACAGTTTTGCTGTTAGCGCTCTCACAGAAAATATGACACAGTTACTAGTCTGATGTTGAATAGATTGATGTTTCCTGACAGGAATTCTGACGGAATGATGGTAAATATTTTGATGTTTCTGTCATTGTTCCTTTTCTTCTGTCTGATTCTATTCCTTTTCTTTCACCTCCTTTTTCCTGTTCCTCAGTCTTTCTTTTTTCTCTTTCTTTCAAAGGCGTTTTTGAAATGGCTGACAGAGGGCCAGAGAGAGATGGGGGAGGGTAGAGGTGGAAAGAGAAACAGTGAGAAAGAAAGAGAGAAATGGAGTGACAGTCAGTGACGGTGGGTACAAACCGTGACCTTAAGAGCAGAAGCAAGGGAGCATGACGGAGAAGGAGAGAGAGACTCTATAGCTCTTCTTAAAACAAACATTTTCCCTTGTGTTGCCAGAAAAGGCCACTTCCTTCCACGAAATCAGCATCAGCGGAGGACTCAAACCAGCTGCTGCCAAATTAACTGATGAAGATAAAGGGCACACCAAGTCTCACTGTCTTTGCAATTCAAACAAATACTTGTATTTTCACGTCCTATTTGATAACAATGGCTAACACTAGACTCAGACTAAAAATGATTTTTTTGTTGTTGTTGCTTTTTTATTTAATTAAAAAATAAACTAAACTGAAAATGTTAATTTCAGAACTGCATCTATGAAGTTTTTATTTTTAAGATGCTGTAAATATCACCATCAACCAGAAAAACTTGACTCATGTCAACTTGAGTGTGATTATTAGCATTTTTTTTAACGCTGTCTTTATTAATTAACCTGAATGTATAAAGATCTTGCTTGTAATTAAAACATCACACGAAATGTTGTCAAGGTAAAAGAACTGTCATGCTCGCGCACACACATACAATAGTACAGTCCTCAGTGATATTTCATCTTGTCATTGTGGACAAGGGCAGGCCCATGTGTTGAAATGTCCGCTGTATTATTTTCAGGCAGTGATTTCTGTCAATACCATCCAGCTCTGTAAGATATCCTGTCAACAGTGTCTGATTCTCACACGCATGCAAACGCGCCACATACGCCGTATGACAGATCCTTCTGTTAAGTGAAGGCTTCTGCTTGCATTCACATTCAAGGGGTAAAGCTCCTGACACAATCTGCTCCTTTCTCTCTCACTATCTTTCTCTTTTTACTCCTTTCATCCTGATCCTTCTTCCCAGTCTGCAGAGACCGTCTATCCAACAGAGCGTTTCACTTCTCTCTTTCTCTTGCACAGTCAGTCTTTCCATTCCCTACAAGCACTTTCTACACTTTACTATTGAGGGAAGAATGTACAACAATAGTGAAAAACTAAAAAAAGAAAATTCCTTAAGACAAACTTTTATTATGGCTTGATAAAGCCTTGGTTGAGAGAAAAAGGCTTTAAAGGATAGTTCACCCAAAAATTAAAATTCTGTCATTATTATTCACCCTTAAGTTGTTCCAAACCTGTATGAGTTTCTTTCTTCTGCTGAATACAAAAGAAAAAAAAAATTGGTAACCAAACAGTTGCTTGTAGTCATTAACTTCCATAATATTTTCTTCCATACTATGGAAGTCAGTTGCTACCGGTAACTGTTTGTTTCCCAACATTTTTTGGGAATATCTTCTTTTTTATTTAACAGAAGGTTTCTAGGGTGTTCTTTCTGGCTGTTGGCATGTAAAAGTGCAAACATTCCGAGCCTAACTTTGAACATTCTTGCCCTCTTGGAAAAATATCTCTAAATATTACAGTTAAAAAATTAGCAGCCCAAAGCATTTACTGATGTTTTATACTACATTTGCTGGATCTAGCCTAAGATCTAGGTGGAACGGGCAAAATTTCCAGAGTATGTCTATAAATCTCGGGATATTTGATTGTCAGCTTAGGGGAAACCATTCAGATCTATAGCGATCAGTTAGAAAGTTTATATCACAAAACAAACTTAAAGCGGTCATCGGATGCCCATTTTCCACAAGTTGATATGATTCTTTAGGGTCTTAATGAAAAGTCTATAACATACTTTAAAATTTCTCAATAGTAGTATAAAACAACACCCTTTTTACTTTGTCAAAAATAGCTCTTTTAACAGCAATCCATTTCAGTGCATTTCCCTTTAAATGCTAATGAGCTCTGCTATCCCCGCCCCTCTCCCTCTGTGGGGTGACGCGCAGTTCTCTGAGAGACTGTAAACTTTAGCCCCATTCATGGTGAAACTTGCTAACTAGCACATTATTAGAAAAGGCGATTCACAAAATTCTTTAAAAAAAACTTATACTTGCTTCTTCTGGAGGTGAAGCTGAATCACGAATGATTCGTGTGAACATAGACCCATTGCATTCCCTTCAAAAACCAAGCTAATCCACTGCGTCTTCAGCGGTTTAGATGTCAGGAGTAAATGACGACTGCTATGTTCCTTATTACATCCAACAACAAAACACCTCAATTGCTTAGGAGACATTCTTTTCTACAACCACTCCGGCGTCGAAACAATGGCGGACTGATGACAGATCACTCAGGTCGGGTCTAAGTTAAGACGGCCGTGACAAGGGGCCTGTGTCCGTGTGACGTCACACAGCCAATAATCTGAGAATGGCTTGATTTGAAAAAGGGGATATTATTTATCTGGATTTAAAAAAAAAAAAAAACACTGGGTGGATTTTTATCATAATAGGGTGGTTGTGTACACACACTGCCAACACAAATCAGTTCAAACAACATGTAAAAGTGAATTTTGCATCCGATGACCCCTTTAAGAATTGTGCCATTTGGGGGTGTAGTTTAAAAGCCGTAGCAGAAGTTTCATTTAAAAATGTTGGGCTCAGGTTAGGCATTTTTTTAGAACAACATAATGACTTTAACTACAATAGTATGTTGGTTCTGTAAAGTCACCAAAATCTCGGTGGTTAGGAAAGACTGTTAAGAGGAAATGGGACAGGAACTGAAGCCAGAAAGCGAAAGAGAGAGACATGAGTAGGGGAAATTAATTGGCTCTGAAAGATGTTCCTAACAACACTACGGAAGACTGTGTAGAATTTCAATGAGAGTCAGCGGGAGGGAAGCGCGCGTTTGCGAGAGAACGGTTTCCTGTAGGACCCAAGAGCAGTTTGCCCTTTTACATTTATTTTCTATTTACCAAAGCAGTATCATTGCAAAGAGGGCAATTATCTCAACAGCCAGAGTCCTCAACCACACTTGTTTAACTAGCTCATAAACAGAGCACCCTTAGCTACCGGGGGTCTCCACAATTACAGAGGAGATACTTTGTGTTTTAAATTTCTTTTTTTATTATTATTAATTTAATTATTTATTGCTTTATGTATTTGCAGTGTTGCTCTTTACTCTGTCAAATGAAATACTTGCATCTGCCTACTTTTACTTTTAAGGGCATATTTAACGAACCAAATGATGTTTAATGCTATATTCAGCCTGATAAGTGATCAACTTTCAAAAATGTTTCCTTGGCATTTTCAAATCAACAGCATGACTGCGAGTGTGATATTGTTTTTATAGCTACAACAGTTCAAAACCAATATGTTAATATTGAGTAACTTACATTTTAGAGACAACATTGACAGCTAGTTTGTCCACCAATGAAAATAGTTCCACAACAAAACCATTCTGCGTCTCATTAGCTGCGTTCCTGAACGAATTGCGTTGTTGAACAAATTAAATAAGTGAATGATTTGACGGGTCACTTCAATGACTCACAGTACAGATGCAGGAAATTAAAGTAATTAGCTTAGAAACATGCTCGAGTCAAACTGTAGTGAAATAAATTCTGAGTCTAAAGGAAAGTCAAGATGTGCCTCTTCCATGCGGGGCACTATTTCTGTGGCACAAGGAGTTGCAGCCCATTAATTAATGGATGGATTTATAAGCATGCTGGGGTATGAAACTGGCCAGTTTTGTCCACTGTAGTTGGTTAACAATGAATGTTGAAGTGCAGGTGTCAGCAGAACGACAGAGAGAAAGGGAATGGGGGAATGCAGAAAGAAAGAGAAAAACGGCAATTATCTGAGGTTAGCCTGGTATGTCTGGTTTTGTTCGTGTTTACAGTGCTGTGTTCTGAACACTAACGAGACAGACAACACTCGTTAATAATAAATTGGGCAGGAGGTGACAGAGAGGTACAGAAAGACAGAGGAAGAAGAGAAAGTGAAGGTGGGAGTTCTTAGATGATCTCTTAAATTAGATGCATAAATTAAAAACCTTAGACACACACAGCAATAATCTGGATCAGAGAGTTCAGAAGCTATACTTAACAAAAATCAGTTTACATAAAATGCACCCAAACAGTGCTGATTCAGGTTCACATTACGCTGATGCTGGTCATACCAGTAATTGTGCCTGCTTGACATGATGCTTTCAGACATGTATTTTGATTAAACCACCATAAGCACGATCTTAAACTATACATCAATTTGTACAAACCTCCAACTTCCATTTACAAAATGCTTTAAGCTTTACTCAAAAACATTCTCTTCTATCAAAATCAATATTAGGCTTCAAATGAAACACAAAACCCAGCAAATGCACAGACCATTGCACTGCCCATAAAACACCGGTGAGATCACTGACTGATCATGAAAAAACTGGACTCCCTGCCTGACTTCCCTTGTTGTTTTTCCTAAAATTCTGGATTTTGTTACTTAGTGTTTGTGTGTGCAAAAAATGTTTTTGATCATGATCTTTTTTTTTTTTGAGTTTGTTTTTGATAGGTTGTATGTGTAAGAGAATTAACCTATCAATTGAGAAAACAATTATGATGGTCTATGGCTATTGTCTGTATAAATTGTTGACATGAGTGTATTTGTGTTTGCAAGTGAAGGAAGTTAAGGGCAAAGAATCTCTGTTCCTGTTATTGTCAGTCCTGTTGGATGTTCCCTCATTTTCTCTTCTCCCCCGCTGTCTTTCTATCCCTTGTAATGCTTTGGAGATTCCTCTTTTATCCTTTTAGTTTTTGTACTCCTGCAGCAGTGATATTTTTTGTCTTCTTTTCTCAAAAAGTTCAGTGTCATCATTTCTTCCAGTGTGCATTGAAAGCATTGCTTTGTTTGTGTATTTCTGCTGTGAATGTTTGTCTTTTCCTCTTTGACAATCCCAAAATATATTATCCGCAAATATATCATAAACAGATGATGAAAGTCAGTTTCTCCACAGACACAAACCTTGTCTATAAAAAAGCTATTAAACATTTCCAACATTATTGTCAGTTCATTGAACATGTTCACATTTTGTTACAACACAGCAGGAGACGTCATATTTCAGCTGTATAATGTAAAATATAAAATTAGTATAAATATCAAATTTACTAAAACATCAAACCATTGTTTTTGCCAACAAGTATTATAATTAAATTGTCTAAACATTAAGAAAATATGACTTAACTTGAAATTCACGAAATACCCTTGCCTGAATGTATGATAATGTGATTTTATTACATTCACTTGTTTTCCTCAACAAACAGAAAGCATATGATATAACTGGAATTTAGGACAGATTTTCCCAAAAAAATAAAAAAAAATAATCATTTTAATATTTAATTTACAAAAGGTTTGAACTAGGTCTTTAAAACCAACATACAAAACCAGTGTCAAACTAATTTAATTTCCTCATCATTTCATAAAGTTTATTTTTCTAGTTGTTACAGTTTGCCTCCAGAGCATTTTCATCTATCGAAACAAATTTGGATCAGTGAGTGCCATTACTGATCACATTCCTAACCACTCTTTCTGGATGCATCATATTATTAAGCCTTCCAAAAGCCAAATAACTCTTTGTAAATTCTGTGAATGTAGTTTACACTGGTTGACCTCAGATAATTATATTCCAAACTTAAACTTAAATTTAAGATAAAATAGTAAACAAATGAATAAATATGGACTAATGCACCTGCATACAAACCCAAACTCTGCAATGTGATTATTTGCCCATCCCGCTCAGTTTCATTACATACTTAAAGGGGTCATGAACTGCTATTTTCTGTCCTGTTTTGACCCCCCTCATCAGAATGCTCTGGCATGGATTGTAAACTCAGAAGTAAACGCCCACTGCTATGATTGGCTAACAGTTGTGTATGTTTGACAGTCCTTCATATATGGACACTAATGTGATTTAGGTTAAAAACGCATAAACACTGAGTACATATCAAACGATCTGTAATAACTGACAAAGCAATAGTGTGACTCACACAGTTACTCACACTTGTGTTATGCGACATTGGATCCAATATAGTCTGCACAGCATCGTCTCTTAAAGTTTCAGCCTTTCTGAAAATCCTGTGTTGAAATGTGCCTTGTTTGTAAATGAATCCGTGGTAAAATGGTGAACAAAGGACCAAGTTCTTACTGACGCAGTCTGGCACTTCATTAAAAATAAAGTTAATCAAATAAAGTTTAGCATTCAGTTTCTGCGTAGATCTGTGTTTGCTGCTCTCGTTATTTACACTACATGCGCAAATTATGGGTGGGGCTAAACAGGCAGTGATGTAGAAGCAGGCGTTGATCTTCTTCTGTGGAGGCGGTGTTTAGGACTATTACATCATAAAGTGCCACATTCCAAACCCGGCGTGGTAGCTTTTGAAGATTGGCTTCAATATAAACTGTTTTTAGACTAATGAGAAAGTTTTGAATTCTGAAACTCACAGAATGTTTTTATAGCACAATGACCTCCTAAATATCAAAAGATCAAGGGAATTTCAGCCCTTTTAGAATTTATAGGGCAGAATTTTAACCCCTTTAAAGTAATTTTTATAGATGATTAGAAATTTTATAGTTTCTGACTTTTATTATATTATTCCCCTTTATGATGCCAGTTTGTGAGACTCTAACTTGTAATAACTAACTGTTATAGCTGTCTATCTCTGCCCATTCAGGAGGGGAAAAACATTTTAATGAAAACAGCAAGGATGAATTTGAATAAACAGAGTTCTAAATGGAAAGTGAGTATTGTAAAGCCCCTATCTCCCTCAAGGATAAAATGAAAACCTTTTTTTGCTGCACACTTCTGACCGAGTGATTACATAACATTCTGTTTGAAATAAATAATTGAAAAATTTCCTTTTTTATATAAATAAAGTATGAATGCCAGAACAGTTTACTCAAGTGCAACAGTTTATCTGACCTTCATATTTCAATAGAATTAAGATGTAGGAATGGTGGCCTTCTCAATCTTCATGCTGAGAAGGACACACGAGGCAGGTGGAATGGACAGATTTGGAACAGGAGAGGGGTGAATCGGACGTGATGCAGGAGATGATGGGAGAAAAGGAGAGAGAGATGGGCAGATGTGTTTACGGAGAGAAAGACTGAAAGAGAAGGAGAGAGAGAAGGTGGAGAGAGCAGATGACAAATTGAGATGAATAGATGTAGTCCGGTGCAAAAGTGGGAAGCTGTGGCTTATTAATAGAGAGAATTAGAAAAGCAGGGTGAGTCAATCTGCACCATGTCACCCTGTATCAGCAAGCAATCAGAGACACACAAAAACACACACACACACTCACACACACACACGCTACAAATTCAGCTTCCCTTTTGCCCTTACTCTTCCTTATTCTCTCTCAAACATCCATCTATTGCACACAAGCTTGTATATAGGCTTATAAATACCTTGATAGTATTGTAATGTATTATAGAATATATTTAGCCCAGCATTATAGATCATAGATTATGTCATCTTTGTTCTTGTTTCTATCAATAACAGATAGAAATGTGAATTTGTAGTCATTTATTACTGACTATCGATTTTGCTAGAAAAGTCCCCAGACATAATTTTGAAATATTACAATATTGTAAAAGACAAAAGCATTAGCAATTACAAAAGTCACTTTAGGCGCCTAAAACCAAACCAAAAATGATCATTCTATTATCATATTATAATCTAAATTTTATTTAAAATGTAATTAATTGCATTTGTTTTAGCAATTTGTTTATTCCTTTACTTTCCTATTACTACATTTATTCATTTATTTAATTATTTTTAATTTCTGCATCTTTTGTCCTCCTTACTCACTTTCAGCATTTTTCACAATGTTTTTTGGATAGTATATCTTTGCATATATTTAATGATTTATGTACAGCGTAGAGTCAAGCTGCTCTAAAAGTTTTCATGAGTTAGTTATGCTAATGTGACCTCAGACACATCAAGCAGTTGCCAGTGTGAGAAGTTGACAAGGTGCATCATGGGAGGTGCTCTATTGATCAAGAGGCAAAATGGCGACTAGTCCTCCTTGGATCTGCCCCATTGAGCTTTAAGCAGGAGGAAACATGGACAGGCATTCACAGAAACACAGGCAGACACACACAATTGTAAATAGATGCTACAAGAGTAGTTCTCAATAGATTCAAAATTATTTGAGGTAAAAAAAAAAATAAATAAAAAAATAAATAAAATGCAGACATAGCCTTGTGAAAACTACAAAGAGATGGTATAAAAAGGCTACAGAGGATGACTGTATTTTCTCTTCCAAGGCTTTAAGGTGGCCTTCTTCCTCTGTACTCCAGAAAACCATTTATAGAAGTATAAATGAGTGCCATTTGTCTGCCAAGATTTAATTGTAAGGATGCAACTAGAACAGTATATACTGTCCCTCAAACTCATTCTTCAGTAGTGAAGTGTTCAGTTTTGACTCAACTTGCTATACGTGCTATAAATGTTTGAAGCCATACAATAGCTGTGAAAATTTTTAAAAATGGAAAATTCTGTCAATAAATTAGTATTATTGCATATAAACATCAATAAACACACATACATAGAGCGCATCAAACATGGTAAAGGGAAGCTCAATCATACTTGCTTGGCAAACCTCATTGGTTCTTACACATCAAGAAAGCACGCTTAAACTTACGTTTACCATATTTCATGAGGTTTGTGTGTGGAGCCCTCCCCCCCCCCCCCAATTAAATCTGTTCATCATATGAAGCCATCTATCTACACTGTAAAAAATACAGAAAAACTGTAAATACATTTACAGAACAAAACTGTAATTTACAAACAGGGAAATTTGACAGCATTCAACAACACACACTGCTATTAAAATCTGTTTTGTACCTTTAACATACTGACAATCACCATAATAATGCCAGGGGTAAAAGAGAAAGCCACATGAAGAATCAAAGCTCATCACACTTAGCTTCACCACAAGTAGAAGTATATACTAATATATAGAAGGTACACAGAGTCATTCATGCCAACACAAAACACCATCGTGGTAACACACATGATATTTAAATAATGCAATAAACTTTCATTAAACAACAGATGATGTAACATAAAGCCCAAATGTACATAACTGATAACAAAAAAATATTTAAAAAACATGATTATTTAAACAAAATACTTTTGTTTAAATGTGGAGTGTCATGCAGGGAATTCTGGGAATATCAGTTTACAGTTTTTGACTGTAAATTATACATTGATTTGTTATTTTTACTTCTAAAAACTGTACAATTAACAGCATGTTGCTGTAAAATTACATGAAATGTCTGGTTAGATCTTTTACAGTTTTTCCCTGTATATAGTACAGGAACTCACTGTTAACAAATTAACAGTTTTTTTCAGTAGCGTTTTTACAAAATTTTACAGTTAAAATTACACTTATTTTTTATAGTGTACACTGAGAAACACATTTAGCACCTACAATTAGTTCCAACATTACCATTTATTGTTAAGGACAGTGCAGTCATCAATAATCAGAACAAATCAATGATCATTTAAACCACCAATGACAAAACCACAGAACTTAAATACTAATCAATGATTACATGTGCAGGAACCAACCCTTTAATTAGAATAAAACCACTGTACAAATAATGTACAGTAGGCCTATAACCCAAGAGGGGAGGAGAAACTACCATGACTGCTTCTCCAGCAGTACGAGAGATACAACTAAAAAAGGATGATGAAAGAGAGAAGGGCTTTAGTACAATAGATAATAGCGAATGGCAAAGGGAGATGGTGATAGAGATATAAATGACGGTGAAAGTAGGATGATAGGGAAAGAGTAAGGTGAGAGCTAAAGTGTGTGGGGGAGGTTGTCAGTAGCAATGTCTATCACTGCTAATGAGCTCTGAAGGCTTAAGAAACAGAGATACTGACAACAGACTCGAAAACACAGCTAAACTGTCTTTCACCCTACACACTGTCATTCTCTCTCCCTCTGTCAAGCTTTCTTATCCTTTTCTCCTCCCTCTCCCTCTTTTAACATCACCACAGATGAATGTAAAAACGATTTCCAATTTTTTTTATCAGCCAGATAATGAACATATCTTATGCTACTTTAATTGATGTAATTGTCAAGACGCCTAAGCCGGCATTAATAAGTAAGCTAATACACTGTAGAAGAATAGGTTTGCCATGGCAAGTGTCTTCTGCACTCAGGGCGGTCGACTCCTGAGGGACATGCAGTGAGGTGAGAGAGGGGTTAAAAAGGGGTTGCATTTTTTTAAGACAATCAAGCTTCTTTTTTTTAAATCAATTCCTATAAGATGTCCCCACTTTAAATAAAGGTGCTTCACAATGCCATAGAAGAAATGGTTCCATAAAGAACCTTTAACATCTGAAGAACCTTTCTGTTTTACAAAAGGTTCTTTGTGGCGAAAGAAGGTTCTTCAGATTATAAAAAAGTAAGGAAGAGATGGTTCTTTAAAGAACCTTTGACTGAATGGTTCTTTGTGGAACCAAAAATGGTTCTTCTATGGCATCGCTTGAAGAACCTTTTGAAGCACCTTTATTTCTAAGAGTGTATATAGAATAAGTGCACATTTGCAAAATGCCCACAGGACATGTTCTTTTTCTTTGACTACTCATGCAATTTATGCACTTTTCCTGCTCAATTTATGCTAATACATCTCATTATGTTGAATTTAAATCACTTCAAATGTGCTATATCTGTGCTTGTTGACTTTAAAATACTAGGAAGGCATACTTAGCCTACATTCAAATTTAAAGCATTTCATACAATGTTTTTATGTGTACATATTGCTCTCCTGCATTTGCGCCTAAAGATTATGTTTAAGGTCCTGTGTTGGTATATGATTCGGGTTAGATTTAATATAAGGTCACTCTTGTAAGACTTGTTTGCTCTAAATAGGGAGCAATCTTACCCCCAATCTTAAAAATAAAGGTTCCAAAAGAGGGGTTTCACAGTTTCCACAGAAACCATTTTAGGTTCTCCAAAGAACCTTTCAGTGAACAGTTCTTAAGAACCATTTTTTTCTTACTGTGTAGAATATTTGAATAATCTGAAGAATCTATTTCCAGTAAAAAGAACCTTTTGTTCAGTGGAAAGGTTCCATGGATTTTAAAGGTTCTTCACATAACCATAGATACCAATAAAGAACTTTTATATTTTAAGAGTGTAATGGTCCCTTTGTGTAATTTTCAATTTTGTGCTGTAATAACAAAATTAGCAAATGATTACATTATATCCCTAGTGATACATCATCAGCCTGTACATGCTAAAGTCGTCAATAAATATGTAACAATTTAGCAGTACATACAGATTGTTCATTGGGCATTTCCCACATCCCCTATTTAGGCTAGTAGTTAGTAAAGACAGCTAATTTACAGTCGGTCCTATATTTCTTGCTGTGACCATCCCTCACTCCTGCTAGTAGTGACAGCATACCAGTACAAGCTGACTTATTTTTATAAGTACTAATTGGGTAGACAGCAACCCTATTAGGATGCACATCTCCTCGGGAAATCGATTTCTTGATCTGCGGAGACTGGTGCGAGCGCGAGCGCGTAATTGTGTGGAGGGCGGGGGAGCGCGCGACAGACATCCCGCGGGTGGAAGCGCCTTTTCCTCACACAAATCGAACAAGTAAGAAACTGTTGCTTCTTGGCGATGTCTTAACACAAATATCGCCATATTCGACTTTTAATTAGTGATTTGGTCACTAAAGAATTTTTGCAGGCGCCAGTAGTAGTTTAATGATCCCCAAATAGAACTAGGCGTTTTTAAAGTGAACTGTCTTGAAGAAGCAAAAAAGGTTGCAAAGAAGCAGCAAAAGGAGAAGGCAAGAGATATTTCAATCTGACAACAGTCACAGCAGAGTGACCGTTAAAGAAAAACCCGAAGGCGCGAGATTCTCTGACATATTCTGAGCTGTTCGCGCACGAGAGAGGAGCTGCGGTGTCTTGCGGAGTTACTCATCAATTTTCATATTCTCTGGGAACTTATTAGGTAGGTAGAATTGTGGTCATTTGTTTCTTTAAAATGTTTTACAAACTTTTCATAGAATTTATCGATGATATGCTTTTTAACTGGAATCAAATTGGGGGGAGGGGGGATCAGGAAACATTTGATAGTGGTTTAATGAGCAGCCTACATAGTGCCATACAAAAGTTAATATGTGCATATATTGGCATTTGACCTGGAAACAAGCAGCTGACACAACATTGATTGTTATCTGATCATTTAAATTAAGAAATCTGTGATTACTGATACTGTTTATAGTTTCTTTGGAGACATATTGTGTCTGTAATGTTGTATCTGCAAACTCTGATGGCATGCATGATTAAAGTCAGTCAAATAACAATGATTATTAAAATAATAGCTACTATATGCAAACATGCATGTCACCAGGAGGCCTTGTTCATAAAAGCTTATTTTTACTGTTAAATGCATAATATGGAACAGAAATAAATAATATCTCAATAAGCGTCAGTGGATCCATTGGCAGCTCTTAAATGATGTGTCATAAGTTTTTCAGTTCATCTAATTTAGCTCTTTTTATGTTTCAACTCAGTGAGAAACATGTCAAGATGCTAGAGGAGGCTGATCTTGGAACCTGAATGTTATTCCGCAGAAGTTTGATGAAGACCAGCGGGAACTGAAAATCGCCCAGAGTACTGTGAGCCTGATTTAAAATTATATCTTACCATCCATTTACCATCGGGCTTACAGGACGTTTACAAGCAAAGTGCTTATATGCATTTGAAGGTTTAAGACTGTCAAAAAATATACAGCGTGGATTGTTGATGATAAATTTAAATCACAGTCACAGCTTTCTTCTGTGAGAAGAGGGGCAGAGTTTGTTTAAATGCTGCAGTGGACATGGACTTTTCTGGGAACTCTCCAGAATGTTTCTTGAACTTCTCATGGAAAAATAAGCCACACTGTTGTCACTCAACCAATCTATAAGGAAACGCCACCGCCATACAGCAACCCCTGAGAAATACACCTCCACATCTCCTGATAGAATCTCCATCCACGGACGAACATTTGGAGACACCAAATCCCCCATGTTGCTTATATCAGACAAGTGATATATATATTTATATGACAATATAAACCCACTGGATCATCCAGAATTGCTGTTTATATGGAGCGGTAACTGTGTCTGGTGTGTGTCACTCAGAAGAGGTACTGGTTAGCGGGCTGGTGGTAATGATTTTGAAATAGTAAATGCAAGCAGAGGGGAGAAATAGCAGAAATTGAAACCTCTAAAAGGAATTGAACACAGACATCCTTTAAGACTTTATTCCATATAGGATATTTGATTTGTTTTGTGCTGACGGTGGATTTTTTTATATATCGAAAAACAATTTCTTTTTGCTCATTCCCCAGACACAAGCCACGTTTCATCGTATTGAGGTCCCTTGTTAATTTTTCTATCTCACCTTAGTGCTTTTTCCTTCCCAGAGTTCATTCTGGCCGGGCCTGTTTCTTCTAAAGGGGAGGAGGACTTCCTCTCTATCGCTGCCTCGCGCCTCAGCCGCAGGAAACGCGTTATTGGCGCGGCAGTGGGCGTGGCCATGGTGTTGGTGCTATTGGTCGCTATTCCGCTATTGGTCCACAGCACCAAACTGGGCGGATCTGGAAGCGGAGGTACACATTATGAGATGCTTGGAAGCTGCAAGATGGTCTGTGACTCTTTAACTCCCACCAATGAACTAACACCTGTTTCGCCTCCTCCTCCTGACACCCCTGGACGCAGAGGAGGAGGCAAGTCGGGTTTTCGTGGAAACCAAGGGCCACCAGGCTCCCAAGGCCCACGTGGGCCACCTGGAGATCCAGGAAAGCCAGGTCCGCCTGGACCTCCAGGTCCAGGCCCAGGGGGATATGTCCCATCGTTCTACAGCCCCAAAATTGCCTTCTATGCTGGTCTGCGCAAGCAACATGAGGGGAGTGAGATACTCAAGTTTGATGATGTGGTGACAAATGTAGGGAATTACTATGAGCCTACCACAGGCAAGTTCACCTGCCCTCTTCCTGGAATCTACTTCTTCACCTATCACGTGCTCATGAGGGGCGGAGATGGAACTAGCATGTGGGCTGACCTCAAGAAGAATGGACAGGTAGGAGATGTGCACGTGACTGTGTGTGTGTGTGTGTGTGTGTGTGTGTGTGTGTGTGTACACAGGAACTGTGTGCCATTTAGAGCTGAATTGACAATGCCTTTTTAAATTCCAATTCAATAACTGAATTTATATTCAGAACGCCCGATTCACAACGGTTAGCTTATAATAATGTTTTCTAATTTGAGTGGTACGGATATTTTCGTGGGAAATTTGAGCATGGCACTGCGTCATTATGTCACGTCTGTAAACATAAAGAAGTTTTCCCGGGTACTAGGCTATCACATGTGAGGCTCCTGCAGGTGGCGGATCGTTTATAGCGTTTTCTCACAGCAGCATTTTGATGGCAGATTGTGATTATGTGTTTATATGAAACACATGTGAATGAAATTAAATTATATTCCAATTTTAAATGTGCTTCTGATTACAGATAGCCTGGGATTACACAAGATTTGTATTTTAAAGACAACCAGCTCGAAGGGAGCATAGTTTGCTTTTTGGGTTAAAAGAATTTCTTAACAAGAAAATCGAATGGTATGACAATTATATATCAGACTGCACAGAAATTGAAATCTACATGCTAATATACACTATGCTCATTGTCACGCAATGCTGATGTTGTTAACATTAATAATTTGAGAATAAAGTATAACAATAATAATTTGCACGGTTAGATGTGATATGAGCTAACCGATCGTTAGATTTAATTACCATTGGTGGCGTGATTTATTGTAATTCTCTTTTCCTCAGTTGGTCAGAACAAAATGGCAGACTTGTTACTAACTTGTTCAGATGGCAATATATGGTGAAAATTCTTATTTAGGTCATATATTCCAAGACGTAGGCTTGAATCTGTGATTCCTGAGTACAGTATCCACACCAGTGCGGTGACTGACTGCCACACATTCACCTCAAAACATTAGATTCATCCGCGCTGGAGCCGTGCTGGAACACCGGATCACAACCCCGCACACGGAAGATAATTCCGCACAGAGCTGCAGTTCCAGGTTTTCAAACAGAGATGGTGACAAAGAGGCAAAACTTATGGACTGCAGTTTTAAATTATATTAACTTTTGGGGACAATGTTAAAAGAAGACTTAATTTCCCAGAATCCCTGTGTTGAATTACTATCCAGTAAATTCCTTTTCCTGTCATTCCAATTTGAGTTCTTGTGGGCCGTGCCCAATTAAATACAAATTCCAATTCATAAATTGAAAGACTCTCTTAGTTTTGCACATCCCTGATGAAGACTTTGGATTCACTCTGTGCAATGGAAGAGTTGTTAACTAAGTTTTCAGAGGTATTTTAACTAGACAAAGTCAGACGTGAATGAATTGTAAAAAACAAGAGTGTGATTTGACTGAAATATCAAACAAATATTAGATTCACCGGCAGGATTAAGGAATACATTTAACATTCAAATAGGATCCAGTAAGGCAGCTTCTCAATTATTCAGCAGTCATTTTCTCAGCCTATCACCTGAAGCCTTGCTGTAGATACCTACAGTGAGGGAAAATAGGCAATGCAAACATATATATATATATAGAGTGAGAGAGAGAGAGAGACAATGACAACTTATAAAGAGTATAGCATATCAAAATGTATTCAGATGTGATTTATACAGTCCATTTTAACAGAATAAACTTTTTCTTTTTATTTTAAGAGTCAGAAATAGCAAGAGGTAATCAGTTTCTGATGAAAAGAGGACATTTGTAACAAACACAAACAAGCAAACGCTCTCTCTTTGACTCTCTCTGGAGTGGAACGAAATGCAACAGCTGGAGACAGTCCTCACAGGACCCGTGGATTTAGAATAAATGAAAAAAGTAAGGAGAGAAAAAACCTCTCCATCTGGTGAAACATGACACGGATCTGGGATTCAGGCGCTCTCAACTCAACCGCTCAGTTTTGATTTTTAGTAGTGGAACAGAAAGCGGGGATTATCCAAAGAGATATAAAAATTCCCTTGGCAACATGTGTTTACATACGCACTCTGTCTCTGTCTTTCTCTCACACACACACACACACACACACACACACACACAGATTCCTGGAGCTTTTGGCCCTTTGTGACAGATATATCTGACAGGAAGTGATGAAAACCCTTTAATGAGTCTGTTGCAACCTGTCAGCTTCCCTTCATCACACTTCCATTAACATGACATACCACCTGCCATTAATGCCCTTTGTCTGTTCATCATACATGATCCAGCACAAAAGAAACTGATTGTAGTGAATCCACAGCTTTGGGATCCAAAAAGTGTATCTGTGAAATACTAGTGGTGGAACTAGTTATATGAACCTTCTCAGCTAAAATTATTGATTCAAATGCACAAGGTCATGTAAAGCCAAACTCATGCAGTGGTTTTGTATTTCAATTTCACCAGTGAATTTATCCTTTAAAAAATTGGAGGAAAAAAAATATATCCCTCCAAAAAACACACATCAAACTAGTGTTTGTTCAAAGTGGTAATATTGTCAATAACATTATATTAATATTAGAATATGACACAGTGAACCAAAATATATTGAATAAACAATGAAAAATAATTTTGAAATCTCATCTGAGAAACTGCTACACAATGTCACTTTTTGAATTTAGTTTAAGGGCAAATTGTGATACTTTTTGACTGTAATATCAGATCAAAAGTTACCTGAATTGACTTGATGAGTAATCGCAATATTAATACAATGCTGAATGCTGTTATTCGGTTTGTCTCGTAGAGGAGCAGCATGTCTCTGCTACTCATATACTAAAAACATGTTATTGCTGAATATACAATAGCTCATGCGCTGCAGGCCAAATCCAGACTGCTCGGGATTCAACACAGCCTGCATTAACTGGAGGACGAGATGCGGAAAGTGAGAAGATGAGGAGAGTAAGCTTAGGCAGTGTATGGCATGCTGTACTGCATTTATTGTCATTCCGGTGATCTCCTCTTGTGTTAAATCATTCATGTCTTTAAGATGAGATTCCCTCTTTTCCACCTGGGCCACACACAAACACACACACAGAGCCACACTCTGCCAAATGTCTATCTCTGCCCTCATTAATTATCTCTCCCCTTAGCTAAATTATTTAACCCGTCTCAAGGTCTTCTCAAAGCATTCTCACAAACATACCGCACCAACATGAGTTTGGATTCGCTCTTAAAGGGATAGTTCACCCAAAAATGACATTTCTGTCATCATTTACTCACCCTTATGCCATTACAAACTTTTTGTCTGTGGAACACCAAAGAAGACATTTTGAAGTGTTTTTGTCCACAAAATTGACACTCATTTGAGTCCGATGTTGTTTTGGACCCCATTGACTTTTAATGTTTAATGACTTTTTTGTTCCAAGGAAATAACCATACAGGATTTTAATATGAGGTGTGCGAGTAAATGATGAAAGACTTTTCATATTGAAATAGAAGCTGTTGGCAAACCTGCCCATGCCACTGTAAAATAATATTTACGCCATATTTATTCTAGCTTTTTTAAAATGAAAAAGGCAAAGGCGAAAACCTGAAAGTGTGAGCCCACCCAGATGAGCAGGGTGTGCGATGGGAGGCGGCAAAATGGTGTGGGATGATAGAGAGATGAACGGAGGAGAGGAAGATGGATGGCTAATCAGAGGAGAGCCGACAGAGAGGTCGGGAGAAAGTGTTACTGCGAGGCCAGAGACACAGACAGCATCAGATCAGTGTAAGTAAGATAGATGAGCAAAACGACAGAAAGTGTGAGCGCATGTGTAAGTGAGAGACAGAACGAGAAAGGACTGCTGACCTCATTGCAGGTCATAGATTTGCACAAGCTGATACCATAAACATAGTCTATGATCTTCTATCCAATACAGGTAGATTTCCAACACATTTTGAGACAGGCCAACATTTGCAGCGAGATTGTGGCACTTAGTTTTATTTTTAGAGAACTCTGAATATTAATGTATTTGTAAAATGCCACTTATTAGTTGAAGTTTGGCTCCTCGTGGCAGGGATAGATTGCATGGGGCTGAATAAGAAACGAAAACAGCATCATGAGGGGTGCAGCAGGGAGCGCAACGTCCACAAATTAATGTCACTCAAGTAGAATACCCAGCCAATTTGTTTCTCATTACAAATTCGATTAATTAATTCAGTAATTGATTCTTGGCTATGTAAACATGTCTCTTCTCATCCCACTGTACGACTAGCTTTTACTTTGGGTTCAGCTTTAGCACTTCACCTCCCCGTCTCTTTCGAAAATCTCTCCCTCTCCACGGTCTCGTCAGAGTAACGTGGCACTAATTAAGGTGTGATGCAGAGAAGTTGTTAGAAAAGCCTCGAACATCCTGTCAATTACACAGCAGCTAATGAGTTTACATCCTCCAATTAATTAATTAATATAGTTAATGAGGTAATCCCACAGTACCTTGACAGGTTTTTGCAGCTGTTGCAGTAGATACTTGTACACCCCTTTTCCCTGTTTACGCATCTGCACTTTCTCTGCATATTGTTTTCTTCTTTTGTATCTCTACAGTAGCTCTCATTTCCTGTGCTTTCACTGCCCTTTGCATAGACAAAAGGTCGATCTAATAAAAAGATTACGTCAGTGTTTGTGAGGAGGCCCATTCAGGAGAGAATACTGTACAAAACCTGCAACATGCAAGGCTAAGTGTAGTATAAGTGTAGTTCTCAAGTATAGTCATTTTACCAGTTAAAGGACATACTGAGAATTGAAACACACACCTGGAGCCTTTAACCTTGAGGAGGGACTGTAAAAAGAGACTGACCGCAAGGAAGAATTATGGTATGCTGCCATTATGAAAATACTGGTTTTCCTGTTTAAAAATTTGGCACATTCATTCTTGTTTTTTCTGACTGATGTAGGTTGCTCTCACTGTCCACCTTTGCTCACTCTGCAATTCAACAAAGATTGAATGGAGAGAAAAAGAAAGAGAGAGAGGATTTATAAAATATAGAAATGAAAGAAGGTTAACATTGCATGGCTTTTTTATATCCTATATTTTATGATGTCACAAAACTGATCTTTCTCAGTTCCCTTTTCTTTCCTTCCAAGCTTGTTTCTGATACTTATTTGTAAAATTAAAAGTACTTGCATCAAATAAGTGAAGCGCTACTTCAAGTAACATCAGTCATACAGGGAGCCCTGCATATAACCAATTAGCCTCTTAAATGTTACTCAGAAACAGGGGATTTGTATGAATACAAAATTACAGGAGATAAATGGTTCATTCATGAATTCATAAATCACAGTGTTAACCTTTAGCAATGGAGAACATGATATATTTTGAGGTTACAGACTGTTGTAAAGCTATATGTCCTCTATGCAAGAGGACTGACATTCTAAAAAAAAAAAAAAAAAAAAAGTATTTTCTTTTTTATTTGATGATAAGAAATTGACTTCTTCATTAAACTATAGGAATGTTATGTACAGCACAGCTGAAGTCCACAGATCTTTTTCACAGGAATAAACACATTTATGTGCTTTTAGGGATTGCCAAACAAATAAAATCCAAAGTAACATCATTTTAAAATAAATACACTCTTGAAAAAAAAAGAAAAAAGAAAATAAATTTAAAAATAGCAGAAAGCCCTGTGCCATGTGTAGTTTATTTTATTGGCTTTCATAAAAGTCAAATAAAACAAATTACGTCTACAACCAAATAAAATAAATTAGGTTCACCACCAATAATTTGTGTGTATTTCTGTGTATTATTTTCACTTCTGACAATTGGATGTTTTTCTGAGCGTAGGCTATTTGGTTCTTGAATTTATTTAACGAATATGTTTGCATTATCATCACGCTGTTTCTGTCAGAAACTGTCTGTATAGTTTAAACCGAAGACCTGCTATTTAATCTGATAACGGGTCGTTGAAATCACTGGGGGGAAACAACACAATGCTCATGCTAGCTAAGTCTCTCTATTTCACACACACGCGCGCACACACACACACACACACACACACACACACACACAGACAGTTAATACTTGGTGACTCCATTTGACCGGTGGTCGGTACGAGGCTCCGTTTATTGTGATACAGTGGAGTTATTGAGGAGTGGGCCCCATTAGGAGCAACAGCCGAGCCACTGCGCCGGGCAATTACCGAGCCAGCGAGGCCCCGACGCAGCCCCAGGCCTCCCGCGGGAGCTGCCACCTCGCGCCGTTAATCAATCCGATTTAGACTGGACAGGGACACGCGCCAACACGAGACGCGCAGTGGAGACACGCGCGTGACCTGCATTTTATTACGATTCCAGCAGAAAAAAGATGGATAGATGGTGCAAGGAATGAACAGATACGGGGGAAGAGGTGCTGGGAAAAGAAAGATGAGGGGAAGACAGGGATAATTAATGAGTAGATGTGAGAAGAATTAAGCACAACTCAAGAAAATGTCGATCACTTGGAGACGCGACTGAAATACATTTGGGAAACATTATTCTTTAAAAGTAGGCTACATAAAGTGTATTATAGGTAATGTAGATTTTAAAAAAGATAAATATTTGATAGATTATTTGACCTTGGATGGTAAGCAGTGAGAATTAAATACATTTGAGTTATATTCGTTAATTATACACAGAACTGGAAGCATTAATTATGCTTTGATTCTTACATACTATAAGATCATGCATTAATAAGCAGTGCAAAAATTAGGCTTTGGTTGAAGCTTCAGTGTTTTGACCTGAATTGTTCAAGACAGATGTGTTTATTTTAATGCTGATGTTAAAAAAAAATAATTAAATTTTACTCCTCCCTTTATCTTGCACCACATGTGTGTTTTTTTCTTCTTCAAATAGCATGGTTGGTATGACTATATGTAATTTAATATCACTAAAACTTGATATATGCAAAAGAAATGGTATTATATGAGTTTAACAATTTAACAAATTTGTACATTGTTACATTGTTGTTACATTGGTATACTGTAACAGTGTACCAATGTAACTGTTTAACAGCCTTTCCAATGAATTACACACCACACACATACAGATCAATAAGCTTTATTCCCTCGGACCTTGGTCTGTCTTGGTCTTTTGTTCTCTCTCTGTTCTGTGTATCCCACAGCCTACTTAGGGAAGAGATGAGAAATCATAAGACATGAAGGAAAGACTGTTTGTTAGAGAGAGAAGGATTGCAGTGTTCCAGTGAGGTTAAAGGATTTAAAGGCATCTGCATACTGACAACGGGCAGAAGAAGACAGATTTGATATTTAAAAGAATTCAAACTGTTCTCTTCTCCTTCTCCCCCTAATTATACTGAATTGTTCTTCCTTTTAACCAACATTAAAACCATTTTTCTCGCTCATTCCCTCTCACAGGTGAGGGCCAGTGCGATTGCTCAGGATGCAGATCAGAATTATGACTACGCCTCCAACAGTGTGATCCTGCATTTAGACGTGGGAGATGAAGTTTGCGTGCAGCTGGATGGTGGAAAAGTGCATGGAGGAAACACCAACAAATACAGCACATTCAGCGGCTTTCTCATCTACCCTGACTAACAAATAGACCAACATACAAAAATATAAATATATTATCACATATTTAAAACCATCACATCAGGCCGATTGATAGACAACAACATCTAATACAAGCGATACAACATGATATAACCTCAAGAAGGGAAAAAACTAAAATTAACTTCAAAACTGATACTGACAAAGTCTACAGCGTCTAAATTGTGTCTACTTCCATAAAAATTGTAGTTTTACGCATAAGCCTCAATAAATTTAAATTAAAGAGAAAACAATCTGACAAAGTATTTAGACAACAAACATTCTCTGAAAACAAATCTTAAGAGCTTGAAAAAGAAAAAAGTGTAACTAAATCATGAAACATATACTACAAAAAAAATGTTCTTGATAAGAAAAGACAACTGACAGCTTATTTTGGAGGTGAAGCAATTTTTTTACGTTTTGAAAGAAAGATTATGTAGACAAACTACATAATTTTTTTATTTGGAATAATGTACACAGATTAATTTATCACAGTAACACCATAATTGTGAATTAACAAAGTAAATATAATTTATTCAAATTTGATTTCATGTTGACTTTAATCAAGTTAAAGTATTTGTATTGACTTGTATTGCTAACTGTCATCTTGGTCTGATCATGGTGTATTTGCTACTTTTAAGGCAATTACCTTGAGAAACATGTAGGCCGGGTCTTTTTTTTTTTTTTTTTTTTTTTGAATGGTGACCAGAATGTTTATTTAGATTATATTTTTAATGTAAATTCCCTGAATCACAGCTTCAGTTTTTTTTTTCCCAGTTTACACCATTACAGTATGTTGTGTGCAAAGCTCGTCCATTAGGTTAAAAAGAAAACTACCTTTAAGGATTACCCAGAATTATCTTGTTGCATTTTACTAGATCACCATTCTCCCTCTGCACCATATGTATGTGTGTGCATAACTTGGAAAAGGCTGTATGCATTTCATGGCATGGAAACTGTATGTTTTAGTCTTTATGTCTACTAAGTATGTACACAGTGTTTATACTGGAGGAACATTGAGACTCTTGTGAAATTATAAATGATAATTATAAATCAACCTCTCTGTATAATGCCACAAACATCATTTAGGATCGTTTAGTGGACTGAACATTTAAAGTGACCTGATCCATCTGTAATCTGAAAACATCCAGTTTCTATGTGTGTGTGTGTGTGTGTGTGTGTGTGTGTGTGTGTGTGTGTGTGTGTGTGTGTGTGTGTGTGTGTGTGTGTGTGTGTGTGTCAGCAATGTATGTGATTCACATGTGTGTCCATATCAATATAAAGTGTAAGAAAATTTGCTTCTAAATATTTGACTTGTAGATTGATTGCTGTTGTAAAGCCTTGCGGTTGTGTAATTAATCATTATTATAGACATTTATTCTGGCATGTTAAAGACTACATGCTGTAAATAAAAATAAATAAATAAACACGTTCACGTCCATCTTTCTTTCAACTTGTCTTCCATTTTTAATTAAAGCTGAACATTTAATATTCTGAGTGGTTTATTTTGGTTAAGTGTGTGTATTTGAACAGCCTGAAGGCATGAAGGCCAGGCAATAACTAACCAACATATATTCAACACATGCCTCCCTCGGTATGAAACTGAGCTACAGAACTCCCATAAAAACATGTAAGGTAGAAAAACAGTTCAAATAGACTGAAATCAAGAACAAAACTAGCTGTTAACAAAAAACAAACAAACACTCTCTATGCTTTTCTCAAACACACTACTAATTAGTCAGGAAGCCATTGACAGTGTTGATTACTATTCACTGTGCCTCACACACACAAACAAGACGCAGACACATTTCCTTGGTAATGAGGGGAGATAGATGGCTGGGCATCCTTTGAAGGACAATAGTAAAAAGGTCAAAGAGATTGGCTAGACAGCAACACCAACATTCTATAAAAGTATGATAACTCTGACAGAAACAAGGTTAGGAAGGAGAAAGTTTCACTATTTGTCAATCTACACTGACATTGCAGGTCTTTACAACTCGAATTTCTCATGTACGCAAGGCCATCAGACTTCAGAAAACACTGAAGGATGAAAGATTCTCACAAACACATCCTCTAAATAGACATCAACATGAAAATCCCATACTTTTTTACAATGTACAACTTTTAAGACAGACAGACAGACAGACAGACAGACATAGATAGATAGATAGATAGATAGATAGATAGATAGATAGATAGATAGATAGATAGATAGATAGATAGATAGATAGATAGATAGATAGATAGATAGATAGATAGATAGATAGATAGATAGATAGATAGATGTTAATGTCTGTAAGTTATCATACAGTAAGCATGACAATGCAGCAATTGTTACTAATCAGTGCACATAACTTTAAGAAACGTTACGAGAAATTATATTGATACTTGAGCATGTTAAGCATTACTGCCCATTGAACGGGCAGAACATAAGATTTTCACATTAGGCCACGTTTCTAGTGACCGAAAAACGAGCCCTAAGCTGACGCAGCTTTGACAACACTTTACTTTAGACAACAGCTCCACCTATTGGATACTTTTAGGTATTGCTATTTACTGCAAAAACTAGACTTGAACTTGAAGAGTTTGGGATGCTCAAGTGCATCCAGTTTAGCAACGCCGTGAGTTATACATTCATGGGTTGATGAATGGCACATTTAGTTCCTGTAATTATCACTAACCGTTCAAAATTACTAACCGTTTGCTGGCGCGGAGTAATTGTGGTTGAGCGTCGAAAAATCAAGTGGTTTGAGTGATCTGCTGTTACAGTCGTACAATTTGAGGGCAATTGTTAGAGGGCTTTCAAGTTTACTAAAATATGAGGACTACAACAATCTATTGTGTAAAGCTCAACGTGATTTCACTATTTGAGGAGGGGGATGGGATACCGGGAAGACACTGGCCACCTTTGTCCGCCATTTTGGCTCAGGTTTTTCCAAAGCTGCAATGGAAGCGCTAGCCTATAATTTGAGCCAAAATGGAGGTCGTTTCCTATCCATCGACTACTACTTTCGACTTATCTAGCAAAAACAAATGAACGCCAGGGGGCGGTGGGTGGCAAAACTTTCGAGCAGACAAAGATGGCGGTACGGAAGAAAGACGGCGGCCCGAATGTAAAATATTTCGAAGCGTCTGATACCGTCTCGCAGTTCGACAATGTCCGGGTTTGGCTGGGCAAGAATTATAAAAAGGTACCATTCGTTTATTTGTATCCAACGCGAACGGTCATTGAGATATTTGTGCAGGAAAGGGCAGACTCGAGGCGGGTAGGCAGAAAGGAGATGGGGAGGGCAGGAAAGGAGATGGGGAGAAATCCAGCTGTTTAAAATCCAGTCTGACGCGTCTCAGACAATAGAAGATGCTGGATGCGCGTCTTGAGAGAAGTCTTAAGACGTGCCCAAGAATTCGCTTTATCTAAAATATCTTATGTCGTTTTCACATCTCTGGATAGTCATTTGACCTTATCTAATAGGTTTTTTATGAATGGCCTTTCTCTTTTATACAGGGAAAGGCCAGCTCGTGTAACGGGGCTGCGGTACTGGCAGCGCAAGTGCGTGAATCCAGATGTGCAGCCAAATCCGCCTCGCGCGCCGTGTATGTAAAAACAGCCATGTGTTACAGACGATGATAAATTCACAGTCGGATGTGAAGAATATTTTTTCTCTTTTCAGTTGCAACAATTTACCCGTGGGAAGTACTCGATACACCGAAACAATGTGTGGGAACCGGCTATAGTGTGCGACAAAGTCTAATTTCCCGCTAATGAAACACCTCAATTAGCATATGCATTAAATAGTCGAGGTGTGTAGTATCTGATGTAAAGAAGGAAATTCCTTACACATAAAACCTGTTTTTATGTAATGTAGTTCAGAACAATCCTATTTTAATAAATGTTTGCTTTTACATTTATGGAATTACCATTGCATAAATAATATAAAAATTAAAGGTTATGAATAAAGAAGCATTAAATAAATGAATGAAAACTGAAACTAGAAATAAAAATAAACATCTAAATTATAAAATATACGTGCTGTCATGACAATCACAGGACTCATGCTGTAGACTTCTTTCACTTTTATGTCATTTAAAAGAACTGATTTTAGCTTTTAAAATGTCACGTGATGTAGATTGTGATGATTGTAGATGTAACAAGCATGTCCCTATTAGTGGTGGAGCAATACTGTGGTCAATGAAAAGTTTTGGATCAGTTGCCTTGTAAAATCTTTTTTGCGTTTGCATTTTTCTAATTTCATATATTATATTATCAACATTAAATCTGAGTGAAAGGCTGAATTAACGTGAATTTAAACACCACTGTATATGTAATTCAGTGGTCACACAATTTACAAAAATGAACACTTAATTAATAACATTAATGTTATTGGCTAATGCAGATAGTATCAGAATGGTCAAATATGGACTGATTAATATGCCTGCCTGCATGATGCATTATATATATGTGTGTGTGTGTGTGTGTGTGTGTGTGTGTGTGTGTGTGTGTGTGTGTTCCTTTTATTGTGGTGTCTACCGTCTAAAACTTTCTCTGTTTCTTTCTAGTATATTCAAGCAGAGCCCCCCACCAATAAATCTTTGTCAAGTCTGGTGGTTCAGCTGCTTCAGTTTCAGGAGGAAGTGTTTGGCCGGCATGTCAGCAACCCTCCCCTCACTAAACTACCGGTACTCACACAAGACCTCTTTCATAATAGTATTGAACTGAATGCATTAAAGTGATGACCATTGTAGAGCGCTGATGAAGCTCTCCTCTCACCTTTAGATGAAGTGTTTTTTGGATTTCAAATCTGGAGGAGCTCTGTGTCATATTCTGGCTGCTGCCTACAAGTTCAAGAGTGATCAAGGATGGTAATTACCCTCTTTCACTTTTCTTTATTATTTAATTACCACTATAAATACATACATTCTATAAATGTAATATGATTTAAATGAAATAGAATAAAAGGTAACAATATTTGTAATTTTTATATACAACAATACACAATTCGTAATTTGTTTTATATGTATAGATAGACAGATAGATAGAAAGATCTATGAAGTAAGTCAAACAAATATAAATATTTGATTTTTTTATATAAAGTTAAATTGATTTGTATAGTGCGTCTTACAATACACATAGTTTCAAAGCAGCTTTACATAATGTTATACTGTTATGTCTGCAATGCATTAGTGCTTTACCATAAAGCAAGTTTCAAAATGTTAGTACTGTGAATAAGCTAATACTCCAAATTCATGAAAAATGTTAACAAAAATATTCTAGAAAAACTAAAAATGTTCTTTCATCATGTGGACTATTTAAGTATCTGTTCATTTCATATGTACGTTTGCCATTTATTTGAGTGGCCTAATCAGCTGTTGTATAATTTCTCTGACACTTAACCTTATGACACACTTGCCAGAAGAGTCGTGATTCGCCTCCCTCAGGGTGTGAATTGGTCCTTATGCTCCTGAATACATTCTGCATGACATATTTGCTGCATTTGAACTTTCAGTTAGTGTATTAGCAGTGATGTACTCACTCAGTGAATACAGAAATCTAATACTCTAATTAATACTCATTAGTTGTTCACTTCTGTATCCATCAGGAGGAGATTTGACTTCCAGAATCCTTCGAGAATGGACCGCAATGTTGAAATGTTCATGACTATAGAAAAGTCTTTGGTACAGGTGTGTATCAAACACAGAATCTCATGCAAAAACACAGTTATCCAGTCAGATGAACATCACTTGTGGTCATGATATGGTTGGTATTTATTAGTGTGTACATGTGTGAGGAGAAATATTGAATAATGATGTGTTTTTCTCTTTGTAGAATAACTGTTTGTCCCGACCTGTAATTTACCTGAGTTCAGAGATAGAGCCCAAGCTGCTGGGAAAACTGAAGGACATCATCAAACGACACCAGGTACTTCCCGAAACTATTAGTTTTAGTTAGTACATAGTTAGTAGATATATATAATATATATACAATATAAGTTACAAAATAGTTACTACTACTGACAAGCAGTAGTTGGCCGAATTAAAACAATCCTAGTTTTATGTACAGTGTTGTTTAATTTTTATCTTGGCATCAGAATCATTGCATTTTTAAAAATTGATATAGGGTAAAAAATGTATTAAATATTTTATATATCACTCAGTTTTGTATGTAATACCATATTTCTTTGAAGTCACTCGGGATCAAGAAATGTGTGTGTGTTTGTAGGGGTCTGTGACTGAAGATAAGCTGTCCAGCTCTCATGTAGTGGTGCCTATTCCTGCTAGTCTGGAGGACGGTACGTTCTGTTGTGTTTTCGTAATGTAAAAATATATTCACATACATGTGTAGGGTACAAGAGGGCTAATCACAAAGGTAAAAATTGTGTTTCCTCTGTTAAAAAAAGAATTGTAACATTGTAATTGGTATGTGTGTGCTTTTCAGAAGAGTGGGTTCGTCCTGTAATGAAGAGAGACAAACAGATGCTGCTACACTGGGGCTACTGGCCTGATAGGTGAGCTTGCACACACACATACACAAACACTCAGAGTTCAGGTGTGTATGTGAATGCAGGATTAATGTGTTGTGTTCATAATGCAGTTATGACACATGGATCTCAGCCAGTGAGGTGGAGGCTGCTGTGGAGGATCCGCCCACTGCTGAGAAACCCAGGAAGGTTAGAAACCCCCCCTTACCTCTCTCCATCTGTCTCCGATCCTTTACCTCTCTTCTTCTTTGTCTCTTTTGTCTTGCACATGCTCTGTCCATCTTTCATGTTTTTTTTACAATATCACTAATTAGCAAATGGTTATCTGAGAAATCCAGCCATTTATCACCTGACTGTAAGTTTATGTATGTGTAGGTCCATGCCAAGTGGATTCTGGACCTAGATCAGTTTAACGAGTGGATGAATGAGGAAGACTATGAGGTGGGAGAAGGAGGACCGAGGAGGAAGAGAATTTCAGCAAAGACCCTCACAGATGAAGTGAGCGCTCCAGATGAAAGGAGGGATAAAAAACCCAGCAGTGCCAAAAAAAGGAAGCGCTCCCCATCTCCATCTCCTACCCCTCCCCCACAAGAAAGCAAGAAGAAAAACACCAAGAAAGGGTATTTTTATTACTGGAAACAGTGGCATTTGTTTCAGAGAATTTCTGGAAATATTTTTATTTTAATGTTTTATTTTCTTTCTGTCTTTGTATGGACCTCTGTGTGTGTTTTCAGGCCCACTACTCCCTACACTAAGTCCAAACGAGGACAGAGAGAGGAAGAACAGGAAGATTTGACGAAAGATTTAGATGAGCCCTCACCTGTGCCTGCAGTGGAGGAAGCAACACTACCTAAAACAGGTACATTCACACACATTGTTTTTACCTAACGAGTTAGTCTAGACTGTGTGTAATCTTGATATTTGTGTGTGTAGTGACTAAGAAGGACTCAGATTCTACTCCAGTGAAAGGAGGCACTATGACTGACCTGGGTATGTGTCTACAGTAGCGTCTGTCTCTAACACACCTGCCACTCAAACTAACCAAAAGGTGAAGTGTGTGCTTTTCTGTGCCATTAATGGCACCAAGTGGAATTGCAAAAATATAGGATGTCACCAAACAGGGATATCAGCCTATGAACGGGTACTTACAGCTGTCTGTGCACAGAAGAGCAGCGGTACGAGGAAGCATTTTAACATAAAAAGCACATACTTCATCTTTCTGTGCTAATTAACACAGGTTTTTTTTGTACCATAAAGTATAAGTATATGTGCAAAATAACTCTGTTTTTTCTGCTATCACACCTAGATGAGCAAGAGGATGAATCAATGGAGACTGTAGGGAAGGTATAGCAGCAATTATACAAACCACATTTCACAGTAATTCTGCTCACAAGTTTCACATTTCTGCATGTTTAGTTTTATATATACTGCTGGATTTGAGACCAAATAATAATCATGCTTCTAAAATGTTTTGCAGCATTTTAATTTAATGAGATTTTAATGTATTCATTTTAAAATGTACATTTATTTAAATAATACATTAAAATGCATGTGTTCATTTATTATTATTTAAGTAATTATCAACAATTTTTATTATTTTTAATTTTTAAAGTATCTTAAAAATTGGGAAAGGAATGTTTAGACTTTTTTTTAGTATTTCAAGTTGCATTAACTCATGATTTAATGCCATGATTTGATTTGTGACCTTAAAATAGTACAATATTTTCAATAATTAAATTGATCAAATCTTCACATTTTGAAAATTTAGACTAATAAAGACTAGATTATCAATATGGTGAAATCCCACTGTATTTCCTGAGCAGTTTTAATGGTTAGCTATGTGTTTGTGTGTTTCTAGGAAGAAGAAGAAGGTTCTCCGAGTGTGAAAGGAGAACCGGTGAAGGGTTCGGACCTTCATGAGGATAATGTGACTGAACAGACCCATCATATCATTATCCCTAGCTATGCTGCTTGGTTTGACTATAACAGGTACTGTGACTACACTCAACTTTAAAACTTATTCTGATCTATATCAACCATTTAAATAGGAAGTGATTGTTTTCTCATGAGAGAAACATCTAGAGTCACAACACAGTCTGAATGTAACAGTCTGTTTCTGTCTCTTTTAGTGTTCATGCAATAGAGCGCAGAGCACTGCCTGAGTTTTTCAATGGGAAAAACAAGTCAAAGACTCCTGAAATGTAAGAATATCTGTTGGTGAAAATTCACACAAAGACTGATTTGAACTTAAATATGTCTTCTGGCCTCCATTGATTTGCTTTATCCACTCTGTTTCTTCTTTACACTTTGCTGTGTTACAGTTATCTGGCATATCGCAACTTCATGATCGACACATACAGACTGAACCCACAGGAGTATTTGACCTCCACAGCCTGTCGTAGGAACCTTGCTGGAGATGTTTGTGCCATTATGAGGTCTGGGAAAAAAGGAAAGCTCTAAAATGCCTATACACGTTTATGTTATATATGTATTTTTCTTTTCAACTTTGATGCATTTTGAGTTTGAAATTTGATGTGTGTGAAAAGGGTCCATGCATTCCTGGAACAGTGGGGCTTGATTAACTATCAGGTGGATTCAGAGAGTCGGCCCACTCCCATGGGGCCTCCACCCACCTCACACTTTCATGTGCTGGCAGATACTCCATCAAGTCTGGTACCACTACAGCCTAAAGCATCCCAGGTACAAGTGCAGCTATTCCTGCTACAGCTATGATCTCACAGTTTTCAAACTCAATACCCTCATCAGGAGCTGAGGGCATTAACATATTAACCAGGAAAAACGTTAAATAAAACATTTAATTTGATTGACAGCCACTGAGTAAATTTTTGTCTATATTCACTTCATTGGTTATCTAAGCTCTTTGTTGTTCTTCCCTCTAGACTTCATCCTCTCAACAGATACTGTCATTCCCAGACAAAGTAAAGGACAAACCAGCTGACTTGCAGAACTTTGGTTTGAGGACAGATGTGTACAGTAAGAAGAGCGGCCCAACTAAAGTAAGAGCCGCCCATTACATATAGGGCAGAGAGAATATGAGAATATTTTGAAGTATGAAGATAATTCTGAGTGCTATGAGAGAAATTAAGGACCCTCTTCTGTCTTTCCACAGACTAAAAATGCTGCCAGTGCCACTCGGGAATGGACAGACCAGGAGACGCTGCTACTGCTGGAGGTACAATATGTACATATAAAAAAAATCTACAAAATATAAAAAAAAAAAAATTATTTGTTACAATTTTTAAACATTATTTTCACTACTGTGAAAAGTTTGGGGTTGGTAAGATTTGCAATATTTTTAAAAGAGGTATTTTATGCTCACCAAGGCTGCATTAATTTAATCAAAAAATACAATAAAAATAACAAATATTATTACAATTTAAAATAATGTTTCTATGCTAATATATTTTAAAATGTAATTTATTCCTGAGATGGTAAAGCTGAATTTCAGCAGCCATTACTCCAGTCTTCAGTGTCTCACGATTCTTCAGAAATCGTTTTAATTTGCTGATTTGATGCTCAAGAAACATTTATTTATAGTTATTATAGTTTACAACAGCTTAGTATTTTTGTGGAAACTGTGGTACATGTTTTAGGATTCTTTGATAAATAGAAAGTTTTGAATTAGAATTATTTGAAATATAATAACAATGTAACAAGTCTTTAATGTCACTTTTTTGATCCTTTTAATCCCTGAAAAGTAGTAATAAAAAAAAAAAGTCTTACTGACTTCAAACTTTTGAATAGTACTGTAAACTTGACTTAATGATTCCTATTTGTTCTCAGGGTCTAGAGATGTATAAAGATGACTGGAATAAAGTATCGGAGCACGTGGGAAGCCGCACTCAGGATGAGTGCATCCTCCATTTCCTGCGTCTACCGATTGAAGACCCCTACCTGGAGGACAGCTCCTCCTCCCTGGGCCCGCTGGCCTATCAGCCGGTTCCATTCAGTCAGGCAGGGAATCCTGTCATGAGTACTGTGGCATTCCTGGCCTCTGTGGTTGACCCTCGAGTGGCCTCCGCTGCAGCTAAATCAGCACTTGGTGAGAAGTTACGATATTAAAGTGATAGTTCACACACAAATAAAAATCAGCATCTAATTACTCTCAAAATGACTGTAATAGTATGAAATTTGTAAGAAATTGTAAGAAATGTGGAGGCTGTCAATCTCCAAAATGCCAATCTCATATTTCCTTTCTTTCTCAGAGGAGTTCTCTCGAATGAAGGAGGAGGTCCCAGCTGCTTTGGTGGAGGCACATGTGCGTCGAGTGGAGGAAGCGGCCAGAGCAAGTGGGAGGCCAGACCCTCTCTATGGCCTGGAGGGCAGTGGCATCGCAGGAACCGGCCTTGAAGATTCTGACAAACCCTGTAAGTGAACAAACATCTTCACTTTTTTATGCTTTTTGGAGCACAGTGAGAAAGGAAATAACTGTATGTTTGTTTTTCAGCTGAGGATGGAAGTGAAGAGAATAAGAGCAGTGATGGTCAGTCTAGCCAAGAAAAAAGAGACAATAAGGTAACTGTGCATAGCAAATAAAACATGTATGGTGGACTCCAAAAGTCTAGATTGCATTGAAAATATGGAATTAAAATCTCATTTAAACCGAGAAGTAAATAGAATGTCTTATGATTTTGTGTGTATGTGTATATGTATGTATATATATATATATATATATATATATATATACATATATATACATATATACACATTACATATACTACCATTGAAAAGATGTGGTTGGATCTTCATGTTTTTGGAAGACGGCTGCATTTATTTGATGAAAAATACAGTAAAATTAGTAATATTGTTAAATATTATTACAATTTAAAACATTACAGCAGCCATTACTCCAGTCTTCAGTGTCACATGATACTTCAGAGATCATTGTAATATGCTGATTTGGTGTTCAGGAAACATTTCTTATTATTATCAATATTGAAAACAGTTGTGCTGTTTAATATTTTGAGGAGATTTATGAACACATGCAAAACTCCTATGTTTGTGAAATTTTAGGAGAGCAAAGATGGAGCCAGTGAGGAGGAAGAAAAACAAGGAGAGAACGGCAAGAAAGAGGAAGAGAGAGTGAGAGAAGGGGACACAGAGAGAGAGACGGAGAAAACAGACTCAGAAATGGGTGTGGTACAGCAATAAGATGCATGTTACATAAAAATATTACTTATAACAAGACAAAGATTAAAAGATGCAGATGTACTAATGCATTATTTGTGAAACTGTTATTTTCATAAGCAGTTAAAGTTACAAAACGCAGAGGTAAAATGACTTACTTGAGCTCTTGGCGATCTCTGCAGTCGATGGCGAGAAGGAGAAAGAACGGAAGGAGGGATCAGAAGAGGGTCAGAGGGATGGAGAGAGTGAGGGAGAGAAGAAAGCAAAGGTGGAGAGAGATGTAGGAGAGGGAAACTTGGCCACCGCCGCTGCTTCTGCACTCGCTGCTGCTGCCGTGAAAGCTAAGGTGTGTGAAAAGGTGACATCATGGTGAGAAAACAAACAACTTTCCTGCAAATTAAACACTGAACGCTTTATTCTTTCCTTTTAGCACTTGGCAGCAGTAGAGGAAAGGAAGATCAAGTCTCTGGTGGCTCTGCTGGTAGAGACCCAGATGAAGAAACTGGAGATCAAACTCAGACACTTCGAAGAGCTGGAAACCATCATGGACAGAGAGAGAGAGGCAGTAAGGCAACATGGTTAATTCATTCATAATCATTTTAAATCAATATATTTACATTCAGTAGTTTGTCAGGTTCATTTAATTACAGTTTTGTACATCTGTTGCCTAAAAGAACCTGTATGATTTTATTTCTTCCATGCATTTGAAAAAATAACTTTTTCTTAATATATTTCTAGTAACATTGTAAACATTTCTCAAAATAAGAATTAGAATATTTTAAGTCAAGTCAAGTCATCTTTATTTATTTAGCGCTTTTAACAATACAGATTGTGTCAAAGCACTTAACAGTATCAAATTGGAGGACAGAGTGTCAGTAATGTGTAATGATAAGATTAAACACTCAATTTTCAGTTAAAGGTATTTCATTATTGAATTCAGAGATGTCATTGTCTAGATCAGTTTAGTTTAAATAGTATCTGTGCAACCAAATCGATGATAATTGCTAGAAATGAAGTGTCCCTGACTAAGCAAGCCAGAGGCGACAGCGGCAAGGAACCAAAACTCCCTCTGTGACAGAATGGAGAAAAAAAAACCTTTAATATTTAATATAACTTTAATATTTATTATCTAATAATTGTTAAAGAATTACATTTATTTGCATTTTTAACTACAAATATTTATTTTTAAAAATTGGAAAATTTAAGAGGTTTAAGAAAATGAAACCGAAAATATTATCTGAAAAACTTTATTTTCATTTTTAAATCAAATTTTTACAAAAAAATAAGAAAAAAATATTAAAGGGTTAGTTCACCCAAAAATGAAAATTCTGTCATTAATTACTCACCCTCATGTCGTTCCAAACCTGTAAGTTCATCTTCGGAACACAAATTAAGATTGATGAAATCTGAGAGCTTTCTGACCCTCCGTAGACAGCAGTGCAACTGCAATGTTCCCACGTCCAGAAACGTAGCAAGGACATCGGTAACATGGTTCAACCGTAATTTTACGAAGCTACAAGAATACTTTTTGTGTGCAAAGAAAACAATAATAATATAATTTATTCAACAATTCTTCTCTCCAAGTTAGCGTTTTCCGCCATTTTGGAGAGTACCCTGTAACGTAATGAGCGTTGTTTACATTCACGCGCATTGTTTATGCATGAATGTAAACAAAGCTGATTACGTTGATTTTTTTTGCACATCCAAAACCAATATAATGTTTTATGAGAAACAGACAGAAATCAAAGTCATTATTCACTGAAAATCTTAATATTTTTAGGAAAACTGTTCCTTTAACTGAAAATGAATCTGCATATATGTATATTGTGTTTGTAGCTGGAGTATCAGAGGCAGCAGCTTCTTGCTGATCGTCAGTCGTTTCATATGGAGCAGTTGAAGTATGCAGAGATGAGAGCCCGACAGCAACACTTCCAGCAGATCCAACACCAGCACCATAGCAACCAGCCTGCCAGTCAGGCTGGCAGTACTCCATCTGTACCCCCCCAGCCTGTCGCCAACGCCTCTGCCCCGCCCCCAACACAAAGCCCCGCCTCCGTGAGCACCCCTAATGCCCACAGTGAAGCTCCTCCACCTGCATCTCACAGTTCTCCCCCCACCAACGCACAGACTGGATCAGCGCATGGTAATGACATAGAAACATACACATGTAAACACACTAAGTACCTGTCCAGTAGGTAACTTTGACATTATATAATAATGTATTTTCTAGCAATATGGTGCAAGATTATCCTATTTAAATCAATGTGATAAACAATGTGATAAACAAAAATAAAAAAAATAGTCTGATTATATTACCTAAAATGTGTAACGTAATGGATTACATTACTAACTACAATTTTTGTCATGTAATTTGGAATCAGTAACTGATTACAATTTGTAAACAATCTACCCAGCGCTGTACATATTTTTCTCTTCTTTTATGTAATTTATTCAAATAATAGCAAAGCTAAATTTTCATCAGTCATTACTCCAGTCTTCAGTGTCACATGATCCTTCAGAAATAATTCTAATATGCTTAGTTATTTGGTGCTGCTTATCAATGTTCAAAACAGCTGGGCTGCTTAATTATTTGTGGAAATTATGATATTATTTTTTTTTTCAGGATTCTTTGATGTTCAAAAGAATAGCATTTGTTTAAATGCTTTTCTGTAACACTGTAAAACTTACTGAGTTAAAGGATTAATTTCTTTCAAAAAATATTGCAGAATGAAAATCTTTTGAACAATTTGCTCTTACAGTGATTGTATTTTGATTTAGAAATGTTTACTAAAATCAGACTCACATCAGAGTATTTTCAGTTTTTTTTTTATGTGAATATTTTTATATTATTTCTATTTCTATTAACTTGTAATGTAAATATTGATTTTTTTTTTGTTTATCTCTTTTACTCCAGAATCCAGCACTCCGCTACCAGGGGATTCTCTCTATCCAAACGCCCCTGTGCCTCCAACACAGTAAAAAAAATGGTGAGATTTAAAGGGGATCAATGATTCCAGAGAAGAAAATGAAGGAGATTAGATAGAAAGCAAAAGATACAGAGATAAAGGGAGCGATATCTTCTTTTTTGTCACTTGCATCATTTTTGGGAGAAAATGATATAAATGAATTCTTGCCAGCATCTTGAACATGACATGATTCAAAATAAATAGCTAAAGCTAAACACAGATAACCTTTAAACGGACTGACAAATAAAACCGAAAAAAAGACCTTTGGTTTGGACTTTTGGAAAGGTCTTAAACCCAAATCCCTGTTAATACCCAACAAAAGCACTCTTTACCCAAACAGCCTGCATCCAAGTACCAGGCACAAGGCTCAATATACCCTTGTCCGTCCTCCATTTTCAGTAACATCTCTTAACTTTGAGCCGAACTACAGGATCCAGGATACCTGTGATCTGCACTCCAGAAGCATCTCAATGTACTTTAGGTACTCAAACGGAAACATACAAAAGAAAACCAAGAACAAATTGCACTTTTAGAATGTTTCCTGAATCTTACTTTTTGGAGGGATGAAGCATAAAGTCAAAATTAGCCCTGACTTAATGTTTTCTTTTAACAACATTCTTTTTATCACTTAATCTTTGTATTTGTTTCATAGAAGCACTCGATTTGGAGTAAGTCCGAAGAGAAACTTGACTTTGTTATCGTTATTTTGTATGCGTGCGTGTGAATGTCGGTTTTGCTTTTGGGACAATGTGAAAGCTTCAGTGGTTTGGCCTGTTTTTATGTATAATTAGATTTTAGCATGATAAAAAAAGAGACAACAAATTAGTATTAAATCTGTTTACTTTGTCTCTGACAACATGTACTGTAAACCTGGGAATCATGTCATCAGTAATTGATGTTTGCATGTTATCTTTTGGGTATGTGTGCACGTCATTGCCACAAAATATCATAAGGTGAAAGTAGCTGTTTCATTCGCATCTCATTGCAATGCTTATGAGAATACTTAAATATTGGAGTGTATGATTAAACGACGATGAAAAAATAATGGGAAACGCAGCAAGGAATCATATTGGTTCCTTAACTCAATTAGAGTTGAATCAGTCATTTTAGTGAGATCACATGTGACCCTGGACCACAAAACCAGTCTCAAGGCGCTGGGGTATATTTGTAGCAATAGCCAAAATTACATTGTATGGGTCAAAATGATCCAAAAAATCATTAGGATATTAAGTAAAGATCATGTTCCATGAAGATATTTTGTAAATTTCTTAGTGTAAATATATCAAAACTTTGCTAAGAACCTCATTTGGACAACTTTAAAGGCAATTTTCTCAATGTTTAGATTTTTTTTGCACCCTCAGATTCCAGATTTTCAAATAGTTGTATCTCCTATCCTAACAAACCATACATCAATGGAAAGCTTATTTATTCAGATTTCAAATGATGTATAAATCTCAGTTTCGAAAAATTGACACTTAAGACTGGTTTTGTGGTCCAGGGTCACGTATCGCACATTTTAGTAATCAGTGTTCATGCCAGAACTGATGTTTCAGTTCAGATTGTTAACCCTTGTGTGTCAATTTTAAAAAGTGACACAGAGACCCTCGGGGGACAAAAATGTCCATGTTAAAAACAGTCATGAAAATATTATAGTAATATTTTTCTGCTTTCACTGACATTGATCATTTCCCAGCATCTGTCCTGATCATTTTCAGGATTTTAACCCTTAGAATGCTAGTTTGTTTACATAATGCCATTGGTATTCATGAAAAAAAAACATTTTTTACTAAACATATGATATTGATTATTACAGTATTGGATTCGGGTTGTTATATTTACTAAAACTCATAAAAAATCATTTGAAATCAGTTGAAATCAAATAAACCTTAACTAAAATGAAATAAAATACAATCCAGAATTTGATGCTTAATGGCACTGGGATTAAATATTGCTGTTTTAATGGGTTTCAATGGGTCATGAGTGTAACTCATTTTTATTCCTAGAGTAAAATATATTTCTGAAAGGAAATGAGGGTAAAATATTACAATTCCAATAAAAATACACATTTTTGACATATTTCAACATTTACGCTGTTTGCATTAACACAGCCTAAATAATCCAAAAAAAAAAATCACGTTAAAGACAAAAATGTCTTTAAGGACACACAAGGGTTAAAGAATGTGTTGTGTATATGTGTGTGTATGTGTGTGTGCGTGTGTGTGCATGTGTGTGTGTACGGGTGTTTTAGTAACAGGCCAAACCCACAGAAAGTATTAACTACATGAAGGAAAACCGTTTTGTTTTACAAGTTAGTGGCAACTACCTGAGTAGAGACAAGGGATTTTAAAGTTACGTTTGCAGCTGTGGTCTGTGTATCTCATATCTTCATATTGTAACTGTCCTATTTTTGTATTTTTATATGTTTCTTTACACTATTACGAATGATGTAATGCTGTTATCATATTATACATGTCTGTAATGTTTCCTTCTCTTTCTGACTGTGGATGTTGTCGTATTATTGACATGTTCATGTGAAAGTGTCAGTCGCTTTATACGATGAAGCTGGACTCTTTGTGTGTGTGTGTGTGTGTGTGTGTGTGTGGGTGGGTGTGGGTGTGGTGTGGTGTGCATGCACTCTTTGATTTGCCACACATCATTTTGTATGTACGTATGTATGTTTTTTATTTTAATCTACATTAATTTGCCATGTTTCCAGACTACACATGCTAGTAGTGATGGATGTAAAATCTGCCAATATCAAAATCGACAAACTCATACACTCCCGCTGTGATAGTCCTGCAGTTTACATCCTCACACATATATGTGAATGCACACGTATGCAGTAGTCCAACATGCAGTATTACTGACAGAACAGATTCAACCTCAGTTTTGCACGACTCCATAACCAGTGTTGAAAATGTCATTCGATCAGTTTGCTCAGCTCTTTGGTCTTTGTCTTTTACATTGTAGTGACATAAGTAGTTGTCGTTTTTTTTTTTTTTCATTTTTACATTTTGTTTATACTTTTTTTTAATGGTGAAAGCTGGTAACCATTGCATTGAGATGTGTGTGAATGTTTGAAGATGTTCAGTTCGTCCTTTGAGGAGATGTAGCAGGAGCTGTCTAGCACCTGTTTGACTAATGGATCGATTTTGGTTTCAAAAATACTGAATGGTTCTGCACAATAAAAGACATCATCAGTGATATGAGCTGTGTGAAGAGTTCTGTGTGAATATAACCCCATCTTTTATTGCTGATTAAAGTTTTATCATGCTAGAAATTTGAAAAAATATTTCAGTTGTACAAAAAGAAATACTCAAGTTTATCATGAATGTGCCCAGTTTAAACTTGGAGGAAAAAGAATTCTAGGGCAGAAAGCAGAATTATCAACAAATAATCTTAATCAGTATATCATTCATTCACTAGTTGGCCTATTGTAATAGACAAATCAACAAAAACAACTGGAACCTCCTAAATATGTCAAGAGTTCTAATAATTTGGCCACCACTTTATTATACCAAGAACCATAACTATATTAGCTTCCACACCAGCACTTTATAAAATTATATTAGCATCCACACTAGCACACGATAAAGTTATTATTATTATTATATACAGTTGTCATCTGCTGCTTAAAAGGCTCAAGATCGTTCTGATTGGCTGTCAATAATTTTAACGTCTATCATCAATCATCATGTGTTTTATCAACCTTTTATCTCACAATTCTGACTTTTTTCTCAGGATTGCGAGATTTGTGAGAAAAATTAGCTATTTCATTTTAGTTTTTATTCCATGGTGGAAACAAAAACAGAGTTGCGAGATGTAAACTCTGAATTCTGTTAAAAAAAACAAAAAAAGTCTCACAATTCTACCTTTTTTCTCCTCACAGTTCTTCACTGTTGAAACAGGCTTCCATATTATCAGTATATGGTGTGGTATGAACAGGCCTTAACAATAACGACAGATGAACTATACTGTTAGAATCACAAGTTATTGTTATTATAAATACCATTGAAGTCTAAACAGTCCTTTTCTTTAGGTTTTGTTTAGTGAGGCCACTTGTCTTATAAAGTAAACAGGACCAGGTTCCCCAGCCAACACATTCGAGCACCTTCACATACTCCTAAATTGGTATTGTCTTGTATTATGTTTATTGGGAGAGAGTTAACTATACTAAAATGGACATGGTTGGTACAACAACGCCCTACAAGGCAGCCCATACTCTCCCACACATACACCCACACTCACAGCTCTGACATAAAGACAAATCAACAACATCAAAGATCATTCTGAATATTTATTATGATGCACAGCAGACAGTAAAGAGGGATGTCAAATGACTAACAAACATTTAGACAATAGGTTATTAAAAAAATTAAAAAAACTACAGTAAGAACCAATCAAAATGTCCCTCACAGTTTAAGACGAATAGGGGCTGAATGCAATAATTGATGGAATGAATGCAATGGCTGAAAGGTATTCATGCAAACCTATGAACACCAGTGGAAGTTTTTGGAATGAACTGAGCCATAATTCTCCAGAAACATGATAAAAGGCACTTAAGGAAAAAAAAAAAAGATCAAATAATTAAAAAAGCTAATATGGAAATGAAGAATCACATAAATGGGGGGGGGGGGCTGACGGACGAAAATAAAATAAACGTGTTTGAATTCTTCAACCGCTCATGACCATCCTAACGAGTTCTGTAAAAGAGAGAAAAAGAAGTAGTATGAGGCAGTGATCCAAGAAAATTTGACCCAGTAGATCTCAGCAAATGTTGCCATGGACACTACACACTAAGTTCTAGAAATTCCAGATCCATAAACAGTCACAGATCGCACTAAAACAACAGACTGCATGTGTAGTTCAGTAATATTTCCCTGCAACAACAAGAGGTGAAATGCAGAAGCCCCGGGATGATTTGAAGGAAAAGAGGAGGAAAAAGAGATTGTCCAGGCCTAAAGGAAATTTGAATGAGTTAGCAAACCTTATATAGGCATGGGGAGAACAGATAAATACACAAGTACAAAAGAGATAGAAAGCAGGAACAGCAATGTGACAGGACTGGAAACTAGAATTAACAATACATCTCTTTACAAAGCCTCCTAAGGTAACAGCAGGATATCAAAAATAAAGGATAGGGCTGGGTGTTTACACAATTTCCACGATTTGATTACGATTATGACTCACAAGCTTGCAATTTGATTTAATAACAGTCTTGACTAAATTCAATTTGCTGTTTTATTGATATCTTTCCACAGTAGATGATATGTTCACGCATCAACTAAAAACAGCATAGACTAAAAGATCGATTCTCAAAATGAAAAATTGACTAAAATCGAGAAATTTGTATCTTACACTGGCACCATAAACAACCTTTAATATGATGCTGACAGTAATTTTTCTTTCACAATACCATCAGCTTCCATATATTCTGTGGCTGCATACACACTGCAGAGATTTAGGAGTGACAATCACATTTAAAAACAGAAATCAATTAGTTATCACGCACGTAAATGACCAAAATCTGTGTACAGAGCATATTAAGTGGACTGATAACTGTGTATGTGGCCTATTAGAACTAATGCAAGCAAAAGGGATTTGAATATACAATATTGAAGTTGTAACACTGTATTTCAGAATAAAGGGTAATGGGTTGTTTCGAGGGAGGTTGGTATCAGGGTGACCAGCAAATTTAGCATCATCATGGCAACAGTAGGAGTCAGGACGCGCCTATGCACATGCAGAAATGCTACATGCTACGCTACAGCCAGGGGACGCAGTAGAGTGGGAGCTGCAGGAGGCAAGAATGAGTAAAAACAAACTGAGGACCATCCGTACCCTCTCCTCAACCAGCCATAATGTGGCGCACAAATGCTGTCGGAAGGAAAGGCAAATGGATTAAATACAGACTTCAAAACGTCTACTGTAGCCTTGAAGTTCAGAGAAGAAAGCAGGCCCATATGTGGTTGTTGTACCTTCATAATTGATGCAGCCATTAGCGTCCTCATGTCCTGCCAAGAGCGTCTCCACCTCTTCCTCTGTCATCTTCTCACCTATCATAAAACACAGGCAAGATGCATTAAATTCTCCAAAAGAAAACAACCGCAAGTTTCTTCTAGTTCTTTGTTGGTGGTCAATCTCTTAGGGGTTGAAAGGACCGATATTTTATTCAACAAAAAGTGTCATTTGATACAAATTCAGTTTTATGATTCAAAAATATCAGTGGGTATTACTTCTAAATATTTCACTTGTCAGTTAAACTAAAAATCCACCGAATCAGGGATTTGAATCAGTATATTTTTAGTAATGTGTACCCTTGTGAAAAAAAGTGTGCTTAACTGTATTGAATGTGCACTTAAAAATATATTACAAAAAAGTACTTACAGATAATATAATGTTAATGAAATAAAAGGCCACTTAAGTATACTTCAAATCTTTAACACTTAAGTATGCTTTTAATAATGTCAAATTAAGGTACATTTTAAATCAAGAATTACAGAAGTACACTTGTAAAGTACTTCATAATTTTAACTGTAGTATTATTCTATACTACATTTTAAGTTAATATATTTTAAATGTACTAATTTGCAACTTCATAATTACAAATGTTTCAACAGAAATGACATATTTTAGTTTACCATATATGCTTGTCAGTACATTCAGCAGCACACTTTAACCATGTTTAATAACACCTACTTAAGTGGGTCAATTAAAGCACTCTAAAGTTCATATAAATTTAAACTATAATAACTTTTCATTTAAATAAAGTCCAATTAAGTGTCTAAAAACATTACATTCAGATTTTACTTAAGCAAATTCTCTTAAAGAATATTATTTCAGTAATAATTACTCTATAAAAGTATGCTAAAGCAGCTTTAAAAATAGCAGAAACAACATCCTAAGATGTTTCCTAAGTAGAAGAAACCTTGAAAATAATCAAAGAAAGATAGTATTGTACTCTAGTGTAATATCATTCTAAAAGAGACCGTGACTCTTTACCCAGTGTAGTAAGGACATGTCGAAGCTCAGCGCCCATCACCGTTCCATTTCCCTCTTTGTCAAACACCCGCAGCCCCTCCACGAAGTCCTCAAAGGATCCCTGATCCTTGTTCTTAGCGATGGCCTGCAGCATGGGCAGGAACTGCTCGAAGTCCAGCATTTTCATGTTCATATCTGAGAGAAAAGGACATTAAAAATCACTACTCTTATTCAAATCAACATCTTAACCCACTGAGAATAAAAGAAATAAAATAATCACTTTATAATTACAAGTGTGGAGAATAAAGACTAGATTAAATCAGTGGGACATTTTGAAGTGGGTATGAGTGCATTTAGACTGATTAAATGAGAAACATTGCTTTTGTCTGACAGAATGTAAACAAGTATAGCTTAGTAATCAGGGGAAGTGACAGAGTCATACAGGTTTGAAACAACATGAACTATCCCTTTAAATGAAGAGAACATTGTAACTTAAAAGTATTTCCTGCTTGCTAAAAATGCATGTTTTTAGCAAATAATACAGGACAAGGCATGCTTGAATCATAACAGCAAAAGAAAGGCCTGACCTTCATTACTGGGGTTGCCCAGGACTTTGAGGACCTCAGCATTGACAGGGTTTTGCCCCAGAGCACGCATCACATCCCCACACTGATTGTACATGATCTTCCCATCTCCTGTTCGGTCAAACAGGAGGAAGGCCTCCTTAAACTCTGTTAGTGAGAGAATGAGAGTGAGAAAATGCTTTAGGCGGGTGATGCAGAAAATTATTTGCAGTTATGTGGACTGAAAATGAAAATCGTGTGATTTAAACTAAAGCAACAAGCACATTTTGATCTAAAATCATTAAGGTTGTAGTTATTGCTTGAGGCTTTGAGATCACTATCACAGTGCTTGGCAGAGCAGCTTACAGGAATGCAACGCTTCCCGGGGCCACCCTGAGTCAAACTTCACACACGCACACACACATACACACACTTACTCAGATTAACCATATATGGGTAGAAGAGAGAACAAGCGCTACATCAATAGGAATATCAGTTGTGTCCCAAATGACTTATTATACACTATGTACTCTACTGTGTAGTGTGAGTTTTTTCATAAACAAGGAGCAATACTACATAAAAGACAAACAAAAGAATTAGATGTGTGTTAAAAAGACCAAAGAACATAGACAATTTAGTGAAGTAAAAATGTAATTGAACATCTTTGCTGTTATTGTTGTTTTTATTAGCCTGATAAAATTCAAGCACAGCAGTTCATAACAGAGGAGTGATAAATCTGATGTGTTATTTTATGAGGAGGAATGATGCCTAAACACTATTTCTGAAGTCTATTAGTAGATTTGTAAACACAAACATTTTAATAAAGTGCAATATGACTTGTTTTGCTTATGAACGACTCATGAAATCAATTTAGTAAATTCATGGGATCTTATAGTGGAGGATTCATGCATTTATTTATTTATTTTTTCATAATCAAAATACTGTAACTATCCTATGGTAAAGATGCTTACCAATCGGTTGGGTGAATGATTTAATGACTCACTCATAACACAAAAGATATCGCCACGGACTAGTAGAAATACCATAGATAATAATTTTACCATATCTGCGGGCATAACAATGTAAAAGAGCAAATGCAATGCAATACAAAGAGGTCAGTGAACGAATATTTTCAGTGAACCGATTTAAAAGATTCGAGTCAGTGAGTTGAATCAAATCCGCAGCACTGTTCTGTGATCACTAAAGAACCTTGTGCTGCTTCTACCATCAGAAAAAAAACAGGTCATGATACTAAGCTACTTCAGCTTGTTTAATTTTAAAACAAATGTGAAAAAAAAATAAAATAAAAAGGGCCATATTCTATTACTGCTCACAACCAAACAATTTTCATGTTCCTATAGGTAGCTATGTCCTCGTCTCTAGCTACACATTCCACTGTAACAGCTTCCGGTGTTTTCAAACGCGACGCATCTGGAGACTGCCTGCACTTAAACCTCAGCGTTTCAGCATCAGAAACGGATACATAAAAGAAACCTCCTGTCTATTTTTATGCGTTGAATTTGGAAATTAGGCACAGCATAGCATGCACACACCATATCGTGTGTTCTTCTGACAACTAAGCATTAACTGCACATCTGTCAGCCAGTGCAACTGATGTGCGGGCCTACGTTTATTAATGTTTATTTTTCAACACAAACGCAACTATATAAACTCGACAAATTCATAGCATATTACATTTAAATAGTCAACATTTATTACTCACCACAAATCTGATCCTCAGTGAAGTCAGACTGTCCATGCCAGGATAATGAGGGCCACAGAGAAGATCAGCGTTAAAACTGAATATGCATTATTTAGTATTTCAATAAAGGACACTAAGATTATCCTACTAAATTAAACACTCAGTGCAAACCAAAGCACATTTTAATACTGAATGCATTAGATATTGGACTAACAGCATAGCTGGATGGCTTAACCTTATGAGATGATTGAGGTATCAACGTTATGTCTAACGGTTACATCGGTAAACCTACCGAGCGTATGACTAATAGGTATTACCTGTATCATAGTGAAACTGAGAGATGCTGGCTATGACAATGTACTTACCATGACTGCAGTGTTTGAGGATGGAGCGGAGGGAGCGTCGGCGCGAGCGCTGCGTGAATTACAGAATGGGCGAACGCTCTCTGCTACACCGCTATATTCGCGATGACGTCATGTCAACTCTATTCAAGCCGAATCGGCCAATCGAATTGTGCGGGCGCTGGTTTCCCTCTCCTGTCATTACCGTTGTGTCAGGATTACGTGCGCAACAGAAGAAACTTTGAATACCGTAATGTAGGTTTCCCAAACGCATGCGGGAGTTGGTAAGTTGAACATGAACATTTACGCATCCAAAGCGAATTATATTTCTTTCAACTTATTTAATCACTTCTTCTTTTACAAGTGTAAAAGCACTTTCACACCAAAAGTGAAATTAATATGCCTCAGGCGGAAGGAAATAAATAAAACCATGTACAGTAGAGGGGCTCAAACGAATTGCATGAAGAATATGATGCAGAAGAAGAAAGTTCAACGCTATTCAGCAATAACAAAAATGAAACACAGTGTGTCATTTTTGCTTAGTATGGTTGAATTGAATCACTGAATGTCAGTAGCAAAGACTTCGGTTCATGGTGAGAACATAAAGAAAAAATGTTTTCTACTTTTTGAGCTGCGGTGTGCCAACTTTTCTCTTCCTGTCTATGGGATTAAATACATAAATGATATTTATCTCATATTTATTTTTTGCAGATGTGTATAATATTCCGAGTTTGCATCTGTTTTATTCATTTTGAGGAATACTGAATATGTTTATATGCAGGTGAGATGAGCAAATACATGTTCACATGTAGTCTAGAACTACAGAAAGCATCATGTTCAAACAGCGCACACAACGCCTCTGCGCTTACTTTCGATGTCTCTCAACATGGCAACATGAGAGCCGTCGGTCAATACATGAGAGACAAAATAACTGGCGTTACCCCAACACTGCTCACCCAATCCATATTTTTGTTAATATATATTTACAACATTTCACCAGTACTTCACAAAAAGCTCAATGGTTTGAATGTGATGAATTTAATACATAAATATTAGTAGGCCTATTGTAAATTTTAATGTAAAATAAAATTATAATCATCAAATATTCATTTTTATTTTACAGTACAATTGATTTCCTAAAACACTAGTTACAATACAGAACCATGAACATCCAAATGTGCCATATTAAAATGTTAAATTAAAATCTCAGAGGGTTTTTAAAGTAAATATGGTTCCAAAACGGGTTTTCTCAGTGATGCCATAGGCATAGAAAAACCACTTTGGTCCTTCAGTGAACAGTTTTTAAAAGAAACATTATGTTTTAGTGTGAATAAAATTGTAACAATCTAAAGAACTTTCTTCCACTATATATATAAAAAAACAAAAAAACCTTTTGTGCATGAAAAGGTTATATGTATGTTAAATGTTTTGAACCATAGATGCCAATAAAGAACCTTTATTTGTAAGAGAGTGTGGGGTTTAGCTGACAAAAAAAAAAAAGTAGGTGACCCACATAAAGATCTAAGAACTGATCTTTAAAATATTAAATAAGTTATATGATCATTACCAGGTTAACAAAAAAAAAATCACAATAATGTAATTTGTATTGATTACAATGCATGTCTCTTAAAATATGGTCTGATATCTTCTGAACAGATCCTCAAAGACATTATTAGAATTATGCACGACATGGTGCACTCCATTAGATGGCAGTAAAGTTTCAGTCAGGATGGATATTAGCACATCTAGAATATAAGATCTGTTTTAAACACTGATATTTCTATTTACCTCTTTCAATGTTATGTTATTTGCTTGTTTATATGTTCACACCATATATGCTTGCACTTGCAATACTTGCTTTGTTAGGATGAATAAGCAACAGTTGTGAAAGTTAAGTTTCTGAGTTTGATGCTTTGTAATCAACCATAAAGGTTAACAAGATGATACGCAGGGGTGAAGACAGCATGTTTCAACATCCGTCTTAACTAATTAACCAAAAAGAAGAAGAAATAGTCTGAGGAGTAAATCAGTCTGCTGATGCTGCCTGCATTAAGCGTAAAGGACATCTGATACCTTATCAAGGGATGCTTAACAACATCTCCAATATTGCTGTTTAGAGTTTGATTAAAGAACTCGTAGCTTAGCTGATTTTGAGTTTTATTTTTGCATTGACTGCTTTGTATTTAACCAATAAGATATTTTATTGTTACAATTGCCTCCTGTGAGACTTAACTTGAGCCTCAAACAAGAACAACCACAAGGGAGTCTTCTACGTCAGTCCTGAAGGACTTCAACCTGCGGGCGAGTGAGTACTTCATGGTTTAGGCTAGATTTGACTATCCTTACCCTGCCTGAATCATCATAGGGTTAAAAGTGTAAGTTAAAAGGAGATAATGACTAACGGAATAAACAGAGAATTATTCTGGTGAAATAAACTCAGTAGGTGGCAGTAAAGCACTAGATTACACACTTGTCCAGGTCAGATGCTTAACTAGGGGTTCTCTATAAACTTTGGCATTTGGTAAAACCAAAACCTATGACAAAACAATGACATCCGTATTTCAGATCACAAAATGTTTATTTTTTGTGATGCACAGAACCAGAGTTCAGATTCAGCCATCTGAATTTTTTTTACCAGTAACATGTCAGTGTCAAAACAACAATGTCTATTAGACCATTTTACAATTAATTTTCTTAATTCATTTCATGAATAAACTACAATTATTGTTGAGGGGTGCAGGCAGAGATATCATGGATATGATCTGATCCTGTTTTTGGTTAAAAATGGCAAAATAATTGTAAAGATATTTTACACTGAATTTTATACAAGCTGATGAGACAAATTGATCCTTTAAAGAAATATATTTTCTCATTTAAATCAGCTCTATTCACTCCTTCTGACTGGTGCTCTCTCCACACTGGAAGCGTATGAAGTCTAACACACGTGCATTCTGTAGAGTCAGGTACTGTCCCACAGTATATTTGGGATCTACAAGGAAGGTCTGGGGCAAAAGTCTCGTCTCAGATTCACCACATGGTATATCGTCCATGTTGCCAAGAGAAACAGGTGCTTCGCCCACTATATGTTGCCCCAGCTTCCTTCCCAGAGTGTCCGTCCCATCCTTAGGTCCACCTTGAAACACAACTAGCGATCCATAGCGCCCCATCTCAATGCCAACCTGCCCGGGAACTCCCCCATGAACATATGAGCCAATGTGCCAATCAGAGGGCACAGCAAGTGATACGGCCCGCCGCATGCCAATGTTCTCACCTAATCGTCCTGCAGGGGAAAAAACAGAATACTGAAATGAGAAATGAGATGAGCATGGGCGTAGATCATGCGGGAGACTCGTCCCCCCCCACTTTTGATATACGTAAATTCATCCCCCGCACTTTTTTCGGGCAAGTGTGTTCTCACAGAGGTTTTCAAGAGCTGGTGTGAATAAATACGGATTTAAATTCAAAGCGACAGGATAGTCCAGGGTTCCTCAAATCTTACCCTGGAGGTCCAATCCACTGCAGAGTTTAACTCCAACCCTGATCAAACTCACCTGTCTGTGATTTTCTAATGATCCTGAAGACATTGATTAACATGTTCAGGTGTGTTTGATTAGGGTTACAGCTAAACTCTGCAGTAAAGTGGATCTCGAGGTCCAGATTTGAGGAGCCCTGGGATAGTCTGTGCATGACCTGGGGCCTTATTTATAACCTTATTTGTTGCGTATGCACAAAACCAGCCCCGAAAGAGGCGTACACCACTTCCTACGCAAAAGTTGGGATTTATAAAAACAAACTTGACGGGAAAATTTGCGCAAATCCACACAAACTCTGACCCATGCGCACAAATTCATTACGCAAAAGTTAAACCAAAATCATATGAATTTAGACATATTTGTAATGGATGCGCTTGATCACTTTTCCTCTTTTAATGACAGCAAGGAGTGCTATAGGTGCACAATAATTCATCTTTACACTAAACTGCAGATTTCATGTGATGATTAAAATATTTTTTTTAGCGAGAACAATGACGCGCACTTACTCCGATATTATCGCGTACACTACTGGATTCAGTGGTCGAAAAGTCCATTGAGATCAATGAAGAATGAGATCAACTCTATTCTAAAATATTTATCTGATAACTAGTTTAGACAGTTTTGTTTTTATAAATATTTTGATATATTTATTCTAAAACATAATGATATTTGATGATTTTTAGAAGTAAAAATCAATGTATGGCACAAATGGCATTTATAGTCCGTATCTCATATTTCCTTAATCTCTTGTACCTTTGACAGTGTTAAACATGGTGTCACGTGAATGGAATATGCATGGAAATTATATGCAGATGAGGTTATACATAGTAAAACTAGGCGTTGTAAGCTCCATATATGGTGATTTCGTGGAGGAGATGCACGTACGCAAAATCTCCTCGAATGGGATTTATAAAGGGATTTTTGCTCAGGTTCTGGCGTACGCATGGTTTTATAAATCTGAAAACTTTTGTACGTATGCAAAATCTAGCTTTTGTGCGTACGTAAACCTTTAGGATGAAATCCACGGAGAGTTTTATAAATGAGGCCCCTGATGTTTTATTCGGACCCAGAATTGAACATCACGGAGCACTGAACACTCCATACAGTGTATGTTTCATTCACACTCGAAGTCGGAGGGCGCTCTTGCACAGAGAGTTGTACCAGGAAATCCCTGATATGGACAAAAGCCTGCAGCTATTGCTGTATGAAAACAGCTGTTTTCAGAAACAGAAACATTTGGAAACATGAAGACATTAAACATACGATTGCGACAATATATCATTTATTTGTGTTTTTCAAGTCATCTCCAGGTAATAAATAAAGTATATGAAGTGCTAATTGACTATTCCGCCTTATTATGCCATAAAAAGTGTTTGTAGTATAAAAACAAATCATTATTATTGGTTATTGTCCAGCAGCGTGTCTGATTTCTAAGCCAATTAAAAGCTAGAAATAAGAGAAAAATAAAAGTTGCTCATACACTACCAGTCAAAGGTTTTTGAACAGTAAGATTGCCTGCATTTATTTGATCCAAAGTACAACAAAACAGTAACATTTTGAAATATTTTTACTATTTATAATAACTTTTATATTTGAATATATTTTAAAATGTAATTTATTGTGATTTCAAAGCTAAATTTTTAGCATCATTACTCCAGTCACACGGTCCTTCAGAAATCATTCTAATATTCTGATTTGCTGCTCCAAAAAACATTTATTATTTTTATGACGTTGAAAACAGCCGAGTAGAATTTTTTCAGGTTTCTTTGAGAAAGAAGAACAGCATTTATCTGAAATAGAAATCTTTTGTAACATTATAAATGTCTTTATCGTCACTTTTGATCAATTTAAAGCATCCTTGCTAAATAAAAGGAAATTATTTTCCAAAAAAAAATAATAATTATAATAATTATACTGACTCTAAGCTTTCGAATGGTATAGTGTATAAAGTTACAAAAGCTTTTTATTTCAGATAAATGCTGATCTTTGGATCCATCTATTCAAAGAATCCTGAAAAAAAATACTCAATTGTTTTAAATATTGATAATAATAATTATTAAAAAAGGTTTCTTGAGCAGCAAATCAGCATATCAGAATTATTTCTGAAGAATCATGTGACACTGAAAACTGGAGTAATGATGTTGAAAATTCAGCTTTGATCAGCAATCAATTACATTTTAAAATATATTCAAATAGAAAGCAGTTGTTTTACATGGTAAAAATATTTCACAATATTATTGCTTTTGCTGTATTTTGGATCAAATAAATGCAGACTTGGTGAACAGGAGAGACTTCTTTAAAAAACATTAAAAATCTTACTGTTCAAAAACTTTTGACTGGTAGGTTATATATATATTACAGAAATGTTATATTATATATATATATATATATATATATATATATATATATAAATAAATAAACATTTCTGTCCCCCTCACTTCTGAAATGATGGCTATGCCCCTGGAGATGAGAATGAGGAAAATTATTTTTATTATTATATTTAATTAATAAGAGGTAGACAATAGACAGGGTGTGTTAAAATTGCTTACCAACGTTGTGTTACTTATGTTGTGAAGATATAATCACATCATGTAATTGTATACATTTTTTATGTACAATACAGACTTTAAACGTTTGGGATGGTGAAAACAGTTGTCTAATATTTTCAAACATTTTTCAGAAAAAAAAAAACAGCATTTATTTGAAACTGATTTTTTTGTGTAATATTGTAAATAACTTAATTGTAACTTTTGATTAATTTAATGTATCCTTACAGAATAAAATTTAAGAGAAAATTAACTGCCTTAAAAAAATACTGACCCATAAATTTTGAATGTTAGTGTGCATTTAATCATTTTTAATTGTGGCTTAATTGTCCAAATACTTTTTTGGGTCACTTTAAGTAGCAAGAAATCATAGATAAACCTGGTTTTAGAGTATTATGCAAAAGTAAATATACTGTAAAAGGGCAAACTCACACTTGATATATCATGGTATATCTCACCTATAGTCAATGCTATCTGATCTGCCAGTGAGGGTCCCTCAGGAACGTGGAGCTTACTAATGTCCTCAGAAGACAGCACACTCTGAATCAGAGAACAGATCAGCAGTCAGAGGTTACCGAAGGTGTGGAAGAAATGCACATTTCTGAAAATACCAATGAAGGGTATGTACCTTAATATACCCAGTCTGTTTTTTGCTGCTGTTATGAGCCATTACATACAAAGCAACATTCTTCACCAACTGCTGAAATTTCTCATTCCTCGCCACAAAATCTGTCTCACAGTTCACCTGAAAAGAAAAACATACATTTTATCACACTGCATCATTCTGGCGACCAAATTACACATTGTGTTGTAAGACTGACAAGCAACATACCTCAACCATGACAGCTGCATTGTCACCCATAAGGACACCAATCAGCCCTTCCTTGGCTTTTCGACCTTCCAGTTTACTCGCTTTGCTCCAGCCCTCTTTTTTGGCTTGTTCATGCAGCCAGCTTTCTGCCTACAAACAACAAATTTTGCAAATCATAATTAGCTCATCCAGGTTTGTACATGCACACCCTTACTTTATGCACATATAAATTACAGAATTATATATATATATATATATATATATATATAAAGATAACAACTATGACAAAGATGTGAGTTTACTATTTGTGCCTGACAAATCAGATGACTTGAAATTAACACATAGCAACTTAAAAAATACAGTGGGTTTAAAATTCAAGTAGTGAAATTAAAATATATATGAGTAGTTGATGTATCAATGTGTCCTATGGTGTTTGGAAAAATGTAAAAAAAATAAATAAATAATAATAATAATAACCTCTAACATTGAAGATAAACCTCTCTCGTGCTATTTGTAAATCTAAGAATGAAGACACATTTTTCTCATGTTAATTTTGAATGTTAAGTGTTGTAGTTTTTGTCACACCATAGGACACAGTCCAATTTTTATTTGTCAGCTACCCATATAAGATGTTTTGCATAAGATCCTCCATTCTTTTCACACCTGTGTAACGTCATTGTTGAATTTCTCCAGTGCCTTTTTGCAGTTGATGAAGGTGTAGCCCGTAGATTTACGTAATTTGAGGAGAAGTGCTTTATCTGCTGCTAAACTCGGGCAGCTGGTGTGGAGCGACTGAACGTGCTTCGTGAGACACCCCTATGAACAACACATTATAAATATGACACATGATTTAATGATGCTACAGTACATTACACAGCCGTATGGAAACCGAAATACAAATACTGTCATCTGTTATTTAAAACACGCCTTTATTTGAATAACAAGCCAACAATTTCATATCAAAGCAGACTGTCATGCAAAGAACAAGCATTCAGTCAAAAACATTAAAAGATTAGAGTGCGAATTATGACAAAAGAGCCCACCTTGACTACTTCTGTCCTGACAGATCGAAATAAAGAATATAAAGCCATTTCTACACCTTCCTCAGGACTAACACTAGTTTCCTTACATCAGTAACTGGAATGTCATTGAAGCACGCTTTCTACAGAGAGAGAGAAAGGTCAAACAGAAGAGAATTCAGGAGTCACGCATAGCGCCATCTACTGCACAGGGGTTTACACTTCCGCTTACTGAAGAACAGAAGGAACCCTTTAATTCATTGTGAAAATGAAAATAACAGTGGCTAACGAAACTGGTATACAAATAAGGTATTAATGGTACACAAAAAATGCATAAACCTGCTCAAATAATAATAATAATAATAATAATAATAATAATAATAGTATTTTATTGTTGTTTGGGTATTATACCAGGGGCCTGTTTCATAAAACAAGTTTACCCAAACAAGCCAGGCTTATTTCAGCTAGTCTGACTTATTGTCAGTTTATTTGGTTCAAATTAAGGCAGGCTAACTGAAATAAGCCTGGCTTGTTTGGTAAACTTGCTTTATGAAACAGGCCCCTGGACCACAAAACCAGTCTTAAGTCGCTGGGGTATATTTGTAGCAATAGCCAACAATATATTGTATGGGTCAAAATGACTGATTTTTCTGTTACGCCAAAAATCATTAGGATATTAAGTAAAGATCATGTTCCATGAAGATATTTTGTAAATTTCCTACTGGAAATATATCAAAACTTAATTTTTGATTAGTAATATGCATTGCTAAGAACTTAATTTGGACAACTTTAAAAGGTGAATTTCTCAATATTTTTATTTTTTTTATTTTTTTATTTTTTTGCACCCACAGATTCCAGATTTCAAATAGTTGTATCTCAGTCAAATATTGTCCTATCATAAACCATACATCAGTGGAAAGCTTATGTATCTTTCAAATGATTTATAAATGTCAACTTCAATAATTTTACCCTAATGACTGGTTTTGTGGTCCAGGGTCACATTTAAAATCAAGTTGAATTGATTCAGAGTGCTGTATAATATGAGGAAAAACAACTCTAAAATTCAAAAAGAGTAAAGATGTGTCAGCTCAGCACTAACATGGAGATTAAAAAAAAAAACTTTGACAAGAGTATAGAGATTGCAGTGTGAAGGCTACCACCTGGTCTTTCAGACTGTTTGCACATTTTATGGAATGCTATCTTGCCAAGAACACGTTCTTGGCAAATGGATCAGACCATGAAATTGCCATGAAGCATGGAAGATTGTATTACATTTGTATACTTTTACATTTACATTTATTCATTTAGCAGATGCTTTTATCCAAAGCGACTTACAATTTAGGAATACAATAAGGGATTCATTATAAAGAGGCAAACAGACACGGGAAGTGCTTACAATACAAAGTTTCAGGCATTGTTCAGAGCAGTTCAAGTATTTTTTTTTTTTTTAAAGATGATATTCTATATAAATGCTATATTCATCTTTTTCACCAGATGTTCACCATTTCTGGAGCATGAGAACGAGAACTGTTCTCAAAAATTTTGAACCAGCTGACAGAAAAAGAGGAATAGAAATTCATTCATTTTACTTTATTTTATTTTGTGATTACAAACTTCCTCTTTGTAATCATTTCACCACTCCCAAAATGGCCTTTTTACTCATAGCAACACAGCAAAACGTCACCTTGTGCTTGTACAGAATGCATGGGAGGAGTTCCTTAAGCTTTATTGATCTGAGATGGTATAAAAACCGAACTGAGTCTTAATCTGTAGTCTGTGCGTCTAGACCGTCTAAAGTCCATAATGAAGATCACCCTCATCCTCTTTCTCACTATCACCCTGATCTCTCAGGGCTACAGTGGTAAGTTAATACCTTCAATTTCCATCCTGATTGTTCGTTCAGTTAAACTGAACATGTTCATGTAAGCTACCTTTTGTTCTTGTACAGCATAGATAGAATCCTAATGCAAATAGTGTTCCCTCTCTCTCCTTGTACAGATTCTCTGGACTTCTGTAAGTGTGAAATTGTGATACTGAATTTTACCCTGCCTTTTTCCTATTTTATTCATTTTTTCTCCTAATGATTTATACTCAAATCTCCTTAATCAAATCCGTGCCTTATGTCTAATTGTTCTTTATGAGTTCATACTATTGAGCTCTACTAGTGCAAATAATAGGTTACTGACATGCTTCTGGGTGGTAGATCTTTTCTTTCACATAAAATGAATCAGAATGAAACATTTAAGTGACGCTTTAGCAGTCAGCATGTGAAATATATCTCACCTTCTTCAAGGCTCACTTTCTTGTAAAGGAAGATGTGGAGAGCCCCGTGATGCTTCGAACGATTGCAACTGCGATTCACAATGCCAGCAGCACAAGGACTGCTGCGATGACTATAAAAAACAGTGTGGTCGTCGAGGTGAGCTTCAACATCCGTGATTCTGTAAAACAAAATCACTCTCATAAGAACGATACAAAGCTGTCATTGGGGTGGTACCAGTATAAAGGCAAACTGGTCAATCTTTGTACCTTTTCTGAGAGTGTATAGGTTTAAAAAAGTTTAGCAGCTGGTCTGGTCTTGCACATTAAAGCTGTAAAACTAATTTTGCTGCTCTGTCAAGTCAAGCTGGACTGAAGTTTGTACTCCTTGTCTGTGTTCAATTAGACAAAAGGCACAAATGAGTAATGAATCATTCCAAGTAATTCTATACAAACACAGGTTTTATTTGTCTCTTAAATACAGTGCAATACTCAAGATAAGTCAAGTCACGTGGGGCAAATCAGCATTTTATAACAGGCATAAAAATAGGAGAAAGATTTAGTTCTAAATATAAGGGGGTTATCTGTGTAAAGTTACTCATTGACTGAGTCCTGTTTATTTTGGATCCCAAAAGTGGCATGAAACTCAGCTGTGTCTACTTCTATAGTTTCACACACTTTCATTAGAAAATGCTAAACACCATATTTCCTATTGTGTAATTCCTATTGTGTAATCAGTTTCATGTTAGTTATTTGTATGAAAAATACTATTCAGACAAAAGGAACTGTCATGGATTTATTTATTTTCCTAAAACATTACTTTTTATTATTATTTGACATTATTTTCAGTCTACAGGTAAGATGAATCTGATGTAAGTTCAGTTAATTGCTGTTACGGTTGTAGCTGTCAACAGCACAAATCTGCACTACACCCAGGATTGTGTCACACAAACGTATAAAAACAAAAACAATAATAAACTCGAATCTAGTTAGATTTACAGTTATGAACACTGAACATGTGCAGACTTTTGACTGATAATAGCATTGCTTTCTTGACTACTAAGACAACAGATTTCCAATTGTAGAAACTGAATGTTGAAATTTGAAACTATAATTGCAGTAATTGCTTGGTCAACTTAATTGCAGTAATTGCTGTTTTTCCTCATCTTTTATTCTTTCATTTGCTCAGGCTTTGTCAGGGTTTTCTTTCCACTTCAGGTGCTAAGTCTTTCTTTATCCTTTTCCCAACCCAAGCATTAGCCCGTGTCTCTGACGCTGAGATCAAGTCTCTGTCTGAGACGCTGTACAAGTTAGACCATAACAGGGCCACAGCCTCAGAGCTGGTTATTGATCCTCAGACACTGATCTCTTCATCTGAGACCGGCTCCGGGAATGACCACTCATCTCGCCCGTAAGACACAGACTGCACACACAGATATCCACATACAGTATTTACATGCATGTTATTATTCCAGTGCTCTCTTTCTCTCTTAGATTGTTCAAGCAAGTGAGTAGTACTTTGCTCTCCAAGCCCACATATAAAGCTCTGCTGAATCTATTAGACAACTATAGAAGGGTGACAGGGGAAGCGGAGGATGTGCCCTCACAGGAAGTGCAGGAGCAGGACACTTTCCTCCAACAGACCATGAACACTGATGTGGGCAGGGAGCTTTACAATTTCCTCCACTCTAAAGGTACAGTATGTGTGACCACAAAACTCTTCTTCTGAATTTTAGTGACCTCGATGTGAAAAACATGTGATTTTACACATTTTAGTATTTATTAAATACTATTTAAAGAATTACCATTCAAAGGTTTGGGGTCAGTATAATTTTGAAAGAAATTAAAAGTTTTATCTAGAAAGGATACCATTTCAACCGGAGCTAATTAGCATATTAGAATGATTTCTGAAAGATCATGTGACATTGAAGACTGGAGTAATGTCTGCTAAAACATCAGCTTTGCTATCACAGGAATAAAGTATATTTTAAAATATATTAAAATAGGAAAGAGCTTTTGAATTGTAATAATATTCCACAATATTAGTTTTTTGATCAAATAGCCATGGTGAGCATGAGAGTTTACCGAGTACTATTATTTGTACCACAAAGTTATTAAAATGCAAATTATGCAAAATATTTGAATTTAAACCGCTGGTTTCCAGGTATATACTCATCACAGAGTGAGTTTATCCAGGATCTGAAGATGATGTGGTTTGGTCTTTACTCTCGATCCAGTGGCAAACTGGACTCCAGCGGGTTTGAGCACATCTTTGCAGGTCAGTCTGTGCGTGTGACCACGTGTGATTCGCTGTCAAACTGCTTTTTATCTCTCTTTGGCTGACATGTATTGTGTCAACAGGGGAAATTAAGAAAGGAAAGGTGTCTGGTTTCCACAACTGGCTGCAGTTTTATCTGAATGAGAAACAGGGACTCCTGAATTACTACAGCCACAGTTTTAATGGCCCTGTGAGTACTACTGAGCATGTGAATCAAAACAAATCAGTGCTAGTACAACATGTATTTTAAAAGTCTGGATGTCTACTTGTATTACACGTTTTGATATAGTAAAAGCCAAGTTTCTCCTCTCTCTCAGTGGACCACATATCCTGATGTATTGGGAATGCAGTTTGAATGGGATGGCTATTTCAAAGAGGTTGGTTCTTCCATTATTGGCTCTAGTCCTGAATTTGATCTGGCTATCTACAGTCTCTGCTACATCACCCGCCCTGGCCAGAAGTAAGTTGTCGGGTTTTGTTGTCTGCATATGCATATTTATTCCTCCATCCGGCCATTCATCAAATGAATCTCATTTTGTTTATATGAGTAAATCAAATTTATATACTCATATGTTTATCTGTATTCTCAGGTGTTATGTGAGTCTGGGAGGAAACACTCTGGGCATTCAGACCTATACATGGGACAACAGCAGCTATGGGGATGGAAAGAAGTACATTGCCTCTGCTTACCCTGCCACACCATGATTCCCTGTCATCTGAACATCAGTATCAACAGACTCACAACCAAAACAACTCATATGTAATCTTCATATTTTCTTGGTTGTTGATGTTGGACCAAATAAAACACAAGAATAGAAAAACACCCTTCCTGTTTGTATTTTTAATAATACATAATAATATTCTTTCACACTCTCATTAGCTACAACTGTCAAAAGTGTACACATCTATTAGTCTGTTATTAAGCAAACTTGTAGGTCACGTTTTGTTTTTTGTTTTCACATTTTTAAATTTGATTTAGAACTATTTTCCAATAATTCAGGATAGAATCACATTCTGTAATTATACAAAAAAATAAAAGAATATAAATAAAAAACAACAAACTCTTACAAATGGCTTTATTTTCATAAAATACAAAATCCTTCTAGATTTCAAGTGTATGACAGTGATAGACCTGATGTTTGAGGTTATGGATCAGCATCAGCGGCGCAGCGGAAGCCCAGATTAGAGGCAGAACTGTCCGGAGTATTTTGACTACGGGCTGCACACCTGTATCTGTAGCAGTAAGACTACAGAGAGAGAGAAAAATGTGTTAACATGCATGCAAACAAGTTGTATAAAAGCTTACAGATGGAGGTTGTATTTTCCTCTTAGGTGCATATATATGTGGTGTATGTATTAGGCATATATATAATATGTGCATACTAGCTTTACACTACTGTTCAACACTTTGGAGTTGGCAAGATAGGTTTTAGAAGTCTGTTATGTTCACCAATGCTGCTTTTATTTGATAAAAGTATAGCAAATAACTTTTTTCTATTTTAATAGATTTTAAAATAAAATTTCTTCCTCTGATGGCAAAGCAGAATTTTCAGAAGCCATTACTCCAGTCTTCAGCGTCACATGAGCTTCAAAAATCATTCTATTACGCTGATTTGCTGCCTAAACATCAATCATTCCAATCAATGTTGAAAGCAGTTTTGTGGTTTAATAATTTTGTGTAAACCATTATACACTTTTTCAGGATTCCTTTATGAATAGAAAGATTAAAAGAGCAGCATTTATTTAAAATAGAAATATTTTGTAACTACTGTCAGTTTTGATCAACTGAATCCTTTTTGCTAAATAGAATTTTTTTTACTTTTGACAATGTTAACTAACATACAATATCCCACCCCTCAATAACCCTGATGTACCTATGTCAGTCATACATTAGATGGCTTTGTGTATGTTTTACCTTGTGGCACATGTAGGATCCTCCTTTCTTGACTCTGTCTGTCCCTGTTTCTGGTCCTTTCTATGAAAGGAGTCATAAGGGTAAGGGTTTAACATATGAACAGCCTTATATGCATAGATGAAAGACCTTTAATTTATGGATGTGTGAACCGTTCACTCATATTAATCTTACAGGGTTGTGCTTGTCTTCTGTAGAGTGATGCACGTTCCACCAGTCCGCCGTCCACTCCCATGCGTTTCCCACCATGTCATACAGCCCAAAGCCATTGGCAGGAAATGACATCACCTGCCCAAAACAATTAGTCAGTGTTCAGTAATAGCTCCTGTCTAAATTTAAAACCCAGTATACATGTAAATCAGGATGAAGGGCTACTTTGTGTTACCGGTGATGTGTTAGCATAGCCGTCCTCTGCTGTGTTGTGGTTAGGGAAATCTCCTTGCCACAGGTTAGCATAGTGCTGCCCTCTGGGCATTAGTTTATTTCCCCATGGGTACAGCCTAACAAGAGCGACAGAGAAAGAATATGTTAAAAAGCCATTAAAATGGACAAACAATGAACAAAACACAGAAACAAACACACCTATCTTGCAGTCCTCCTCTACAGGCCAACTCCCACTCAGCTTCAGTAGGAAGTCTGCGTTTAGCCCAGTGACAGTACGCCTGTGCATCACTCCATGATACATGCAGCACAGGGTGATTCATCCTAGATAAAAACACAGAGATTGTTTGATATTATGACTTCTAAACAGATGTATGACTTATAAACATATCATCTGATTGTACAGTATTATTAGTGACGCATAACAATCATTCAGTACTTGCTCATGTGCTATTACATTTTTTGTGTATGTATTTATTTACCTGTGCTCTATGGTTGAATCTGGTCCTTCTGGGTGTCTCCAGTCCGCACCTTTCACTGGTGACCACCAAGGAGCTGCAGCCACCTACTGACCATAATTATACATTAACAAAGTGAAGTGCAGTTTATTTATTTATATATGCACGTCCTGTCTATTTTGGCTATATTTGGAGATTAATATCTCAAAGTTCTGAGTTCATGCAGGGACAAAGAGACAGGCTCATTACTTGACTATATTTGTACTTCATTTTTAACATTTCCAGTCTTTCCAAGACATTCTGTTCCTTGGCCCCCTCTTGAATTCATTTCTATTCAGTGTTACCCGCAAACAGGATGACAGGACATTTTTTTCAACATTTAGGTGAATTTATTTGATCAAAATTACTGTACAAAACTCTAATTTTGTGAAATATTATTACAGTTTAAAGGATTTTTTTCTATTTTAATATATTTCAGAAAATCGCAGAAAACCCGTTTTCAACATTAATAATAATAGGAACCATTAATATATGAGCACCAATAACAGTTAAGCATTAGAACAATTTCTTAAGGATCATGTAACACTGAAGTCTGAAGTAAATTGTAGTGTAGTGTACAAATATGTAGGGAAAATGTACAGCCAGCAGCAAGTTGGTCATTATTGCAAAATGAAAGAAAGAAAGAATATTTAAATATTTTATTCCCAATACTAAACTAAAAATATAGTTAATAGCTTCATTAACAGAAGAATTCAGATGTATGTGTACATGTTTCTCACCGCACGTGACAGAGTGCTCTTCACCTCTCCACTCAGCAGTCTCTCAAAAACAAAGGAGTCTCCAAAACGCTCAGCCTGTAGACACAGGTAGCTGATTGAGCGAGTATGTATATTGATTATCTGTCTTATGGCCCAGTAAACGGTTGTTATTTACCTCTGTGATGTATCCCGTCTGGTTGGTGAAGTGTTGGAACTGCTGGTTTGTGACTTCATGCACTTCAATGTGAAAAGGGTCCAGCCTCACGCTCCTCTGTGGCCCCTCTCCATCCGGTGGTATTCCTGGGTCATCCGTTCCCATCATAAACCAACCTCCCTGCAGCAGCACCAGCTACACACACGACATTCAGATGTCTTAAAACAATAATTTATCAAAAAATAAAAATATGCATTCATCATCATATATTTTCAAACTTATATGTCCTTCTTTCTTCCATGAAAAGTGATTTATAGGAGAATGTCTATGTTGTCCGTATAACCCAGCCGGCATTTCAACGTTGAAACAACGTCAGGTACCATGATTGAATCAACGGTGAATTACCTTTCGATTTTGCAAAACGGATCAACGTTGATATTGTGACGTCGTTTCACCGCGGAACTAACAACGTTGATTCACCGTTGAAATCGCGACGTTGTTTCACTCTTACCTTTAGGGTTATGGTCTTTTGTCGACGTTGAATCAACGTTGAATTACCTTTCGATTTTGCAAAACGGATCAACGTTGATATTGTGACCCTGTTTCACCGGCGTACCTTTCAACGGTCGATCGTCGTTAAATTTCCAAGCAAGCATTCAATTTGGAAATTGTTAATATTGCAATTTAGCTGAAACGTCAACACTGAGATGTAAACTATGATTTTCGGCGCATATTTCGTGTTTTCAGTAACTAATAAAACTTGCTGTACATCAATCGGACGGCATTAAAAAAAAACAAAAAAAAAACATTCTAACAATTAGATGTCCATAAATCTGCAGTGATGAGATGCCTCATTTTCTAAAGAAAAACTTTTGAACAATTATGCCAAATGGAAAAATAATTTTCTTAGAATTTAAATATACAGTATATAGTAACACTTTCACAGAATTTCTTGAGAAAATTCTCAGTCAACAACAAAGCACTTTATTAAAGGTTTAATGATATATCAATGCAGAGAGGAAAAGCTTTTCATTCTAATTTCATACACACTGCAAAGATTCACACAATATATATAAATAAATAATTATCAATATAGTTTGGAAGCTTGCTCAAGTCTGTTTGACCAAAAATACATAAACCATCCCATACAGAAGTCACATAGATCGAAATATATTTTTAATAACTATATTTTGATATATTTAAATATCTTAAATTCAAATAGAAGAAAATATATTTTATACAATATATGTAAATATATTTTGAAATATATATTAAAAATATATTTAAATATTTGATTTTGGCCACTTTTTAATATTTTTCACATATATTCAATAAATATTTTTTATCGGAAATATTTACATATAATTATTTCCTTTATATGTAAATACATTTAGATATCAGTCTATGTAAATATATTAATTTGAAATATTTGTCCATATATTAATTTCTAATATTTGTTAACATATTAGATTTCTGTACATGCTTCATAGAATATATTCCCGTTTACTCAAACTATATGTAACTAAATTAAATCTCCACACATGTAAATGTTTTCATTATCGAGATTATAATTTGCCCCTTCATAATAAATAGAATACAAACATCATTTGGACACTGAAAAACTCTCCAGACAATGTAACTTAAAAACAGCGACAATATAAACTGACTTTATATTAATAAGAGTACATTTATCAACACCAGTTCAGCATGAACCAACAAAATTATGAATGCTTATGATGTGTCTGGCACATAAATGAAAGATTATCCTTCTGTAAGCATCCAGGGTCAAAATATTATGCACAAATATGCAAGTCTTAGTAGGCATTCAACACACTGTATTTAAATATTTAAGATCCATCATTAACAATGTACAATTTCTCAACTAATCACATTCTCCTCTATTCAACCAATCAAATTGGTGTTTGGTAAAGAGTTTTTGGCTCAAAGTCTGCATTTAAAGTCACACCAGAGGTGTTCAGCTTGGATTAGGACTTGGCTTTCTGCAGACCAGTCAAGTTCTTCCACACTGACTCAATCAATCATTTCTTTTTGAACCTTGCCTTATACACAGAGGCATTGTCATGTTAGAATAGAAAAGGGTCCTGTCCAAACTGTTGCTTTAAAATTAGAAGCACACAATTCCCTAGAATATCATTATGTGCTTAAACATTAAGATTTGTACTCATGGAAATTGCTAAAGTAGTCAAACCTGTTCATTAGAAGGGGGTGACCCAATACTTTTGGCAATATAGTGTATACATATATATATATATGAAGAGTTCAGATGCAAAAGCCTCTAAGTCTCATATCAAGCTGCTATGTTTAGGTTCAGTTATTTTACTCTAATGGCAATATATAGGTCATTTTCTATGCAATTAAAATGAAATAACTGAACATAAATTTAGGAGCTTGAGAAAAATGCTCATTTTAGAAGAAAATTTCAGATGGCATTTAGAGGCTTTTTTATATATATATATGATAGAGTTTTCATTATATCTAAAAATCAGGTAATATCTACATGCACCTAACTCTAAAGAGAACACATAATATGCTGGTGACAGCAGTCCTTGTGAGTGAGAAGTTTGGTGTGGAGGGTGGATCCGGAGCTGAATTCTGTCCAGGTTGTCACAACATCTCTTGATTTTCTGTCTTCACAAAAAGCCTGAAACACAAGTCAAATATTAACAATAATTGTTATGAATGTAATGTGAAGCTTTTACATTCACAACGATTGATCTTGGTGGTGAAGTGTGCAGAAAATTCTGCCGGACTGAAATTTAGTCTTTGGTGAACAGTTTTCAAGAGTGCAAATAAGATTTTAAGTTTTAACATTAGAACCGCCACGGGGTAAATTTGACCTGTGGCTGTTTTTCAAATGTACATAACAGATTTTCAACAAAACATTCAAGTCTTCCAAAGTTTATTGGCGGTGTTCTATTATTCAAATTATTTTTTTATTATCATCTGTGTCTCATTTTGAATTATGTTGTACCTCTCTGGTTGTAGTGTCCTCATGCAGTGTTAAACGAGATGGCCTTGTAAGACATACAGGACTCCAAAAATATTTTACATTTATTTGATATATTTTTTAACATCTGATAAACTTTTGAATGTTTGAGGTTTTACTTACTAGTCAGATGCTCATAGTGTCTTGGAGATGTTCTTCTGACAAGAGGTCCCCTCCAACTCTGCTGCACGGCCATCAGCATGGAAGACTATAGGAACATAAGCAATCTGTCACAGAGCCAACAATAGTATACAATGTCAGGTTTATTAGAAATAAACTACGGCAGGGGTGAAATGCAGAAATGAGAGAGAATAATAGAACATACAAAAAAATCTTAAGAAACGAAGATGTATGTTTTTAGGTTTTAAAGATGCATGATTATATAGGTGAAATATATTGGGAAAAATGCATATGAAGTTATTTAATATGCTTTCTCAGATCGCCTATGTTTCCAATATATCTATCAGCAGCATTCGAGGGATTTTTCTGACACTCCTAAAATCACAGTACAATTTTTATCAATATTTGTCTACAATGAAAGATAAAAATGTGTTTGAAATAACGTTAGCTTCAGCCCATTTTATTTCATGTAACGTTAACTTTAAGTTGATTAACAGAAGAGTGCATACTTTTAGGTTAAATTAATTAGCTTATTTCAATTCATCCATTAACAAATTGCCAGCAAAACATTTACAAAGCTATAAAAATCACTCATCTACACATAATCTGTGATTAAAATCCCAAACTTTCATAAATAACAGCTCAAATCTATAGCTAGCTTACCTCTTATAGTTAGCCTCTGGTTAGCTCACGGTTGTGATGGTAACGGACTTTTTCCGATGACACTGAACCATTTCTGTAAAGTAAATATTCAACAGAAGCGTGTCAATTACATGTAAGAAAGTGTCAGGAACAGTTGTATGTATTATTTGTGTAATTTTAGGGACTAAACTTACCTGAAAGCAGTAAAAACAAGACGGAGATTTTTTGCTACTTGTCAGCTGAGTTGCCGGCCGGTTTCCATGGAAACTCCTTCCACTCCAGTTTAAAAGCGCCTCGAATGTTCAACGCGCGCGCCCATCAAACACATGAAAGTTACGCAGCGTTTACATAAATAGTACCAGTATCTATAATATAATAATAGCTTTAATGGTAAACGTTTTTTATACAATAGTTATAATTCAGGACCGACCTAGCAGTTTTATTGCGCACCAGCTCTCACTCAGAAAGACGGTCAGGATAACGGTCATATTTTCAAACTTAAAATGGCGCGCACAGTTTCATTGGCCAGTTTCATGAATGACAGCCAGATTAACCAATCATGATCAAAGCAAATAAGTTAAATAACCAATCGGAATTGTTTCAGCGTGGTAAGGAAGCGCAATGTGTTTAGTTTTATTGTTGTTGATAATAGTTATACCAGAAGGTTTCATGATAAAAATGTAAAATGATAATAAAATAATAATAACGATCTTAATAATAACTTAAAAGGCAGAAATTATTTATTCTGTTCCTACATTAAGTGATTCACATACAGATCTTGTAAAAAAAAAAAAAAAAAAAAAATCAAAGTTGATTTATAAGTGTTCTTATTACCCTTTTTCAACCGTTAAGCATTAAACATTGTTTCAACGTTGAAATACGAACTGACCTTATTTCAACCATATTTCAACGTTGAAGGTCGGTCATGTGCCGGCTGGGAATGAAAGTGAAAGGCTGTCAAGCGATATTTTCACCTTCAAGTACGTGTTCCACACAAAAAGCTATAATATGGTTTTACATGTAGAGAACTTAATTTAAATACAATATACTAACTTGACAGCCATCTATTTTATATATAGAGAGAGAGAGAGATTTAAAATTCTCCTGTATTTCACAAACAGTATTCAACAACACTTTACTCGCCGAGTGCATATGCAAACATAAGAGATAAATTGAACAAACCTACCTCACTGGGTATATCATGTTCTGTCTTGTGTGGACTTTCGTTTGCTGTTTTGGAGTATATCTTTGCATCATCGTGATGGTCCAGTTTATTTTCATCACTTACATCAACAGTAACATCCCTTTTCAGTCCCTGACAGCCACAATCCGTGCTCTTTGACTCCGACGACTGCTGTTCGAGCACGATGTCGCCTCCATTACTATGCACTGCTAAAATACAGAGAAATAAAACTACAGAACTGCTCAGTGTTGATGCCATAGCATGTGTCAGTTGTGCTCATGGTGAACTGCGCGTCCGGAAAGAGTCATGTGATCAGTCAGCTGACATGTGTAGCTTGCACGGAAATTTTCAGAAGTTTCCAATTCAAAAGCGCTCCGTTCCCATTCATTTCAGTTGCAGTTACTCGGCTGGCGAGTAACATTTGCTTTAGTCACCAACAACTGTGGCGAAATCGGTGACCTAGAGAAATCTTTGACAAGGTCGTAGCTACATTAAATGTTTGTGCGAGAACGCACATTATCTTGGGGAGTATTTTAAAGTGATGCTGAGAAACAGGTTCATTACATAAAGAAATTATCTTTTTAGACACACTGTCTAGGGCAGTGGTTCTCACTTCCAGCCCTGGGGGCCCCCTGCTCTGCACGTGCAAAATGTGCAGAGCAGGGGGGCCCCAAGACTGGAATTGAGAACCACCGGTCTAGGGTGCTGTTGCTTGCTTTTATTTCATTATTATAATTTTACTGTGTGTTCCATTACATCTGGAATTATTTTATTTTGGACTTAATTTATTTAGGACAGACTGTCAGTCACGCTCCTTAAATTAACTCGGTTTATGTCTAACCATCTCTGTTCTGTATTTTTAAAGCATTTTGGTCTGATTGCTCTGATGTGGACAGCTGCAGATAATCAGCAGGGCCATTAAATCTGACAAAATAGGAAGTTTTTCAAATGGCTTTTTTGTTTTTTTAGATTCATTATGGCCGGGATACTCGAATCTGGCTCGACAGATCCACTTTCGTGCAGAGTTTAGCTCTAACCCTAATCAAACACACCCGAGCATGCTAATCAATGTCTTCAGGATCATTAGAAAATCACAGGTGGGTGAGTTTGATTAGGGTTGGAGCTAAACTCTGCAGGAAAGTGGATCTCTCAAGCCAGGTTTGAGGATCACTGAATATGGCAATGTCTTAACTTCTCTGGTCCATAGAATGCATTTTTGATGTGAACAGCAACATTCACACAGAGAGTTCACCAAATCCGACAAGGCAGCATAACAGGTCACCGAAATCTGTTTCACTCAGAACGCATGTAAAGTTATTCACATTCACTCTGGTGATGTCTAAGCTTCTCTCTTCTATATTTTAGAAATCATTTTGGTCTGTTGTGAACTGCAACAGACTTATAGGGTCACAGGAAACGACAAGCAGCATAACCGCTTACTAAATCCTCTTAGCCCACTCTTTTTCACACAGAATGGATTAAATGTTATCCAAATTTACTTTGGTGGTGTTTAAACTTGTCTTCTGTATTTTAGAAGTAATTTTGGTCTGATGTGAACAGTTGCAGATATACAGCATGGTCATATAAACTGACAAAGCAGCACTTCAGGTTATCCAAATCTTTTTGCGCCATCTGTTTTACACAAAATGACTTTAATTGATATCTGAATTCACTCTAGTGATATCTAAACCCCCTGACCACAGAAATAGGGTAAACATAGGTTTATAGGCCTAGATATGCATCCATGCAAAATCTTAAGTCTTTTTTTTTTTAAATTGCATTGCAGACAGTATGGCAGGAGGACAAGCAAAAAAGAAGAGAAAGGGAAAGAAAGGAAGATGACAGTAAAATGGACTGTATATACACACACACACACACACACACACACACACACACACTCTTTTGCACAGAAATTGAGGGTGAAAATAGGATTACAGGCCTACTGTAGATATGTATCCATACAAAATCTTAACAGTCTTTAAAAAAAAAAAACTGCAAGCATACACACATACATGCACACAAAAGACACCAATGCACAGAAACACACACCTATACAACATGATCAGTTCATTTTTAATTGCATTGTTTAATTAAATATTCATTCAAATTTCAATTTAATTAAATACATTTATATGGTGTTGCTATGGCACACTAAAGACAATAGTGACAAATTACTGTTAACAGTAAAATGATTTAAGCTGAAATTACCTGTGTTGTTCTCTTCTTATATTGGCCCATTTTACCTGAATGTTGTGCCGTGGCTCAAGAAAGTACCTGCTGATACTCTAACTCTCATAATTTTAAAACTTTTATACTTTTTCACATTTAAAAAATGTGAAAAAATCAAGTCACATCAAAAATTTAAATATATTTAAGAGACCCACTAATTTATAAGAATATCATTATCTCATGCATAGCTTATTTGATGGTATAATCAGTCATTTACCAAAATGTGGCAAATTTAGCTGACTTCACCCTACCTTTGCATACAGGTAATTAAAGTAGAATTGCTTATGATTTAGGTTGCATTAAGTCATTTTAATGAAACATGCACAAAATTTAAAACGGCAGTGGGGTCACACAGCCATAAGTAGCACAGGTATATTTGTAGCAATAGCCAACAATACACTGTATGGGTCAAAAGTATCGATTTTTCTTTTATGCCAAAAATCATTGGGATATTAAGTAAAGATCATGTTCCATGAAGATACCATACCGTAGGGTAGGCTGAGTACATTTGAGACATGTACAGTTGAAGCACCTTAAATAACTTGCGTACACAAGAACCCCGAGTTGTTCCATTTTAGCCCCACAGATGTGTGTATTAGTGTTCTCTTTGATCGTGGGAAATTTGAAATGTGTGCGTCTTTCCACTCCGAAGATTTCAGCAAAAGTTTTTTTTCCAAGGTGAGATTTTCATTTCACCATGTCCCTTCCACAATCAATAGCTTATTACTCTTTTATGATTATTAAACGTAACATATATCATTGCAAACGTTACTCTGTGCTCTAAAAATAGACATATTTCATGATACTGGGTATGTATATTGTTATTTTTACTGTTATGTTTACATTTGTACTGTTTGCCATATATTTTGCAGTGTTAAATATTTGTTCCTGTTTTGTTTAACTGAATCTGAATTAAATAAAGCGAATAAATAAATTTATTTTTAAACTGTAATTATTTTAAACTGTAATTTTGTAATTTATTACATTTGCTATAAATGGTTAGCCAGCTTTAGAGCATTAAATGTTTATGAGCTAATTGTGGAAAATATAAACTATTTATGGCTATTATCAATTCATGATATTTTAGTACACAAGCAAAATAAATATCATGTGAAAAAATGACTTCATTTCTGCATCTAGTTTTTGAATAGTGATGAAAAAAGCAGAAAGTGTCTCTACTGTGCTCAGTCTACCCTGTTTCCTACTGTAAATGTATGTAAATTTATCAGAACTTCATTTTTGATTAGTAATATGCATTGCTAACAACTTAATTTGGACAACTTTAAAGGCAAATTTCTCAATATTTGATATCTCAAGATTCCAGATTTTCAAATAGTTGTATCTCGGTCAAATATTGTCCTAACAAACCATACATCAATGGAAAGTTTATTTATTCAGCTTTCAGATGATGAATAAATCTCAATTTAAAAAATTTACCTTTATGACCTATATTTCAAAATTTGTTACATCACTTGCTTATCACCCCTACACATTTTTGCATATTTTGTCTTTAAATAAACACAGTTTCTCTATAGTCTCTATAGAACCTTCACAAGAAAACAAAATTATTTAGTCGAATGAAAGGGAAATTCTGGGTCTTGTAGTTCTTGAATATGGCAGAATATTGAAATAAGCGTGGCGTAGCACAACTGAAACACAGTTTCCCAGAATCCCGTCGCACTGCACTGTTGACAGAGTCACTCGGCGAGCCGAAAAGAGACGAACATCGGGGCGATGGACCCGACCGCTGCTGGACTCTATGAGGAGTCGGGATAATAACTTTCTCAAACTGAGGACGAAACGTTTGGGAAAATACCGCGGACACTTTTGCTCCAACTTCGTCGGAAAGAGGTAAGAGAGAGACTACACAAGAATAAATGGACTACTAAGAGTTTTGTTCATGAATTATGATTAATTACATATTTATCTTATCTGCGGGAGAGCATCGCGCGCCCTGCTGAACCCGCCCCTAGGTTACAAAAACTGCCCTGAGAAACTCGCATATAGAAGGAGAAAAAATGATACAAACTCAACGAGGAAGACAAAAGTGTGTCATTTGGCCGGCGCTGATGTTTTATATTGTTTAACGCAATAATCCACAACAATGTTAAGATGAAATCAAGAAGAGGTCTGGTTCCGTTAGTTTAATCGCATTTAGGACACGCAGTTCATAAAATGACTTTCCTTTTCACAATTGCGTTTGCAGGATAAAGTTAGTGTGTACATGCCTGGTCTCATTTCTGTCTTTTTCGTTTTGACATTGTTGACAAGGGTAGAAAATTGAATTAGTTTCTGTTGTCAAGACGGACGATCTGCTGATGCTCAACTTCAGGAGATAAGATGGGACAGAAACTGCATTACGCTTGCAACAGCATCAGATGAAGCTGCAATAAGTACATATATATTTTTTTCATTTTCATGTAATAACAAAGAACAGTTTTTGTATGCTTTTTGCTTTGTAGGTAGAAAGAAATTCTCATGCAAATCCCTCCTCCGCACACAACTCTCTCTCTCTCTCTCTCTCTCTCTCTCTCTCTCTGCCTGTATATTAACGGTTTGGTTGGCTAATCATTTGTTAATCAAATCTAGTAGTAACAGGAAGAATCTGATGATACATTCGTCAATGGAGTTACATGGAACTGACAGTATAGTATGCTCACAAATCCTGTTTCTTTTTGTCATACATCAAACCTATTTCTTATCAGGTGTATCTTATTTCCATGTCTTCATGTCTTAATATGTTGGATAAACCACAATTTTTAAAGTGAACAAAGGGATGATTGAGCTAGTATGGTATTTAAGTTTGAAAATGTGTGATACAACCATTTACAGAAATACTATGAGAATAAATAATACAGTATTTATTTTTGAAGAATTACTTTATTAAAAAAGAATAAGTACTTTTAGATAACAAATTCATATTAGTATTATTATTTAGCACTTAGCTTCAAAGGAGTTGGCTGTTTTGAGATATTTTAAATGGAATCCATTTTATTTTATATGCATTCAAATTTATTTTAGTATGTTGGTACAGTATGCCAGCTGCAAATTTGACACTGAATGTTTATTTTTAGTATGGTATTCCAATGCACTGGACTGGGAATGAGTGTCCAGCCAGTTAAGTTAATAAATAACTTGCCAACTTGTAATTTGCCACCTTCTGGTTATCAAAACTCAGTGGAGGAATGAGTTTTTGGGTTAAACTGAATTGGAAAAGTAATAATATCAATTGATGGATGGATTCACCTTAAACTATAATAATAGTAGAATGAAGATGCAGCAGTCAGTTTTAGAGTCCTCAACTTGTTTGTCTTTCTTCATATCATGGGTTACCAATGATTGAATATTTGATATCACATGTTGTTATTTAGTTCATGCATTGGGCCACTTGTGGTTTTAATCCAATTATGCGGTCTTTGAAGACATCAAATTGGTTTAGACATGAATATTCTTCCTTTGTTTTTGTGAAAACATTCTGTTTAAAAAGCTCTGCAGAGATTTTATTTGTTTATATATGTTCTGTTTTTGTATTATGTGCTATAGTGAATGACACTTCTAACCACACATCACACATATATGTTGCTTTACTCTAGTATAGCTATAGGTCTATTTATGATTAGAGTTGCTGTTAGGCTTGTTTGTTTAATGATAAACCTGCACACAGACCTTGTCATGACCTCTGACCTCTGCAGGTGGTGGAGTGGTTGCCATGGTGGATAAAATGTCAAGTTTCCTGCACATTGGGGATGTTTGCTCCCTTTATGCTGAAGGCTCTACCAGTGGCTTCATAAGCACTCTGGGGTGAGTTGATTGACACACTGTTATCATATAATGCTTTGAAATAGCATGTTCATAAACTTTAATTGAAAGCGGATTAGCGGATATTGAGCAGGACACTTCAAATGAATTTGTTCCAAGAGTGATTATTACAGCAAATAAATGATTAACAAGCAGAACCAGCTCATTTTGTTAGAGGTCCACATACTCTTTTTCCATAAACTTCTCAACATTAACCCCCCTCTGTTTTTTTTTTTTGCTGACAAAAATCTTAAAGGAATACTTAACCCCAAAAAAAGTGGCATTATTTACTCACCCTCGTGTTTTTGGAAACTTGTTTTTGGATTTTCTTTCTTTCATGGAACACAAAAGGAGATGTTTAGCAGAGTGTGTAAGTAAGATTTTAAAGCAAGCCTTTCAGTGAAAAACTACATATTTTTGACCCCCTTCATCAAACAAACCTATGATAAGGCTTTAATATAGTGTACGAGTCAAATGGAGCATCAGTCTCCATTTACTGTAAAAACATCAACTAGCACAAAATAATTCTCCTGTTGTGTTTCTTTGGAAGAAACCAAGGTAATACAGGTTTGGATGAGTAGATTTTCACAGATTTTGAATATTTTGGGTGATCTAACCCTTTGAAGATCAAGATGACATAAAGTTGGCTGTGGGTGAATGCTAATCTTTGATGTGTAGATAAGAATAGCCAGCTGTCAGCAGTTTAACCCTGTGTATGTGTGTGTGTGTGTGTGTGTCTGTGTTTTTGGCTGACTGGTCGTGGAATTTGGACTATGTCCAGTAAGCTGCTGCTTTGGGCCAAAAAAGGCTAAATACAGGCACACACTCACAAGTGCACACCATTATTTACTCACTCAAATGCGCAGATGCACAGTTAAACCAAAAGTACAAACATCTATAGAGTAACACTCTTGTTTGTTTCTTTCAATCAGGTTGGTTGACGACCGATGTGTTGTCCAACCAGATGCAGGGGACCTGAACAACCCACCCAAGAAGTTCAGGGGTGAGCAGTTTTTGTGTGTGTGTGTGTGTGTGTGTTTGTGTGGATGTTACGCTGGTTTATTTTCAGTTAAGACAGGAAGTTCAGTTACTTAAACTGGGCTTTGAAGTCAAAGGTCACACATACCCTAGAGAAAAGTTTATCATTTCCATGAAAACCACTTAATTTAGCAAGTCATCTTTCATTCTTTGGAAATAATTTACCATTGTAGTCCAAAGCTTGTATTGTATTATTGTCAAACAAATGAATGAACGCATAAATCAGTATCAAACAGTCTGATCTCATTTCTATGGACGTTTACTTTACTGTGGAAATTGTTACCAACACAGGAAGTGCAGATCTGCTTAGTTAAAGGACTTGAAAAATGATTGTACTTCAAAGGCTGCTCACAAGATTGTGTGTGGTTGAGGCTGACTGCTCTCTAAACTCCCCACTCACTCAAAATGCATCTGCTGGTGACACTGAGAAGCTACATCAGGAGTAGTTGTACAATACCGATGTACAATACATTTATACATCGGTGTATGCTAGTTTTCATCACTAGTTGGCTACTGAATATTAAAGGAATAGTTTGTCCCATAATGAAAATCCTGTGATAAATTTCTCATCCTCAAGTTGCTCAAAACACATGATTTTATTTCTTCTATGGGATCTTTGGAAGTTCACGCTGCTCTTTTCCATACAACACTAAACTAAAACTATCAAAGTACTAGATTTTACACTATATTCCATGTCCTCTTAAGCTATCCACCTTAGTTTTTAATGCAGAAGTTAGCCGTATTCTGTGAATGGGCGAGACTTCCAGTTCATTAGCTGTAGGGAAATAACGAGAAGAATAACAAGGTGCAGTAAACTAAAACTGTTAGCACTACAAGCCAGTGTGTTCATAATTAAGATTATACATTAAAATAATATGGTAAGACACACCGGTTTGCAATATCAAGAAGCTGCTCCCGCTCTTACGGGAAAAATAAGGTTAATACAATTTGATTTATGAGGAAAAGACAGAAATTAAAGTCAGTATTAATTGTTATTCATCCTCTCCATCACAGCTCTCTTAAATGTTATACTGACTTGTGTATATACAAACCTCACATCATGAAATGCACTTGAATATTCAAGTGCAATTTGGGGTCGGTATGATTTTTGAAGGAAGTCTAATATGCTCATTAGGCTGCATTTATTTGATTAAAACAGAAAAAACAATAATACGGTCAAACTTTATCACAATTTAAAATAACTTTTTTAAAATATATTTAAAAATGTAATTTATTTAATAATAAATTAATTTCTGTTTTTCTATTTTGAGTATAATACCTTTAACATTGATCGATTTCTCTATCGAATGCATTTAGCTCAATTTCTCAACCCTACTGATAAATACAGCCTGCACAATGTGCTTGAGTCTGTGATGAAGGGAGGGAGAGAAAGAGAGATTATTGTCTGTTGGTCAGTGGGCCCCAGTAGAGAGGAATGCGTACTATTTCCTTCAAATATAAACACACACCAAAGCAAAATGGAAGAATGTGATGGTTTCTTTTTCTATTGTTATAATTTCATGAATATATTTCTTTAGTTTGGGTATGCATTCAGTTCAAATTTAAGATTGGCTTCTGGCAAATGATAAATGAGCAACATAGCATTGAAGAAGGGACCTGAGCTATATCATAGTGACCTGGTGTGAGGAATCTTTTAACTTAAACCAGTAACAGTAAGCAACACCCTGGCAACCACCCATAACACCATTGTGAGCATTGTAGCAGCAACTTTTCACTCAGGAAAATTTCTTTGTAATCGGACACTCCTAAACACTGTTGTTTTTATGTGGGAGTGTGTTCTACATTCCTTCAATGACCCCAGAGCTTTTTGGTGTTTTATCAGCCCAATCTCCAGAAACTGGAAACAGAGACCAGATTCTCTCTCTCTCTCTCTCTCTCTCTCTATCTCTCTCTCTCTCTGTCAGTCTGTCTATCTTTGACTCCCCCTCTCTCCTTATTTGGTAAGACTGGAGTTCTGCTGGAAAGAAGAAGTGCATTTTCACTTTTATGCCTGTAGCTCTTTTCTTATCACTTTTGAAAATACCCTCAGTGTGTGTTTTCAGTCATGTTACATCCTCCTGAATTCACGCTAATTTTTTAAAATGAAGTTCTGTTGAAAATATTAGAGAAGGTTTTTTGCATCTGATAGGCCTAGTCCTTTTTTAACAGTTATGCACATGTACGCTCAAACCACACAGACACAGAGTTTACATACTGATTTTCATACTGATTTCCTTCCTTACCATTTATGATCATGTCCTCATCAGCAGGTTTTGAAAGCTATGTGTGTCTGAAATACAGTGAATGAGTGTATGAGAGGTGTTCTATATGTCTGTGCTGGGATGAAATGTATGTTCCTTTTCTCTCTCTCTCTCTCTCTCTCTCTCTCTCTCTCTCTCTAGACTGTCTATTCAGACTGTGTCCAATGAACAGATACTCGGCACAGAAACAGTTCTGGAAAGCTGCCAAACCTGGAGGAAACAGCACCACAGATACTGTTCTGCTCAACAAACTCCATGTGAGTGCGAAACTTAGTCTTTCCCGAAGCGTGAGCTGTTTGTTTATATTAATATAGGGAATTCCACTCGCTGCTTCAGAATAACACTGCCCATAATGCTGGTCTAGAATTAGTATCCACACCTCAAATGATTGTCTGATGGCGACCCATAAACATACAGAGTTCCAAACCCATTAGTAACAACTATCCTGAGCTGCAATGTTAAGTTCAAAATGAATTGGTGGCAGTGACAGATGATTTCTTCCATATTGTGATGTACATCCAAATGAAACAGATGACCAAATAGAAAAAAATGTTGGGTGGGGACTTGGTTCTCTCCATCAGTTTTTAACTAGATGGAGACCATTCAACTGAATGTGAGCTTGAAGTTGATTGTAAGAAAGGGGTGGGTTTTAAGCAGACTAAATTATCGGAGAAGTCCAGCGTATATCAGCAGACAGTACTTTTTTGGGGGCCTGTCACAAGATTCAGTTATGACATTTTGCTTAGGAATTCGTGAGGTCCAAAAAAACAAAAAAACTTTAAAGACAGCAAACATGGAAAAATAAAAGTTCATTTCCAAGAACAGGAACTGGTAAACATTAAAGAATTTTGATTTATGTGTTTTATTTCATGAGAATATACTGCAATTTGTGAATGGCTGTCAATGGAGAAAGCAGAGGCTAACAGGGCCTGCTAACCTACCAAAACTTATTTACTCTTGAGAAATTAAACATTTCCTTAGATCACTGGAAACTTCATCTTACATTGTTTGCTGTATTTATGCACAAAGAAAATTTATTGGATTAATTCGTATCTAGTAAATTATGGTTGCATCAAAAACAAGTTCATCCAAGAATGTAAAATATTCCTTTAAAAATTCTTCAATGTCCTCATTTAAATCAATCCGCGTTTATTATTTTAGTTGCCTTCCATGCTTATAAAAACAAATCATGCTTAATTCAGTTGGATAATGATCAAGTTGATGCAAGTTATTTATGTGATTGTTTGGCTAAATTAGCCAACCTCCTAGACTTCGTGGCTTCAGCCTGCAGTTGGTTCACTCTGCTTATGACCTTATATATACACAGAATGAAGAAAAGTTATTGACAATTAAAAGAAGATGTGCTTGTGAAGAATGCTCTGTGGGCCATCTGAACAATGTTACAAGACGTCATTAAAGAGAGCAAAGTTTGTTTATTACTCAACAGCCTCTTTTTTGGAGGACGGTTCAGCATGTTCAGTATATTTATCAACTTCTCTGAAGCTCTCTTAGATGTTCTGAAAAGCAATCGTCACTGCACATGCTTGCGTGGGTTTCTGGTGTTCATGTGGGAAATTCAGGTTTGAGCCTGGCCTGCAACATGTCAAGATCACAATTTTTACATTTTTCTCTAATTCTTTTATTTCTCACTTTTTTTTTAGCATGCTGCTGATTTAGAGAAGAAACAAAATGAATCAGAGAACAAAAAGCTTTTAGGAACAGTCATTCAGTATGGCAATGTCATCCAGGTAAATCCTTCACAAACACATGAGCACAATATTACTTTAGATAATATTTAAATTGCCTGTGTAATACAGAACGTTTAATATGTAGAAATTCAGACTATTTACCTGTCAAATGAATTGTGTAATTGTTCACGCACATTTGCAGCTTCTCCATTTGAAGAGTAATAAGTATCTGACTGTAAATAAGCGTTTACCGGCTCTTCTTGAGAAGAACGCCATGCGTGTAACTCTGGACGCTGCAGGGAATGAAGGCTCGTGGTTCTACATCCAACCCTTCTATAAGCTTCGCTCTATTGGAGACAATGTAAGTATATCAAAACAGCCTCTCTAATTCATTGGGCAGTCCTGCATCTTGCACTTACATAAACACCCATTAGAGTTCCACTTGTTATGTTTTGTGTTTGTTAATTTGATTTTCAGGTGGTCATTGGAGATAAGGTTGTGTTAAACCCTGTCAATGCTGGACAGCCGCTTCATGCCAGTAGCCATCAGCTTGTTGATAATCCTGGATGCAATGAAGTAAACTACACACATATACACATGGCTATGTTAACAAAGGAATACTAATGTATTGCATACTGTACAGTATATATTGCATATTTTGAAAGCATCACATCAATCCATTGTCAGTGATCCAGTTATCTAAAAATAAAATGAATATTTATAATTCAATTTTGGACAAAAATGTCTTAAATCTTGGCAGTCTGGGTAAATTTTGTATTATCTTGTATTATTTCTGCACAGTATATATACTGCGTACTGACAAAAAGATGTTAAATTGGTGAATTAAAAAAGGAAATCTCTTGAATTTATTTGTTCTATTTTAATTATCTTTGGAGGTCTGCTTAGGCTCCATAGGTTGAGGTTGAGAACCACTGCTCTATTCCATTAAATCTTTCTCTCTCAGGTGAATTCAGTGAACTGCACCACCAGTTGGAAAATTGTTCTTTTCATGAAATGGAGCGACAACCAGGAGGTTGTCTTGAAAGGAGTATGTTTTGTACACATCCACACTGCATAAACAGTGACCTTCACATTCATTTTTTAAGGCCTATATTTGACTAGAATGAATATTTATGGCCTTTTAATGAAATACGTTTTATCAGGGTGATGTGGTGAGGCTGTTCCATGCAGAGCAGGAGAAGTTTCTGACATGCGACGAACACAGAAAAAAGCAGTATGTCTTTTTGCGTACCACCGGGCGCCAGTCTGCAACCTCCGCAACTAGTAGCAAAGCACTCTGGGAGGTTGAGGTAAGTTTAGGACTTAACTTTGTGAAGTTGAACAGATGTTTTTGTGAGTGTGATTTTATCGGCTTGAGAACCTAAACAGATGTTTGGATGCTTTTCAGGTGGTTCAGCATGATCCCTGCAGAGGCGGAGCCGGCTACTGGAACAGTCTCTTTAGATTCAAACATCTGGCCACCGGCCATTACCTCGCTGCAGAGGTTAGACTGATAATGGAATAAGACCTGGAATAAGAGTTCACACACAAACGCACATGCAAATACATCAGAGTGTGTGTATTTAGAGAGCTTGATGTTAGCAAGAGCAGAGAACGTGATTTTATCTAATTGTTCTCACCTTATTGTGATCAGGTAAATCCAGACTATGAAGAAGAATGCCTGGAGACCCGTTCCTCTGTGAGTGTGTGTTTGAGAGCGCGTGTGGCTGTGTGTCTGTGTTTTTATCTGAGCTTATTCTGAATTCCTAGTGTGAGCCATTTGAGGGTCTCTTTACCTTGTTGCTCTCGTTTCAACACACATTAGTTTAGCCAAAGCAGACTGTCATCTTGACTGAGCCTTTGATCAGTTGTTTCTCTCGCAGCTGGATTCAGAGCAGGAAGTGATCCGAGCACGTGCACGCAACCCTCAGGACAAGGTTATGTACACGCTGGTGTCCGTTCCTGACGGCAATGACATATCGTCGATCTTTGAGCTTGACCCCACTACCCTGAGAGGAGGAGACTCGCTTGTGCCAAGGTACAGGGAGATTGTGACTTCTTGTGACGTCGGATTACGTACACATATATTAACCATGTTGTATTTTGGATTGTGCTTGTCAGAAACTCATATGTGAGGCTCAGGCATCTATGCACCAATACATGGGTTCACAGCACCAACCAGCCAATAGATAAAGAGGAAGAGAAACCGGTCATGCTCAGAGTGAGTGAGTTTCTGTCTGAGTATGACTGTAGCTTTGGTTTATGGATCCTATGAAGTGTGTCTCCTCTACTCTATATTTGTGTCTCAGATAGGAACGTCTCCTCTGAAGGAAGATAAAGAGGCTTTTGCTATAGTGCCAGTTTCTCCAGCTGAGGTTCGCGATCTGGATTTTGCTAATGATGCTAGTAAAGTCTTAGCTTCCATTGCAGCCAAACTGGAGAAGGGCACCATCACCCAGAATGAGAGGAGGTAGAGGTTACATCCTTGTGTACATCCATCCATCCATCCATCTATCCATCTGTCTGTCCTTCCATTCATCCATCCATCCAGCCATCCATTTGTTTGTCTGGCTCTCTGTCTTTTCTTCAGTCATCCAGACACCCATTATGACCCATCTGTCAGTCTGCCCTTCTATCATTTCACCATTTTTCATCTGTTTTTTATTAATCCAACCATTATCTCTCCATCCATCCATCATCTATCTGTCCTTTTTCATTCCTTCCTTCAACTATTTTTATTCTTTCCATCCATCCATCTATTCAACTCTATCTATTTGACTATTTTGCTTCAACCATCCAGTCATCAATTTATTCATCCATCCACCTGTCTTCCTTTCATTCTTTCTTTTAAACTATTTATTCATCTCTTAATTCATCCATCCATTTGACCATTTTCCATCCATCCATCTCCATATTTGTTCTTTTCCTTAATTCATCTTCCGTCTATCCATTAATTTATCCATCTATCAATCTTTTCATCCATCTGTCTTTCCTTCCTTCAGTTTTTTCTTCTTTCCATCCATCTATCCATTTGTCCACCTATCCTATCCTATCCTGTCCTATCCTATCCTATCCTATCCTATCCCCTGACTCTATTTGTCTATTTGACTGTATTTGTCCTTCCATCCTGTCTTCAACATTTATTCATCTTTTCATTTATCCATCCACTTGACCTTTTTTACATCCATATTCCCGCCTTTCATTACTTCTTTTGATCTTATTGGTCTTTTCATCCATTCATCCATCCATCCACCCATACATCTCTCCTTTTTCGTATTTTTTCCTTTCTTCCTTTGCTTCGTCCTTTCATTCACTCATCTGTCCATCTAAAAATCCACCCACCTGCCTGTCCATCTGACCATCCTTCCATTGCATTCACTACAAGGTCAGTGACAAAGCTGCTGGAGGATCTGGTGTATTTTGTGGTGGACATTCCCAGCAGTGCTCAGGATGTGCTGGAGATCACAGTCAACAAACCTAACAGAGAGCGGCAGAAACTCATGAGAGAGCAGAACATACTCAAACAGGTACTTATATATCATGTTTTAGGTTTGGTTTTAAAACATCTCACTGACATTTAAATGACCTTTTAATTTAATTTATCTTGTGCTGCAATTGACCAGATATTCAAGTTGCTGCAGGCCCCATTCACTGATAGCGGGGATGGCCCTATGTTACGACTGGAAGAGCTTGCAGACCAACGTCATGCACCTTTTCGTCACATCTGTCGCCTCTGCTACAGAGTCCTACGTCACTCACAACAGGACTATCGCAAAAATCAGGTAAACTAAACTACTAAAATAAATGCAGTGCAAACCATTTATAACGCACAACCCCTTATACTAAATGCACTATGTGCAATATTCTCTCATTCTCTGACTTTTTGTCTCTAGGAGTACATAGCAAAGCAGTTCCGCTTCATGCAGAAGCAGATAGGATATGATGTGCTTGCTGAAGACACTATTACAGCCCTGCTGCACAACAACAGGAAGCTTCTAGAGAAACACATCACTGCAGCTGAGATTGACACCTTCGTCAGTCTGGTCCGCAAGAACAGAGAGCCCAGGTGTGCGAAAATATATCTGCATAAATGTTCTTGGTCATTTACATTTATTCATTTAGCAGACCCTTTCATCTAAAGCAACAAACAAAAGAGAAATGTTAGAATGAAAGTGATTCATCTTAAGTACAAACTAGTACAGAGATGCTAGTGAGATTAAACGGCAGTAAAATATATGTTTTAAAGTAAGAGTTCAGAAGTAGAGTAGAAGTGTAGTAAGTTGTATCTTGAGATGTTTTTTGATAATTGAATGATTTGACTAAATGTGTAATAGTTTTTTGTCTTATCCTCAATGATTGGATTTTCTTTGTCCATGTTTCTCTAGATTTCTGGATTACTTGTCAGATTTGTGTGTGTCTATGAATAAATCCATCCCTGTCACACAAGAACTCATCTGTAATGCTGTGCTGGACCCAGCCAATGCAGACATCCTCATCGAAACCAAGTACAGCCCCTACGCTGACTATTATGCTACATAGTTAGAGCAATATACAGTACACTACTGTTCAAAAGTTTGAAGTGTGATTTTTTTTTTTTAAATACTTTTATTTAACAAGGATGCAATTAATTGATTAAAAAGTGACAGTGTATTTTAAATAAATGCTGTTCTTTTGAACTTTCTATTTATCAAAGAATCCTGAATTTTTTTTTATCATGGGTTCCACCAGCAACACAAATGTTTTCAACATTTATTAATAATAAGAAATTATTTTTGAGAAGCAAATCAATATATTACAATGATATTTGAAGGATCACGTAACACTGAAGACTGGAGTAATGACTGGTGAGAATTCAGCATTGTATCATAGAAATAAATTACATTTGAAAATCTATTACAATATAAATAGAAATAAAAATAAAATAATCAAATAAAAAATAATACAATTTTAAAATGTATATCAAATAAAATTACTTGTTTAAAAAATACAAACATTGAAATATCTTACTAACCACAAACCTTTTAGAACAGTTAAAAAATAATAATATATAATTAATATAATTCAGCAAGCACAATATCGAACAGGCAGGCAGTGATATGACTGAGAGAAAATCAAAACAGATTCAAGATAGAAATTATGATTAAATGCATGAAGAGTTAAAAACAGTTATCCCATGTCTAGACCTCTGTGAGTAGATTACTGAGCGAGTGATCAGATCCAGTGTGTGTGTGTGTGTGTGTGTGTGTGTGTCTGTGTGTGTGTGTGTGTGTGTGCGTCAGGCTTGTGTTATCACGGTTTGAGGTGGCAGGAACAGTGCTTGGCGAGAGTGCAGAGGAGGAAGAGGAGGATGAGGAGGAGGTATGGTTGTTCTGGAAGGACAGTAGAGGAGAGATGAAGAGTAAGAGCATCAGAGAGCTTGCACAGGACGCCAAAGATGGACACACAGAGGACCTGGAAGTTATCAATTATTACAGGTATGCACACACACACACACACCTACACTTACATGCAATGCAAGGAAATTGATGCAGAAATGTAATATTGAGATCTCTCTGTCAGGTATCAGCTGAATTTGTTTGCACGGATGTGTTTGGATCGGCAATACCTGGCCATTAACAAGATATCAGCACAACTGGATGTGGATCTGATCTTGCGCTGCATGTCAGACGAAGACTTGCCCTTTGACCTCCGAGCCTCATTCTGCCGCATGATGCTGCACATGCATGTAGACCGTGACCCTCAGGAGCAGGTTACCCCTGTCAAATATGCTCGGCTGTGGTCTGAAATCCCTTCACAAATTGCCATTGATGAGTAAGTGGTTCACTTTAGAAACAGTAAACAGTTAAAAGCCCTTTTAGTGAGTTGTCTGTTCATTAACCAGTCATTTTTCTTTTTCTGACTAGTTATGATAATGATGGGACATCACGTGATGAAGTGAAGGAGCGCTTCTCTCAGACGATGGAGTTTGTGGAGAATTACCTGCGAGATGTTGTGTGCCAGAGTTTCCCGTTTTCAGACAAGGAGAAAAACAAACTCACTTTTGAGGTGTCTCACTATTGCTTATTCACTATTGTGTGTACATTAGGTTCATTATAGATTGGACCATATAAAAAAGCATCAATATTTGTCTGGTACAATTAACAATGCAATGTAAGTTTTGTTTTTTGTTTTTCTTTCAACACTCCATTTCCACTGTCTGTTCTATAGGTGGTGAACCTTGCAAGGAACCTTATCTATTTTGGATTCTATAACTTCAGTGACCTGTTAAGGTTGACCAAAATCCTGCTGGCCATCCTGGACTGCGTGCATATCAGCACTCCCTTCCCCATCAAGCTGCCTGGAGACCGTGGCAAAGGTCAGAAACACCACTAGTTATGGACTCTAAAGCAGTGGTTTTCAAACTTTTTTAAGAGCGATCCTGTTTTTTTCTTTTTAAATTGACATTACCCATATAGATAACGGCACGCTCGTGCGTTGTATACATGCGGAGGAAAGTACACATGCATCATAATACTCTCCACAATGGCGGCACGCTGCGGCAGACGGGATGAGGAGGAGAAGAATTGTTGAATAAAGTAGTTATTTTTGCTTTCTTTGCGCACAAAAAGTATTCTTGTAGCTTCGTAAAATTACGGCTGAACCACTGATGTCACATGGACAATTTTACCGATGTCCTTGCTACGTTTCTGGACCTGGGAACATTTCAGTTGTGCTGCTGTCTGTGGAGGGCTAGAAAGCTCTCGGATTTCATAAAAAATATCTTAATTTGTGTTACAAAAATAAACTAAGGTCTTACAGGTTTGGAACGACATGAGGGTTAGTAAATAATCACAGAACTTTCATTTTTGGGTGAGCTATCCCTTTAATTAAGCATTTGTATACAAATCAGTTAATTTTAACCTTCAATTTTATAGTAATGTAGTACCAACTGATTCTCGTGTGTATTTTACAGCATTAGTTTTTTTTTTCCTTGAGAAAATTTGGCATGTGTTGTACCTGAAATATATCCAAAATATTAGATATCTAAACGATTCAAATCGGAAATCAAATCGAAACACAAGCTTGTGAGTCAGAATCAAATCGAATCATGAAATTTGTGTCAAAATCCAGCCCTAATAATAATAATAAAGGATTAGATAGGTAGAAATAACTAACAATTGCAGGTTACCTCTTTTTACAGTCTGTATTATAAAAGTAATCAGGGTTCAAAAAATAGCTCTCAAGAAAAAAAAAAGTGAAGAAAACACTCTCACAAAAAGTGCTCTCAAGTGTTTTTCTGACCATCTCTATAGGAAGTAATGTGATGCGGTCCATCCATGGGGTGGGAGAGCTGATGACACAGGTGGTGTTGAGGGGTGGGGGATTTCTGCCATCTACCAGCCACAACCCTCCTGACAGAGATGAAGTCAAAGCCCTGAGTGAACCTCAGAAACAAGACATACTGGTGATGGACACCAAACTCAAGATCATTGAGATCCTACAGGTGTTAAAACACATCCTAGTCCATAAGTGGATTGTAATGTTCCGTAAAAATCATTGTTTGAGAAATTCATAGCCTGAATGCCAAGAATATGCCAAACTAGTTGTGTATAAGTTAAAAAAAATCTTTAATGACTCTTCTAATTTTTTTATGTAGTTCATTCTAAATGTCCGGTTGGACTACAGGATCTCCTGCCTGCTCTGTATTTTTAAAACAGAGTTTGATGAGAGCAACTCTCAAACAGAGCCATCTGTAAACCAGGACTCTCCTGCCAGTGTTCAAGGTAAAAAGAGCAAGTGTGTGTTTGTGTCAGTATCAGCTGGTATGGGTAAATGTTGTCTGAATAGCCATTGTCTTTGTTAGGAGCGCTGGACTTTGAGCACATTGAAGAGCAAGCGGAGGGGATTTTTGGAGGAAGGTAAGAAGGTTGTGCTCTTTGATGATTTGTTTAATGTTTGTGTGCCGTATGTGTGTGAATCTGCGTGTGTTTGTGTATCTAGTGAAGAAAACACTCCACTGGATCTTGATGATCACGGTGGCCGGACGTTTCTGAGGGTCTTACTGCATCTGACCATGCATGATTATCCTCCATTGGTGTCACGAGCCCTTCACCTCCTCTTCCGACACTTCAGCCAGCGGCAGGAGGTCTTACAGGCCTTTAAGCAGGTATTCATTCATTCACTCAGTCATTCATTCATTCATTCATTCATTCATTCATTCGTTCGTTCGTTCGTTCGTTCATTGTCGGTATTCAGTTTTACACAGTATTTTTTTGTTTTGTAGTAGTTTTTGTCTTTTGACAAAAAAAATCGTCGGCCCCATTTTATATTAGGTGCCCTTAACTACTATGTACTTGCATTTAAATTAATCATTTGATACAATGCATTTATTGTGTACATACATGTTTTTACATTGTACTTATATTTTAAAAATACCTGCATGTAATTACATTTATAATTACACTGTTGACCCATCCCTTGCACCTTAACCCACCCTTAAACCTACCCATACCACCTCACCTGTCCCTAACCTTACCCGTATCACACCTCAATAGCAGCAAAAGTGTTTTGTAATACAATATGAACTAAATAAGTAGATTGTAGTTATTTTTTGATGTAAGCGCATAGTAGTTTTAGCCACTCAAATGGCATGTAATTTTAGTCAATAAAAATAGCATTTTATTTAAAATTAAATTATATTATTAATCTAATTTAGATTGTGTTCTAAATTAGAAATTTATTGTGGTTAATTATTTTAAAATTGTAATAATTGTATTAATTGAAAAAACAAATTATATATATTTGTAATAATTTTAATTAAAAATGATGAGTAATTGATGACAAAATAAAAGCTTTTGTGAACAAACTTGTGAACAAACTTTTTAATGAATGAATGAGGCATTTATATAGTGCTTTACTATGTACTACTGTGTTTTACAATCATATCGGGGGTCTCTCCTCACCCACACCAGTGTGCAGCATCTACTTGGATGATGCGATATTGAGTAATAATTGATGAGTTTAACACTTGTGTTCATATACTCATGTATTTATGAATGTTTTACCATATATTTTATATCATATATTTGTTTTGTTTTTTAAATATATGTTTGTACTTGTATAGTGCCATGTTCACATACTCCTCTTTCCATTAATAGTAAATGGCATTTTGTTTATTTTAGGTTCAGCTCCTGGTGACCAGTCAGGATGTGGAAAATTACAAGCAGATCAAGTCAGATTTGGACCAGCTGAGGTCTATAGTAGAGAAATCAGAGCTGTGGGTCTATAAGAGACAGGGGTCAGACTCAGGGCTGGACGCTGGAGAGGTTGCCAATGAAGGGCACCACAAGGTTTGAATGGGCTCTTTTTTATTTGTCCATAATTAACTTTAAAATAAAAGCTCTGAAACGCTAAGAAGCAACATAATCGCTCTTTTCAGAAATCTAGTGTATTCTATTATGATTGGATATTGTATATTATATTATTATGATGTATTTTTCTGCTCTAACAGGGTGTCATCAATTCAAGTAGATCAGACAAACCCAAAGTGGAGAGTACCAGCAGCTCAAACTACAGAGTCGTGAAGGAGGTGGAGTGTGTTTTTGTTTTATTGCATTTGTAGGTTTTGACAAGCAAGTAGGATGTTCTGTGAAGTATATCTTGTTTTTTGTTATATTTGTGTGTGTAGATCCTTCTGAGGTTGAGCAAATTGTGTGTTTTGGAGGGCATCTCTGGCAAGAAGAATAAGAAACAGCAGCAGCGGCTCCTCAGGAACATGGGAGCTCACAGTGTGGTCCTGGAACTGTTGCAGATCCCTTATGAGAAGGTGTGTGTGAGCCTTTGCGTAACTGAAAAGGTTAGTGTTCATGACTGATTTATGTGTCTACTTGTGTGTTTCTTACATTTTAGGGGGAGGACATTCAGATGCAAGAGATTATGACTTTAGCTCATCAGTTCCTTCAGAACTTTTGTGCTGGAAATCAACAGAACCAGGCACTTCTACACAAACACATTAACCTGTTCCTCAACCCTGGGGTGAGAGCATCAATACATAAACACACATTTTTATCTGTGCATTCCAACTGTTGATTGTTAAATCTTCTGTCCCTGGCTTTCTGTTTTTAGATTCTAGAGGCAGTGACCATGCAGCATATTTTCATGAATAATTTCCAGTTGTGTAGCGAGATTAACGAGCGGGTAGTGCAGCACTTTGTGCACTGCATTGAGACTCATGGACGCAGTGTCCACTACCTCAAGTTCCTCCAGACCATCGTCAAGGCTGAGAACAAGTTTATCAAGAAATGCCAAGACATTGTCATGGCTGAGGTCTGTAGGCCAGACAAACAATTAGTGTATTTAGCTACAAGCTACTTTTCTGCCCTATTTTCTTCAGACTAGTGAAGACGGTTTCTACTGATTTTATTTGTGTGTATTTAGTTGGTGACAGCAGGTGAGGATGTGCTGGTGTTCTATAATGACCGGGCATCTTTTCAATCATTGGTTCAAATGATGCGCCTTGAAAGGGAGCGACTTGATGAGAGCAGTGCACTCAGGTATAGAGGTTTATTATAGGCCCTGTCTCCACTCTGTTAAAACTTTTACATGTAAACGCTATTTTAGCAATGCAAATACTACAAATATACAAATAGAATATAATAAACCGTAAAATAAAGTAATATAAATAATTAGCATTTTATGTAGTAAAATTGTATTATTCAATATATATAATTACATTAATATATACATTACATGTGTCATTATATGTTATATTACACTGAGGTGGAAGTAGCGTTTGTCATTTATGTTTTACAAAATCATACAAAGTTTGTAAGTGTATGTTCTTTGAGCTTTTTCCTGTTAAGTGTTTGCCATTATAGGAATTAGATTTGGTTTCACTGACTCTTGCAGGTATCATATTCACTTAGTGGAACTGCTGGCTGTGTGCACTGAAGGGAAGAACGTCTACACTGAGATCAAATGCAACTCTCTGCTCCCCCTCGATGATATTGTACGTGTGGTCACTCACGAGGACTGCATACCTGAGGTGTGTGCGCCAAGGGAATAAAGCCCAAAAGTGTCTTTGATGAATGTGTAAAATACTTTTAGATTTACTTTTTGTTAAAAAGTCATTGTATGCAATGTGAATATAATACTTCATATGTAGGTGAAGATGGCCTATGTGAACTTCCTGAATCACTGCTATGTGGATACAGAGGTTGAGATGAAGGAGATCTACACCAGCAATCACATGTGGAAACTTTTTGATGATTTCCTGGTGGACATCTGCAGAGTAAGACAAAACAAACTCACAGATATACTTACAATATGGTCTTGATGTTCAGACATTCAGCATGACTTCCTGTAGGTGTGCAATAACACGAGCGACCGTAAGCACGCCGACACAGTTCTGGAGCGCTACGTTACTGAGACCATCATGAGCATCGTCACCACCTTTTTCAGCTCACCGTTCTCGGACCAGAGCACTAGCTTGCAGGTAACACGCACCTCAGCATCATTCACAGTGACCATCTGTAGATGTGACATCTCTCTCTCTCTCTGTCTCAGACCCGGCAGCCAGTGTTTGTGCAGCTGCTGCAGGGAGTTTTCCGTGTGTATCACTGCAATTGGCTGCTCCCAAGTCAGAAGGGCAATGTGGAAGCTTGCATCAAAGTGCTGAGTGACGTGGGTAAGAGCATCATTTCCACCAGCTGTTTTTAACTTTCATAATATTAGCTTCAGTTATACAACTGTAATCTATAATACCATTATAACCTTAAAATTAGTGATAAAAAAGTTTATAGAGAAGTGGTTCTCAACCTTTTTGAATCAAAGTTCTCTGTGCCACTAGCAGGAATAGCAAAAAATAAGAAATGTTTCCTTAAAGATTTCAGTATAAAATTTGTATGTATCGAAGCTCCTTGCTAGTTTTTCATGTATAAATGCATAATCCAGAACGTATGTGCCTTTATTATTGTGCAGCCAAAGGCAGAGCCATAGCCATTCCTGTGGATCTGGATTGTCAGGTGAATAATCTGTTCATGAAGTCCAACAACATTGTCCAGAAAACAGCTCTCAGCTGGAGACAGTCCGTCCGTAACGCCACACGAAGAGATTCTGTTATGACCACCTCCCGAGACTACCGCAACATTATTGAAAGACTCCAGGTAAGTGATTTTGCCTCTGTTTTCAAAACCTAATGAGCTGCCTACAGAAACAGCATCATTTCAACTAAATTTAAGGCAGCATCGCATGTATCTTAAATGGAGAATTCAGTTCCAGAATACATTGCAGTGAGGTAATTGATTATTGATAAAAATAACATTTCATTTAATGCTAAAATGTATCAATAATCCATTAAAATAGAGTAGGCCTATTCTTTAAATATGTGTTAAATATGTGTTAAACACAAGATAACTTAATACTCTAAGTATATTTATATTCAATTCACTAATTTTATGATTAATATATTTAAAAAATTCAAATGAAAAAATAGCAGCATCACCTCTCTTGTACATAGGCTATTCTGTGATGTTATTCTGTGTTTCGGAGCAGCTCAAGCCGTTTCTCATCGTGCTGTGTGAAATACAGACTCAACAGTGGCTCAAAACACCTGACTGTCGCATGAGCATATGATACGCAAACTACAGCTCTCGGCTGGATAAAAGAAGCCAGTGTTGCACTAGCAAGGTTTTGATGAATGACAATTGTAATCAAGGTAAAGACGATTATAGTGACATACAGCAGTCTTGACTCGTGCATTAGGTGCGCGCGTGTCCGTTATTATTGATGCGCAAACAAATGTGTATGTGCGCTGTTGACACATCTAAAACATTGTATCTCTGCTTGAACACAGTTCAGTAAATTCACATTGTTGTCGAAATGAATGTACAGCGAGTATTTTATAACGGATGCCCGCCGAAGAAGTGTGTTTTGGAGAAGTTTATGAGGATCAGTGGTGTTTATGTACATATGGGTATCAGACGCTCCCAAAAGCTTGACAGAGGACCTGGCTGTTGACTGATGACATCGAGCCACCTTCAGATCGCTGAGTTTGCACACATTTAGAATGGTTTCATTTTTCATTTGTATTTTGGTGTGTTTAGTGATTCTGAATAGATCCGTATAGTGGCTATATGAAGTCCTTTGGCATCTCCTGTGGTCTTTTTTGGTATGGCAGGTTGACTTGTGCTTATTTGTTAAAGTTACTGTATAATAATCTAGCTTCACATACTTTTAAGTACTTTTAAAGAATATCTGCAGTGACATACTTGCTAAGTATTTTTGCAAATATAGAACATTATATTTAAGTCTATCTTGAAATTGGTTTAAAAGTAATTACATGGAATTAAAAGTAACTAACACTAGAATATATATATATATTTTTTTTTTTTTTTTTTTTTTTTTTTTTTTAATAGAAAAGGTTGGGGGTTGGGATGGGGGGGCTTGAAGTATTGACTCGGAGAGGAGGGGGGGCCTTGGAGTAAAAAAGGTTGAGAACCACTGCTCTAGAATGATGCTGCCTAGGTAGGCAGCGAGGCAGCTCACTAGGTTTCACAGAGCTGATGTCATGTCAGTGATCACCCATGTTTTTTCTTAAAGTCCCAATCATTAAACCTGTGTTTTGCATCAGTGCCTTACTTTGTTAGGGTGTGAGATAAATGTGTGCTTTTGCATGTGTTTGTGTGTGTGTCTGTAGGATATAGTATCTGCACTGGAAGAGCGGTTGAGGCCTCTGGTTCAGGCTGAGCTGTCTGTATTGGTGGATGTTCTCCATCGTCCAGAACTGCTGTTCCCAGAGCACACTGAAGCCCATCGCAAGTGTGAGAGTGGAGGCTTCATCTGCAAGTACGATGAACTCTTATTGTCCCTGCAGTATCTTCAATATAATAGTATATAGAACACCATAATAAAATACATTATTACTTATTATAGCTTAATACTTATTAGTGATACAATATTATGCTGTCATTGCTTGTATGTTTAAATTACACTTGCATATTTTATCTGCTTTTTGTACAGATTGATAAAACATACCAAGCAACTTCTAGAGGAAAATGAGGAGAGGCTTTGTATCAAAGTTCTGCAGACACTCAGAGAAATGATGACCAAAGACAGAGGATATGGAGAAAAGGTATTTACCACAAAACCATTAATAAAAGGACTAATGGAAGTGTTTCAGCTGTGCTTACAAAAAAAAAAAAAGGTAGAATACAGATGTGATAGAGTTGTGGAGAGGTTGATGGTAGAGGTCTTCTCAGGTCCTAAAATCCGTACCCAACCCGAATCGACCTGAATCGCTTCTTACCCAAACCCGACTTGCATAAATATTTTTTTTTAAAAGATAAACCCGACCCGAGACAGACACGATGAAATTAGACCCGCTTCTGCACACAAAAAAGAAAAGCCTTGCATTGACATGCAGCGTAGTGAAGTGAGTGGATTTCTTGATGGATCTCATATCTAGAAGATGGATTTCTTAGGTTAAAAACGTATGTTCCTTTTATATGTGCGTTTCTCAAAAATGAACTTAACATGAACGCACAAGTAGGCTATGCACCTGGGAAAGTTTAAAAGAATTCGGGTCTAATCGGGTCCATTTGGGACAAGCACATTTATTGTAATTACCCGAGACCCGAGGCTGCTAATACCGATCCCGACCCGTGTCCGAGGCACTCATAGAAGTTTTGGACCCGAACCTGCTCGGGTCTCGGGTTGGGTCTCGGGTTTTCGGATCCAAGTGGACCCGTGAAGACCTCTAGTTGATGGTATTGTCCTCTACACAAACTGTCTTCATTTGTAGTGTCTGCATGTGTGACCTTAAATCACAGATGCAAGTCGTGTAAGAGCACCTTTTCTTAAGTTTGAGCTGATCACATTTCCTCTGTTATGTCTTCTTGTTAATGCTCATATCACTAATAGTTACTGGCTTAATTTGAAGTATGTCTACTCTTTCATTAACCCCGTCCTTCACTCCTCTTTTTCAGCTACTGGGATTTGATGATGAGATGGATGTCACTGAGGTTGTCCCCTTTTTGTCATTCATCCCATCTTCCCCTTGTTTATTTATCTTCTTTTTTTTCTCTGCTTTCTTTTTCCATCCTTGAGAATCAGAATAGGAAATTTGACCTAAGTACACATATTTCATTAGATGTGGTGTAGATGTTGATCTGTTGTGGTTTTGTGTTTCCCCTAAAACAACTTGTTACCACTAAAAAGTAGCAAATCATGATTTGGCCAAACTGTGATGAGAAAGAAAAATGTACTTATAAAAGGCAAGCCATTTAAGGTGTATGCCCTAATTTAACATCCTGTTTCAATAAGAAATACACAAGAAATTGTGTTCTTCAAAGCATTTTGTGGTGCTTTAATCATGCTTCTAATACAGTATGATGTTATAGTAAAATTAAAGATTGTTCTGAAAGATTTAGAAACAGTCTTTTGATTGTATCTTAATATTTACAAACCATTTGGGTAATAACTGAATATTTGGGCAGTTTGAATATTAACTGCTATGTTGCAGACCTTTTATTCTGACCATTACATTCTCATCTTGTATTTAATCTGTTCACTTTTCTACACTGTTTTACATTCTTTTCTGTTTAATCCTATTGCCTGTAAGGATTCACTTACATAACTCACTTCCAGACCATTACTAACTAGTTTACTATAAGCTAAATGCATAATTGTAGTAATTTTTTTATCCACTGATGTTATTGTAACACCAAGCATGCTGCTTGGATAGAGCTGGGGATTATTGCATGATGATACTCTACTAACTCTGTGTTAGTGTTCTGTTGTCCACTCTGCTCACTCACTCAGGTGGTGGATTTGAGTCTGCCACCAAAACAGCTGGAGGATCGAAGGAGGGTAGGTCACTAACTAACCCTGCTCTCCAACCACATATCTGTACCTCTCAGCTGCCCTGGTTCAACTATAACTATTCCTTCGATATTTAGTCCCATTTATGATACATATTGTTCCAAAGAATACTGCTTTACAGCCATGCGGTGAACAAGCCAAAGCACGAATGGCAAAGAAAAAACTTTCAAAAATAAGATGCACATTGAAACACACTTTCTCACTCAATACAGGGGGAGGCCCTTCGGCAGCTGCTCGTCAACCGTTACTATGGCTTCAGGAGCGGTGGGCGGAGAGAAAGTCTGACCTCCTTCAGTAACTCCACCCTGGCACCTGTAGGACCAATCAAGAGCCAGCCAGGTGGGTTCATTTATCATTGTAGCTTCTTGGAACATTTGTGATGTAATTTAACATTAGTTTTTGTGTGTTTATATGACCTCAGGGGGTTTGAGCAGGGCTGAGATGTCATTGATGGAGGTGCAGTGCCATCTGGACCGTGAAGGAGCATCTGACCTTGTCATTGATCTTATTATGAATGCTACCAGTGACCGTGTCTTCCACGAAAGCATCCTATTGGCCATTGCACTTTTGGAGGGCGGGAACACCATCATACAGGTCAGAAAGTCCTCTCAGTAAAATGATTAAGCGATAGAATTGAATGTTGTGGTATTAAATTATTTAATATTCACTACAGTTTGAAAGATGGTGTCAGTAAGACTTTTTTTTAAAGAAATTAATATGTTTATTCAACAAGGATGCATTAAACTGATCAAAAGTGAGAGTAAAGTCTTTTATGGTGTTCTTATTAACTTTTTATTGATTTTTTATCCATTTAACATTGATAATAAGATGTTTTTTAAGCATAATAGAATAATTTCTGAAGGATCATGTGACACTGAAGAAAATTCTGAATAAATTACACTTTAAACTGTATCAAAACATAAAAAAAAGTTATTTTACGTTGCAATGATTTTTCCACAAAGTTACTGTTTTACTGTATTTTTGATTAAATGCGCCTTGGCGAGCAGAGACAAAAACACTCACGCAAAAACATCATACTGACTCCAAACTTCTGAACAGTTAACATAATGGTAAAATTTATGCTTGTATTCTTATCTCTTTGCAGCATTCCTTCTTTAAACGGTTAACAGAAGACAAAAATTCCGAAAAGTTTTTTAGGGTGTTTTATGATAGAATGAAAGCTGCTCAGTTGGAGATCAAAGCCACGGTTACCGTCAACACCAGTGACTTGGGCAACAAGCGACGTGATGACAACACTCTAGACAAAGATACCCCACAACGCCGGAGAGGTTGGGGTTGTCAGTAGTTTATTTCTCATCCTACGCTATCTTTCTTTACAATAAATACCACTTGGTTTGATATTTTGATATTCTTTGTTTTAAGTCCAAATACTTGTTGAGAGCACTGCATAATGTTATCTAGTTTGATATTTATAATCTGACATATCTTGTAAAATTACATAAGAAATCACCTTTTTCTTCCTCTCCAGAAAAAAATTCAGGTGTCGTGGTGACTGATGATACCCGTGAGCAGCTGCTGGAGGCATCTGCTGTGACTAAGAAGGCCTATGGTTCGTATCGACGAGATGCTGATCCTGAGGAGGTTTATGGCACTACTGATGGAGACAAAGGGGGTGGAGATAAAGGGACAGAGCAGGGCGAGATGAGCCCTGTCATACTCATCATGCAGCCTATCCTGCGCTTCCTACAACTTCTGTGTGAGAACCATAATCGAGATCTGCAGGTGTGTGTGTGTGTGTGATTGTCTGCCTCTCCATCTGTCACATTTATTGCTTTTTTTTTTGTTAATCTAGCCAGATTAGAGGTTCACTATCTAACCCCAGCCTGAAGGAAATCAACTGTTTTTGGGTTCGATTTTAGATTAGATGTCAAACTTTGACAGTATCAGTATTGTGTTGTTTCATAGGTTCTTGTGTATGTTACTGGTTTGAACTGGTTTTATACATCATGTATGTTTAGAACTTTCTCTTTTTTTTTCTCCTGCAGAATTTTCTGCGCTGTCAGAACAACAAGAACAATTATAACCTGGTGTGTGAAACCCTGCAGTTCCTGGACTGCATCTGTGGAAGTACAACTGGAGGCCTGGGGCTGTTAGGGCTATATATCAACCAGCATAATGTGGCTCTCATTAATCAGACTGTAGAGAGTCTCACTGAATACTGTCAAGGGCCCTGCCATGATAACCAGGCATGTACACGAACACTAACACAATCAAGTTTTTTTTACCTTTTTTTTCTCTATTTTGAAATTATAATCTTTCAATCGCTCATAAACATACTTCCCATATTGAATGTGCTCTGTTATGCTTATTTTTGCAGAATTGCATTGCCACCCATGAGTCTAATGGCATTGACATCATCATTGCATTGATTCTAAATGATATTAATCCGCTGGGCAGAAAGAGAATGGATCTGGTTCTAGAACTAAAGGTACATCACTTGATTCAGTTGACAAAGTAACAACCTTCTCGTTTCATAGTAACATCAAATCTGACTATGCAAAGTGGTAAGGCCTCAAGTCCTGCAAAGCAGTGGTTCTCAACCTTTTTGGCTTCTGGTACTTCTGCTGTGATGACAAAGTTGGTCATTTTTAAACTTTTTTATTTTATTTACAAAAACTATAATAGGGTTAGAAGTTGATTACCAATGAATTTACATGACTTTTCTTGTCATTTGTGATTACAGGATTTTTCAAATGACTTTTTACTCACAAATAGCAACTTCTACCCACTAAAAGATTTTTGAGCTTGACATAACTAGAGAAATTTGTGAAAGTGAAAATGTAATCATGATGCTCACTCAGTCATTTTTTTGTTTAGTTGCAAATTGATGTGGGAGACTGTGACAATCATTTCAGAGTAGTTTTATTTAATACTTTGGCCAATTAAATTTCATGTAGCATTATTTGTCTTTTTTCCTTAGAATAATGCATCTAAGCTACTGCTGGCCATCATGGAGAGCCGTCATGACAGTGAGAACGCAGAAAGAATCCTGTACAACATGAGACCAAAAGAACTAGTGAGTATGTTAGTTATCATCCCAGTACATCCTGGTTCTGTCTTTGCTTTAACTGTATCTTGGAGTCATTCTGTGTAGACAGATGTTAAACCATAAACATTAACTTTCTTCTACTACAACATCTGCACGACTCCAGCTGTGTGTGTGTTCATGTTCAAGGTGGAGGTGATGAAAATGGCCTACCAGCAGGGGGAGGCAGAGTTTGAGGATGAGGAACAGGAGAATGGAGAGGACCATGCTGCCTCACCTCGGAATGTTGGGCACAACATCTACATCCTTGCACATCAGGTACACACACACACACACACACACACACACACACACACACTCCTGTACAACTTTTGCCACAACTATCAGCGTAGGGTATATAAGGAGAAAATTTATTGATCATAAATAGTTTCATTTGCAATAAATGTACAGTAAATTTTACACTGTGGCAAAAGAAGCAAATCACGAGTCACGACAGACGTATAGTTTAATTACGCACACCACTTCCGTCAGTAAGAGTTAGATTACCATTCTCTGTTGCTGGCTGATAAGCACATTTATAAACATTTGATTTAATTACCAAAGACAATTTTTAGTTTTAAAAATTGGAGGTTTTGGGCCCTGCATAAGAAGTTTATTTATACTGTGGCCAACTTTTATAGTCTACCACAATACCAAATGTGTTTCACTTTATCTAAGAGCAATTCATTAAATTCTGATTTAACCTTCTATTTCAGCTATCACGTCACAATAAGGAGTTGCAAATACTACTGAAACCAGGTGGAGAGGACCAGGCCCTGGAGTATTACACTGAACACACCTCACAGATAGAGGTAACACACACAAACACTTTTAACAAATCTTAAAACATGTTTTTTTTTTTTATTATTGTTTTTAAAATCCCATCTTATGCTGTTGTATATGTGTATATGTGTGTGTGTGTGTGTGTGTGTGTATAAATAGATAGTCCGGCAGGATCGCACTATGGAACAGATCGTGTTTCCCGTACCAAATATCTGCTCTTTTCTCACAAATGAGTCCAAGCTGCGTGTGTACTACGGTACAGAGAGAGATGAACAGGGCAGTAAAATAAACGACTTCTTCCTGCATGCAGACGACCTCTTCAATGAAATGAGGTGGCAGAAAAAACTAAGAGGTAAATGTGTTTTCATTCTCTAGTGTTTGAAAAGTATTCATTTCTTCATCATAATTTCTGAACTGTATCCCTCTTATTCTATTTTCAGCACAGCCAGTGTTGTACTGGTGTAGCCGGAACATGTCGTTCTGGAGTAATGTGTCTTTTAACCTGGCTGTTCTCATTAATCTGTTGGTGGCGTTCTTTTACCCTCTGGACGGAATGAGTGAAAGTGAGTTCCGCTCTGTATCGTCTTCATGAGTCAGGCTTTCTTTCCACAATATCCCTGACCTGTGTGAAAATGTATACCTTATGTGTGTTTCAGGTTCACTAGATCCTTCTCTTTCTCTGTTGCTGTGGGTGTGTTTGTTGGGCTCGTTGGGGTTTGTGTTGATGTCACCGAGGCCGAATGCAGTGCGAGTGCTGGTCATCTCCAGTGTGCTGCAGCTGGGCTTCTCAGTGGGGCTGCAGCATATGCTGACTCTCCTGGGAGCTTTTAATGTAAGATCACACTCACACAGACACACATGAAAGGGTTAGATTTTGAATGCATACAAGTTCACAGGTATGCAGTCATACCATTGTGCACACAGTTTCTTTATTAATAAGCTTATGTGGTGTCAGTCTGTAGTGACAATCTGACCTCTTTTGGTGTCTGTGCAGGTTTGTAATAAGATAGTGTTCATGCTGAGCTTTGTGGGTAACCGGGGGACGTTTACCCGTGGTTACCGGGTGATGGTGATGGATAAGGAGTTCCTGTTTCATCTGCTGTACCTACTCATCTGTACTCTGGGCCTTTTTGGACACGTCTTCTTTTACAGTCTACTGGTCTGTTTGAAAACCTTACACTAACACATTTTGCCTAAACAGAAATTAGTGTCTAAATGTGTGTGTGTGTGTGTGTGTGTGTGTGTGTGTGTGTGTGTGTGTGTAAATAGAGAGAGAGAATAATTTTTTTTTTTTTTTTAAATCAGTGCAAATATTAGACCACTAATATTAACTATTTGTATGTTTGTAGTTGTTTGACCTGGTGAACAGGGAAGAGACCCTTTTGAACGTTATCAAGAGTGTGACTCGAAATGGCCGCTCTATTGTCCTGACGGCTGTTCTGGGCCTGATCCTGGTCTACCTCTTCTCCATTGTTGGATATATGTTCTTCAAGGATGACTTCATCCTGGAGGTGAACCGCATCCCCAACGGCACTCTGGGTAACCCACATTCACACAGACATATCAAAGCAAATGTAAAGTTCATACTAGTAGGTGTGAAAATAATTTGTCTTGTATTTGAATGTGTGTGTCAGAGGAGGGAGTAAATTTGGCTTCTGGTTTCCTGTCTGACGGGGCCTGCAATGGGCAAAATGGGTCCTGTCTGACTGCGGATGTTGAGGAGGGTGAGCAGTAAAATTCATGCATGATATGCTGAATAATTAGTCAGAATAATCACAAATTTTCCCCAAATGAAATGAAATTTTCTTGAGCATAATTGGCAGATGTCTATGTTAGAAAAATAAAGCACTACATATTTGTTTTTAAAATAATTGTTTGTAAAAAAATAGTTAGTAATAGCATGATTAGGCTAAATCTGCTTTTATTAAGGGATTATTATATTATTAACAATATTAATTGATTAATGTACTAAAATAACACTAAAATTATTATTAATTATTACTTACTATTACTTCATTTATTAATGCTAAAATGGCACTTAAAATGGACAGCTCTAATCCAATTATTTCAGTCATGTTATCCAATTATTTAAAAATTATGTGACTCTTTTTTTGGCAATATTTTGTAATCTGACATTTAGTTGTGCACTGGAAGTGACTGGAAATAGAGCTTCTACACTGTGTGTTTTGTGTGTTTACAGATGATGTAGAGCGAGCGTGTGATTCTCTGTGGATGTGTATGATCACTGTACTGAGTCACGGTCTCAGGAGTGGTGGTGGAGTTGGAGATGTTCTGCGCAAGCCATCCAAAGAAGTACACACATGCATATATTTACTATCATAGTTTTTTTTTTTACATAAGAACCTGAGGCAAAACCTGTATGTGTGTTTGCAGGAGCGTCTGTTCGCTGCACGGGTCGTGTATGACCTTCTGTTCTTCTTCCTGGTGATCATCATCGTGTTGAATCTGATCTTTGGTGTTATCATTGATACGTTTGCTGATCTGAGAAGTGAGAAGCAGCGGAAAGAGGAGATCCTCAAGACCACATGTTTCATCTGCGGTGAGATAAAGTTGCTCTTTACTCAAAAGTTGCTATATGCTCAAATATAACATAAATGTGCCTTTACATGTGATTGGGGCTTTATGTTGTTTGGGTTACCTGCTTGTTCACCCAGGTCTGGAGAGAGATAAGTTTGATAATAAAACAGTGACGTTTGAGGAGCACATCAAGGAAGAGCACAACCTGTGGCATTACCTGTACTTCATTGTGCTGGTGCGGGTCAAGGACTCCACTGAATACACAGGCCCTGAGAGCTACGTCGCTCAGATGATCAAGGTGAGGACATACATGACATTAGTATAAAGCTTTTACGAGATGCTCAAAATCAAGACCCAAGGGGAATATAAATGTATATATATATATATATATATATATATATGTGTGTGTGTGTGTGAGACCCTGGAGCACAACACCAGTCTTAAGTAGCATGGGTATTTGTAGCAATAGCCAACAACACATTATATGGGTCAAAATTATCGATTTTTCTTTTATGCCCAAAAATCATTAGGATATTAAGAAAAGATATTTTGTAAATTCCCTACCTTTAATATACCAAAACTTAAATTTTTGATTAGTAATATGCATTGCTAAGAACTTCATTTGGACAACTTTAAAGGCGATTTTCTCAATATTTCGATTTTTTTGCCCCCAGATTCCAGATTTTCAAATAGTTGTATCTCACTGTTTCACTTTAAATTTTGTTGTATTTTAATTTTACACTGATGTTAATTACAAAATCACTATATTAAGACACTATGATTTTAATTACCTTTAATGATCAATGACTAATTTTTGCAAACATAATTACATTACAATGAGGATAACAGTTATATTCACATTACAACAATTAGAATGAGGGCAGAAAATTAAGCAAGAATCATGCTCTTTATTCCAAAATAAATAAAGTAATCCATTGCACCTTTTCTTCAGAGGGCAGCTTTAATAAAATCATGGTTTATCCTTTTCATGTTATTTATCAGTAATGTGACCTCTTTAACCCCCATGCAGGAACACAATCTGGACTGGTTTCCACGTATGAGGGCCATGTCACTGGTCAGCAGTGATGGTGAGGGTGAACAAAATGAACTGCGCAGTTTGCAGGAGAAACTAGAGTCCACGATGAGGCTGGTCTCTAACCTGACCAATCAGCTCACAGAGCTCAAAGAGCAGGTGCGTGTTTGACTGGTTTGATAAAGGTGCATGTATACACAGGCTGCCGAATTATTCTTAATAACAAACGGAATGCTTGTACTACACCTAAATTGCAGATGTGTCATAAGCTGGCAATTTGTGGTACGAGGCAAGAATTACTAAGTTAATGGCATTTGTCTGAACTCATCCCTGTTGTCAATCTTCAGATGACTGAGCAGAGGAAACACAAGCAGCGGATTGGTCTGCTGGGAAACCCCGCCCACCTCAACATCAACCCACAACAGCCGGCATGAGAGGTGGGGCCTGAGGCCTGACTGACATAATGGAGCCTCAATCAAGCATAAATTCAGTCAAACCATCACAGCCTTAAAACGGACTCTTACATAGTAACGAGGTCATGTCTGGTCATATGTACACTCACTCACTCAAGGACTCCAATCATGACATTTTGAGCCTCATTGCTGTATGATGCGCTATATTATTTTTTTAAGCACTGACGTGATCACTTCAGAAAGTATCTTTGCACTGTGTATGAGTGTAGTATTATAGGATGCCTTCACAGAGTGGTTCTTAGAATTATGTCCTTCTGGATTTCTTTGCACCTTTTATCAGAATGGATTGCGTTTGAGATTATTAATATAATGTGTGAAATTTTGATGTTTTTTCTGTGCATATTTATTTTGAATTTCTGTTACTCCATATGGAAGGTTTAATAAACACCTACACCGACAAGTTTCTAGAACTAACAATGTAATGAGACTAAATTGCCTTTAAAAGATGAGTTCGCTTTATAGGAATACCCCTGCTATAAAGACACCAATATGTATAAATAATTCAGAAGTCGATTGATGACAGAATGTTTTAATGACAGTACTTCCAGAAAATGTGACATTGTGCGTCAAATTTGAGAACCATGAGCTTCACACACAGTCATAGTCAGTCCTACCGATCACAGAGACCCACAGGACAGATTAAACCACAGATTCACAGAGCTCTTCAAAAAAACAAACAAAAAAAAACACAGTCCATGAGGAAAACATTTCACTCACTTTATCTCCATAAACAAAGGCTTATTGACTGTAGAGTAAAAAAAACAAAACAAAAAAATATAAATCACAAATGCATTTCAAATCTATAGTTGAGATTTAGGAAAGTACACTCTTTGTGCAAAAAATAAAGTTATTAAAGAAAAGTACAAGTATGCTTAACGTGCAAAAAAAAAAATAGCATACTATTGTAATAAGGCATTAAAAAATGTAAACATTGAATTTGGCTTTTTCTGGAAACGCAACAGAGATAATATATTTGAAAATTCCTTGCTACATTTTGAGCATCCTAATTGACGGCTGTTTTTTAGACATCTGTCACAATTGTGATAGGAGCTGCAATATCCAGGTGGTTTCAACACTGTACTAAAGTAAACTTTGTAAAGTAAAGCACTGATTTATCTGAAATTATGCTTTTTTTTTTAACCCAAGTCATATATTCTGTTTTTATGAATTGAAGTTAGTGTTAGATGACAGCCAAAGCACTTAATTTAAATTCTATTGTGTGAATGATTGAGATGTAAAATATTGCTTAAGAAAATGTGAAGACGGGAAGCCAAACAAAACATTTTAAAAAAATTAAATAGCCAGTATGTGGAAAAGACACACCAGCACTGATCATTTATTCTCACATACAAAACGTTAATGATTCCAGCAAAAATTTTCAGTAGAAAATTATAGAAAGAAAACTTGAATCGCCTTCAAATCCGCTCTGCGCCAGCCTTGATTGCAAGCACAGACCTGCACATGCAAACGAGCACACACACACACACACACACACACACACACACACACACACTCGCACCCCAACACTAGGGTTATTAATCAATAACTGGATTCCAGTCACCTATGTGGCAATTAAGAAGAGAGAATAATACAAATATGAGGCCTACAGTTGCTCATCTTCAGGACTCATAACTGACTTTCTGCTCGGCGTTTCCAAACACTCAGAAACCAGCGTGAGGAGTCACGTAAAAAGGATGGAACAGCCCGATGGAGTGTTGCTAATGTACAGGATGTTAGGTCATAGGTCAGTAATGGGCTGGAACAGTGAGAAGAGCCTCCTCTGGCAGACGGGAAATGTCCACATTCTGTCACAGTCAAAAAACAAAAAAAAGAATTATTTTTCCAAATCTCATTAGAATGAATATTTCTATATGTAAAATGACTCTGGTTTTCTCACCTCAGGTTTGTCTCTGTGAGTGTTCACCGCCTCCACATTGAGATAGATCGACTCCACTTTACAGCCTAATGCAGGATACAATCTAGGTTACATTCAAGTACATTTCAAGAGTTCATGTTTCCAGGTAATTAAATGAAGGGGGCGGGGAGCTTTCTCAAGGAACACTGCTGTAACAGAATAAAAATGAATTCCTCTCTGATTCATTTTTGGCTGCATGAAACTACTAAATTAAGGTCGGCACTCCTTTTCTTCGTGTTGAATTGCTCAATAGTTTTTGCTGTCAGTGCTGTTGTTTCACACAGAACAGGACAATGCAGAACAACTTGTCACTACTCTTGTAGAGTCAAGGTGGTCTTAAAGGGACAGTACACTCTTAAAAAATAAAAATAAAATTAAAAAAAAACACTGAAATGACTTACAAAAAGCTATCATACAAAGTGAGAAGACTTAACTACATTGTGCATGAGTCACAGTATTGTTGTTGTTGTTACTGACAGCCCAGTCCCTATCCACTTCCATTGTATGGAAAACAGATTCTGCAGGAATTGATCAACTGCATTGATCATTTTTTGATTGATGGAACAAAAAATATAATAGAGGTTTAGATTGACATATTTACAGAGTTCTGCGCATGACCAAACCAAAAATAAAAAAATAAAATTCAAATTAAGTAGTAATTGTCACGACTTAATTTGTGTACATTTTATTCATTTGTTCCCTGTTTTTTTTTAAATCATGGGCAACAATTTATTTTTTTGTTTTAGATCAATTCTGGCCACATTAATCCAATTAGTTCCCTTGTTTCTATTTGGTTAATTTGTGGCCACAATTATAACTAAAAAAGGGAACAAATTATTCAAGAATTGATCATAATAATAATAATAATCTTTGAATAATATAACCATACATTATAATAAGAAGAATAAGAATTTGTAGCCAAAATACCTTGTGTTTTCCCTACATGTGATCAATGATGTTAAATTTCATTTTTGGTTGAAGTACCAACTATAATGCTGTAAACATGCTCCTTAAGTGTGTAAGAGAAGAGTTTCTCACCATAGGCCACAGGAGTAAGCTTCAGGACTGTGTGTAGGGGGCATTTCAGGTACGGCAGCTCTTCTGGAAGGCAAACGAAAGGTTAAAGACAACAATATGCAAATATTTTATTAACCACGGCATGTCCCCATCTACACACCTGCACTCTTGTCCAGGAAGTAAGCAAGGAGACAGCGCATAACAGCCTGGTGACAAATAACCAACACATTCTCCTGCCGTTCAAGCTCCATAATGACTGGCTCCAATCGCTGGACAAGATCCTCATAAGACTGTAAAGAGCAGGAACGTTCAATTCTCTCAGATTTAATGAGGTTCCTTTCTAGTTGGCTGCAAATATAGTTTTTCAACACACCTCTCCTTTAGGGTAACGGTAGCGATATTTGTCCTGGTCTCTGAGGGCAAACTCCAGAGGATAATGTTCCTGGATCTCCTCATACATCATCTCCTCACAAACACCCTGCATGCATGCTGAGAGTCACTCAACTGATACTTTTAAAAGGAATTACAAAGAAAAAACTGTCATATAATGCTTACAGCATCAATCTCATTGAGGGCCTTCCATTGCTCGTATGGTACACCCAGCGCCTCAGCGGTCTGAATGGTCCGCTTCATCTGACTCGTCCACACCTTGAGATCCTTTATATTCTGATCCTGTATAAACCTCCCTAGACAGTGAGCAAACTGAGACATACGAGAAAAGAAAGAGATAATGAAATCCAAATGACAAATGGCGTCTTTCACAGACACACAAAGCATAACGCACCTCTTTACCGCGGGGCGACAGGCCTGTATCCCCTCCGATGCAACCTCGGACGTTAAAGTCGCTCTCTCCATGTCGACAGAGGTAGATGGAACGCGGTGTGATGTGGATGTTCATCAGATAATAAACGATTCTGCTCTGGATGTGGTCGAGTACACGGTTCACCAGATACCGCTGACCCACGTTCATTATTTTAATGTATGACAATTCTCTGTAAGACAAAACATACAGCATTAAAGCAACTACACACAAAATGCATAAACAGAATACATTATTACATTCTAAGAAAAAGGAAAGAAATGAAATTGGATTTTTGACCTGTCTAGGTTTTCATCCAGTGGCTGGTAACTGTTCTCATAGCATTTGATCCTCTTCATAAAGTCCTGGATGGCTTCTTCAGTGTTGCGGTCAGTGTAGTCAGGACTACCCAGCTTCACCTGCTGCTCTCCGACACACAAAAAAAAGCAGAAATTAATGCTGGGATAATTTAATAAATAAAAAAAGGCTTTACATTAGAAATCACTGGAGTATTTCAAGTTTGAATCACTTGACAATTTTTAAACATCGCCTTACCACAATGTTCTCTGCAATAACGTTGGGGTCTTCACACACAGACTCAACAAAAAACACCTAATTAAAAATATATAAAGACTTGAGGTTAGTGGGATAATAAGACAAGTAAAATAATGAAGAAACACTTAACTACACAAAATAATGCCAACGTTTTATGAATGTTGTGTTTTACCTTATAGCCATTTTGTTCTGCAAATCTCACGATGGTGGCCCTCCGTTCCCTGGTTGTGTTCGTGGCATCAAACACCTAAAAAAAAAAAAAAAAAAAAAAAAAAAAAACTCAGCACACTCCTGAATAATATTCTATGTTTTTGAAATGTCTGTATGCTCACCAAGGCTGTATTTATTCTATTGAAAACAGTAAAAGTTGTATTGTGAAATATTACTACAATTTAAAATAACCGTTTCCTATTTTAATGCATTTTAAAATGTAATTTACTCCTGTGATGGCAAAGCTGAAATATCAGCATAATTATTCCAGTCTTCAGTGTCACATGATCCTTCTGAAATCATTTTAATGATGCTTAAGAAACATTTCTCAACAGGATCAATGTTGAAAAAAAATTGTGCTGCTTAATATTTTTAGGATTTTTTGTTGAATAGAAAATAAAGAGGAGGAGTAAATAAAAAGAGAAGCATTTATTTGCAATAGAAATATTATATTACTTTAAACATTATACTTTAGTCACTTTTGATCAATATAAAGCTTTTCGTGCTCAAATAACATTTCCTATTATTATCATCATCATCATTGAAAACATCTCAACTGCTGAATATTTTTGTGGAAAACATTAAATAGATTATTTGATGAATAGAAAGCTCAAAAGAACAGCATTCTCTTTCATGAACACCAGATTCAAGGACTTTTTCAAGGACCCCTGCATATTTAGTGTCATGAAAGACCTTACAGGACTTAAAGGTGCAGTAGGAGATCTTGGAAAATCCTAATTTTAGCCTGATAGCACTGAAAGCAAGCGTCCCACCCTCCCAGCAAATCGCCGTCCAAAGCCACGCCCCCTGAACACTTATACGCACACAGACCAGAGGACCAGAGATAACATTACTACAACACATCATGTGCCATTCACAAGTGAGAAAACTTTATAGTACAGTACTACAATACCAGGAAGGAAGATCAGGTTGTTGATGTTTGTCTGCCATTCTCGCTGTCTGCACAGCGTGCCTGATCGCGCTGATGACATATCCTGTCTGTTAGGTATGCTAATGCACACGTTGACAGGCAGGTAGCAAAGTCAATAAAAACGCTCAGAAAGAGTCTTACTAAGAGTCCTTTCTTGATCCTACGCCTTCCACAGAAAATAACTTAACTTAAATGAACACTCCACTATTTTTGAAAATAGGCTCATTTTCCAACTCCCCAAGAGTTAAACAGTTGAGTTTTACCGTTTTCGAATCCATTCAACCGATCTCCGGGTGAATGATATTACACAGCGCCTGAAAGTAGTCCCCGGCTATATCAGCTAGTTACTAGCTGGGGACTACTTTCAGGCGCTGCGTAATATCATTGGTACGGCAGCAAAGTTCCTTGATTATTATGTCCGAATGAGAGTATAGTTCCTAGCCATATCGGCCTAGAAAATTGCAACTTTTCATTTTCAGTCATTCTTAGTACACGATATAACTACAGAAGAGACAAGTTTTAAATAGATAAATTATCAAAACTCTTTGGTTTAATCATGTTTAAGCGAGATGCTAACGGTCTAATCAGATTCAATGATCTATGCTAAGCGCTACCGCCAGACACGGAGACCAGCTGAATGGATTCGAAAACTGTAAAACTCAACTGTTTAACTGTTCCTTTAATGATTGCTATCTGGATGTGAAGAGACTTCACCCAATCACCTATTGCACCTCTAACATTTCACTTACACTTAACATTTACATTAAACATTTCAGAGTAATAATGTTTTGAATGTGCAGGTTTCATAAATTTAGATCGTTCTGAGCAGTCGTGTTCAAAGGAAGTGAAGTCAGTACTGGTAATATTCAAATACAATTTCTAAAATATTGATAAAATATGCATCAAGCTGATTTTGCTGTAGTTCTTGTATAAGATTTAAATTTGAAAGAATTTCTCAATTTTAAAATTAATAAAAAGTGGTTAAATGTTGTAATTACACGGTAAAACCTGTTAACATTAAATATTTGCACATTCTCTCAATATCAGCCCTTGAAGACTGCTGTGATAATGCAGGCTTCCCAGTGGCTGCAGTTCAGCAAGCAGCACAGAATGAAACTTTTGATTCTGAGAAAAACAGTGATAGTGATGATGATGATGATGATGATGATGATGTTGCCACATTAGAGAGTCAAACACAAAGAGACACTCATAACCGTGCTCCCGTTCAGAGACATGAAGAACAAAATCAGCCAAGTCCAATCAGAACAAGAGCAAAACCCAGCGAAAAACCATTCAAATCAGAGTCGCTGTACTTAAAATCATGACAAACGCTAACGATGAAATAACCACAATTAGATGCCCATTAACATGCGAAGTGTGTACCAAACACAAACAGATTGTGGGAATGATGCCCAAAAGCGGGCCATTCCAACCCTACTGGGAAACACTGATGTTACAGGCTATAGTGTATAAACTGTAGCCTATAACATCAAATGTGTGGCAAATAGCACATATCAACGTACCTAATAATTATTCACGCACTATAAGATGTGCTCACTTTACATAGACTGCGCGTGATCACAAAATCGAAAGTGAACAGCGACCGCTCATTCAAATACGCATTTCAATACCCTGCATATTGATAGCGGCTCCCTGATGTGCGAAAATTATATACAATATTAGAATGTTCACGGGAGCGGGACACACGTTGAAGGAGTGGGCGGTAATTAAGAAAACTGTCCTGCGCAGGGCTCTAGGCTGCGCATCAACATACGCCAAGTTTTTTTCCCACCCCCTAATCATTAGTGCCGTTTCGTTCTGTCTTTGACAGAACATATAGGACAATTTTTGAAATAGCACCATAAACAAAGTTTAGTTCAAATTTAATTTAAGCACTTTCAAGGACCTATGTTTGTTTTCAAGTACTTTCCAGGCCTTGAATCCATATGTCTGAAATTCAAGTACTTTCAAGAAGCGTGGGAACCCTGATTTGAAATAATAAATCTCTTGTAATGCTGTAAATGCTGTTACTGTGACTTTTGATCAATGTAATGTGTCCATGCTTTAATGAAAGGCAGTGTATAAATGATAAATCAGTGTGATAAAAGTAATGAAAATGCAAAACTACTCACAGCAACCTGGCCGCCCTCAACACTGAGGTACTGTCTGACGTCATTGAGTGCTGCCAAAGCACACTGCCTGAAAACAGAATAAAAATAAATAATTAAATCATATGACAACACAAAATGCACAACAACAGCAAAAATATATGAAAACAACTATCCACAAACGGAAAACATGCTGACTCTTACTTTCTTATCTTCAGCCCTTCCTCATTATCAGGGCGAAAGAATTCAAAGCTTTTGTAGATTTTCACACATTCTCTCCGATACTGTCCCACATTGAATTCTGCAAAAAAAAAATACACTGATGTAGTCACTGTATACTGGATGTATAAATGTTTTGGACTATGAATGCATTTTACTGTACCTTTTGTTGGTACACCAATCCAGTTGAGGTAGCGTGTGAGTTTTTTAGAAATGTAGGTTTTGCCTCTCGCTGGCAGCCCCACAGTCACAATGAGAGTGGGACAGTTGGTCATGCAAACTGCCAAGACACAGAGAGACAGAGAATAAAAATGCGCCTGTAAATTCAGCTTGTCTGTGTACAGCAGAAAAGACAGTGAATACTCTCTTTGTTTCGTTTCCAGCTGGTATGAATAATTTGTCAGAGCAAACCATGCAGACTATTGTTGGTCAGGGGAACATACATGCAGCGTCTCTACAGCCTCTGAGGGAATTGTAACTTTTCCTACTTTGATGAGAACAAATGTATTCTGGATATTGTATAATATTATGAAATAGTTTTTGGAAACTCTGATTTCATCAGCTTTACCTTTACACTTTTCATCATAACCAAAGAGAGCAAAAAACAGTATTCAACCAGATACTGGCACAAACCAAATAATTTCTGCAGATCCATGTACTTTATACATTTGCATCAGTCTTCCTTTTCTGAAGTGGTGACCCATACTCAGAATCTGTGCTATGCATTTAACCCATCCAAGTGCACACACACACACACACAGTAGTGAACACACACCCGGAGCAGTGTGTACATATTATTCAAATTATAAGATGTTTTTGTTTTCTGCATTTCACCTCCTTATTCCTGGTTATCAAGCTCTTCTCAATGTCTGCTGATTCCTCATCACCTCAGATACTGAGAGATCATGTGCACGGTGTACCCGAATGCAGTCATTCTCTGCTGACTAATTAAATACGGATCCTGCTGAGACTGCTCAGCATCAGTTTTTGCTGCAAGCACAGCTCATTCAGTGTCAGGTTCATGGAGTTCAAAACGAATCTGCCAATTACACAAAAATCTGCATATAATTAAGTACATCCCTACGAGTGTAAAGAGTCTTTGAGAAACCACCTCGCTCAGCAAACCTGCTCTTTAAAAGGCTATAAACTTCCTCTGAAAATCCTGTATGACAGCAGCTTTGGGACCACAGAGATCTGGAAAAACCCTCAACTGTTGCACAGTTACTTTTCGCCCATTTGAATGCAACAGGCCCAAAGGAATTTAAAGGACATCCCTAAAGTCAGACCACAACCCTGATATCCCACCCACACCATTTCACTTCACAGAGGGAATACAACCACAAAGGTACACCACTTTCACGAAAATAGGATAGAATAACATGGCATCATAGATTTTTTTAAACTCCTGACAGAAACTGAGGGGGGAAAACGCATTAAACATCTTTCATTCAAAGCAAGACGGCAGAAAAACAGGCTGCACAACATAATTATCGATGTATTGTATGTAAATAACATACAATTTGCTTCCCAGATTTTTAGTGTGGAAATAATATAATCAATAAACTAGCATACTGTAATGAATTCTTTCATGTTGTTTAGCAAAACAGGAGCTAAATGAGAAACACTAGGTCACATTCTCTGTCATGATGCTTATCATCAGGGTGACAATGAGCTGATCAACATGAGCTCAGCGCATCAGGGGTCTGCTGTTCACACGCCGCACACATGGGCAGCGAATGTTGATGCGCCATTGACCAATCAGAGAGCGTCTACAGCCAGGGCTCAGCCAATAGGACACCAGCTACGCAACAATGCACACAGCTACTGTACCGGTGCTGAAAACATGCTCGGGCTGATGGCATCTCAAGGTGCAAATTATTCATTGATATGCTCGTGATGCAGAGTTACTGATAAATTAAGTAAATACGCAGACGGAAGGAGAGTATGCGGAGTTTAATGGTGATACAGCACTTTCGGCTTTGTGTGACGCATTGGACACATGCTTTTCATATACACTCCGTGTTTACTCTTGCCAGTTTTTCCCTAAGCAAAGCTTAAGAGACACTGGGAGAGAATATACAGTTGTTAAATACTACAGAGTGTAGATTAGAGCTTCAATGTAGCTTACTGTACCTAACATCTGAGGCTGAGAAGGTTTCGGTGCATCCTGGTTGCATCATTCCCGTCTTAATACGCTGCGCCTACTTAGCCCGGGTTCACTGGGTTCACTTACATTATAGTGCTTGATCTAGATGCAAGCCTACAAAGCACTGATCATGGAATTTCTAAGAATATTTGTCTTAGAAATTTCACGATAGATCAATCGATGAGACAACAAAAAAGCACACATGGTGAAAATCTTCCTAAATACTGAACATGTACCATTACTTCCGCACCCGAGAGCATTTTATTACTCAACTCCAGATGGTGACTTTAAGAAACCTAAAAGATACAACACACACAAATTCTGCTAAATAAAATTTTAAAGATGCGCGTGTACGCATGCAAATAACGTTAACGTTCAATTACGCGGGAATTTATAAAAATGAGAGCGTTTGGGACAACTTCACCCAAAATGAACCCAATAAATTGATATAACATTAACCACATTGTCTCTGATCGTTTGTAGTCGTGAAAAGCTGGGACTTACAGAAAGCAAACATAACGTTACCTCTTTTCTGAGAAATGTGTTTTTCCGGTAGCCCGTTCTTGCATGGCATCCATATTTTTCGCAGTGGGTTTTGTGTGAGCTCTCTGGGAATCGCCATTATAACATCTTCGGTGGAGCTCATCCTGGCTGTATTATCATGACCCGGTTCTTCAGAGCTGATCGCCTGTTATCAGATACTGAGCGGACTGAGCTGCTGGCGGTGGGATGTATGTCATATCGGCTGAGCAATATCAATGACCGACTGTACCGTAATCCCAGTCAAAAACGCGCACCCACAAACACCCCCCTCCCTACTTAAAACTGTGGCCTTATATATTTTAAAACTAATTTGAAAGTTTCGAAATTAGACAATAATTAAATACCAGTTGCATTAAACCATTAAAAGCCAAATTACATTAGCAAATGAAAATTTGATAACTAACTTGTGAGAGTAGATTCTGCAGCCCCATAGTGACTATACCATAACTAAAACATCTTATTTTAAACTGAATACAGATTAAGCTGAATAATAATTTTAACGTGACTCTATGTTTTTAATGCCTAATTAGTTAGTTTTAATTAATCGGTTTTAATGTTAATTGTTCCACAATGCAAGCACATCTGCACTTTAATACATACATTCACCGTGACTCACTGCATATACAAAAACCGTAATAACTCTCCGAATATGTTAAATTCGTTTAACAAGTGTTGTTTGTCATTATATTAATATTTGGTTAGAGGGCACCCATTCGCTGAAAATTACACAACTCACACTAGAAATACCGCATTGTATCTAAATCTACCGTTAAACTACTCAGTGATGTGGCCAAACTGGAGAAAAAAAGGGAAAAAACATATGAGGAAGGGGGCAAAAAATGATCGCAGAAGTTTGAGAAAAACAGTTCTGCAGCTACTGTTCACATGAAGTGCACATGGGTCGTGAATGTTGATATTTCTTTGTCCAATCAAAGCCCCTCGACCGTGAGGAATCGACCAATAGAATAGCAGAGAGCCTGCACGAGGAGGCGTGCGCTGAGAGGGGCACCGAGAGGTAAACATCGTAGGACTTGAACGTTCTGTTCTTTTTAGCCACCAAACACCTTAACAACATTACTGAGAAGGTTGCCCTATAAATACATACATAGAAAGTACAGGTTCACCAATAGAAGCAGGTCTGTTGTGCTTTCAACAAAAATGTTTTCTATGCTCTTACATGGGTGTTTTAGTTCGAGATGTCTGCACAACAGAACCATGTTCAGTTTTTGGTACATTCCTTTATTAAAACAAAGTTTTTGGAAATATTGTAGTGTCTTGTATGAAAACTAATATTTCTGGCTATGCATATAACTAATGTATATATACATATTTATACATATATCACCTACATACATATGTTTACTATAGGCATAATAATACATACTGCCTACTGCATTTATATATTAGCCATTACATAGTCAGAAACATTAGCTAATATGTATAAGAATTTATAATACAATGAAACTAGCAAATGTACACCACCAAAGTCCGGACACACCTATATTTTTTATTACTACACTGGAAAAATATTTTTCGAAGTTGTAAATAAAACAAAGATTATTGGAGTAGGTTTTACAAGATAATACTATGGCGGTCTATCTACTTCAAAATTTCACATTTAATTCAAAGTGTTACTTGCCGTTTCTTTGTAATTATTTGAGAATGTTAAAATAATAGTAAATATAACAGTATAAGTTTTAAAAATAACGCAACAACACAAATGAAAGTATGGGAATTATTTAGCGATCAAAAGACTTAATTCAAACCTATCTTATTTTAGCCAGTCAATTTTGCTTTTGCAGATGCTGCAGGGACAAGGATATCCTGGCTCATCCCTGACATCCTCAACAGATAATGGTTCAACAGGACAAGCAGGGCAAATAGGGCCATCTTGTGGTTGAATAATGAATCATATTGTGTGTGTGTGTGTGTGTGTGTGTGTGTGTATATAGTAAGCCTCACTGAAATAAATGATTTATTGAATTTACTAAATTTTTTTAAAGGTAAGTGGTTGCAATCAATTTATTTTAGCTACATTTAAATAAACAAATTTAGTTGACTAACTTTCAACATTTTTTTAATTAAATGTAGTTAAAATAAATTGTTTGTGACCACTTACCTTAAAAAATTTTTTTCAGTGAAATCAAGATGTTTGTAAAATATATCTAATATGTGTTAATTACCCTTAAAAAATCACCACGGTCCTTTTTTATTTTTTAACTAGATTGCAAAGAAATAAAATAGGTGATGAAGAGAGATGGGAAAAAAAGTGAGAGTGTCCAGTCAGCGGGTCAGGAGGACTAATCTCCTTAGACAGGTGGGACAACAGCAAGCTGCTCAGGTACTCAACCACAACATTTTTCCACCTGTGTGATAATTAAAGAATAATTAGCAATCAGGTCCACTTAGATAATGAATGAAAAATCTGGCAATCTGGGATCCCACATATAAAAAAAATACATTTTCTGGTAATAACAACTTTGATTAGAATTTGGTAAGAAACTTAAACATAATTGAATTATGTAATGAAGATATAATCTTATAGTTCCCCACCTGCCCTTTATAATGCATCTCAACAAGAATAACTCCCAGCTAAATTGTTGTATATACTATTTATGTCAATATGATTGTTCATAATGTTATGAAATATCAACAAGTTGTTTTGGGGGAAAAAAATCTATCTCATTTCAGTCTTAATTGTTAGCATGATACAGATAACATTATCAAGTTCAGGAGGAACATGTATTTTAACGGAATCCTCTGGGAAATAACCAGAACGTAAACAGAATAGAATGATTAATAATCTACAGGAAAATAAGCAGTGCTGTTTTCTGAATATTATGATCTAATGGTTTTTAATATGCACATTTTGGAAAAGATGTCACTATTAAATTCTCTTTAGTTTGGCAAAATGAATGTTTCCTTAAAATTTTATAGAAAACATCCTGGTACACTGCATGACTCTTTATCACAGAAAAAGCAATCTGTTTAAAATGACAAAGAGTTCAATTATGAACAAAATAATATGCATAATCATATGAGTAATATGAAGCATCATGCTTTTCAAAAATAGATTTTTTCCTTTTCCCTTTTCACTAGATGTCAACCGCCCACATAGCAGCCTGTGACATCACAGCCTTTTAAACTCAGAAACAGATGAGAGCAAGAGAGCATTCTGTGTGAGTAAGTGGGTTGAAAATGCATCAAGTATGCAGTTAATGATGCAGCAAACTTTGCACATACAACATACTATTTCATTAGACATGACACATAAACTCATATACGCAAACGCAGACGTAAAACAGAGCTGGACCTGAATCCTTAAATGGGATTGGAGGAATGGAGCTGAACTTTCACACAGATAACCGAGAGGGAGAGAAAGCAAGACAGGGATGGAGAGCACGCCACACATGCACAAGAAATAAACAACATAATGAGGAAAAAGAGAAAGCACAAGAGGAACAACTCTCTGTGGATATACACAGAAGGAAAGAAAGAACAAATAGAAGGAAGACAGATATCTCAGGGAAGCACAGATAAACACAGAAAAAGATTAAGAGCATGGGTCACAGAGCACAGAAAGATTTATTAGCACTTACACAAAGGCCTGAAATATTTTGCCTGGGTATGTTACCATAGTAACCCATCCACTAATATGGTCACTACTGACACACCCTAATCAGATCTGCTTGAAAACCCATGTCCACTCTTTTATCTCAAACTAAACCAAAACAGAATATATTAACGGGGTTTTATGCACAGTACAAAGTAACATCATGGTTTAGTTTTATTTCGGGTTACAGTGCAGCTGCAACTCTGACTAAGCCAAGCAGGCATACCATGCAATTTGATCTAAGACAGTGAAATGCATTTACACACACACACACACACACACACACACACACACACACACACACACACACACACACACACACACACACACACACACACACACACAAACAAAAAAAGCTACCCAAAATTTCTCATGACCCACTCTAACATCCATCACCCTGACCGATTTGTCTAGCATGTATACTCATGCCAGCTGTCTCATAAAAGGACTAGGAGTGTCTGCATTTCATCATTGCAAATTTTCATTTTCAAGCAATATGTGAAGTGGCAAACAAGAAAGAGTAATCTACTGGATAAATGTTTTGCAAATGTGGATAGTGCATGTGTGTCGAGGATAAGACCACCAATTGCAAATTCTGATCATAATGTGGTACTTGTACCAATTTATAAATCCAAGCTGAAAAGCAGTAAACCTGAGAAATAAGTGATTAGAGTTTGGTCTTCTGAAAACATCGAACAACTTAAAGCATGTTTGGACTGTACTATGTGGGAGGTGTTTTACCATAGCTCCCTAAATGAAATATCTACACAGTAATAACAGACTATATAGATTTCTGTGTGCAATCGGTGATACCAACCAAGGAGATAAAAATCTTTCCAAATAATAAGATGTATATAACTAAAGATGTTAAGCAGGTGATGAATTTGAGAAAGATTGCCTTTAAGAAGAAGGATACAAAACAAATTAAGTGTCTTGAAAAGGAGTTAAAGGGATTGCATATAGGTCAAAATTGGAAAAGGCTTTTAAAAGTAAACGTGCGAGAGGATACCATGAAGGGAATGACTGGATTATCAGCTACACAGAAGTCATTAGTAGTAGATGATGAGATTGAGTTTGCAAATCAGTTGAATACATTTTTCTCCAGGTTTAATAAAGGGAATATTTTAGATTGGAGTATGAGTTTTATTATTTTTCAGAGGTCCTTAGATACTCATGTTATCCCTGATATATGGAAGACTTCACATGTAATACCTCTTCCAAACAAATCTGGGGCAGAGGAATTAGGTGATCTTCGGCCCACAGCCTTAAAGCCTATTATTATGAAAATTTGAGAGAAAATCGTGGTAAAACAACTCCTAAAGTCAGTAGAGGGTCATTTAGACACTTGTCAGTTTGCATATAAGCAAAATCGTAGCACAGAAGATGCAGTAGTAACATTGTTTCATTTGATCCTGAAACACCTGGATAAGCCTAAAACTATAGCTCGGGCCCTCTTTTTGGACTTCACGTCTGCATTCAATACAATACAGAGCTTCTACTGACAAAAATGATTCAAATGAAAGTAAATCCTTATTTGATACATTGGTATTATTCATTTTTGATAGGTAGAACACAGATAGTTAAAGTTAATCAGACAAATTCAAATTCAGGAGTGCCTCAGGGGTGTGTGCGTTCACCTTTTCTTTTTGCCTTGTATACAGATGATTGTAAATCTGACAGTGTAAACACATACATATTGAAGTTCTCAGATGACACAGTGTTATTGTCTTTATTGGGGAGTGAAGGTGATCTCAGTATGCATCAGTATTGTACAGAGAGATTAGTGGAGTGGTGTGAGAGGAATTCAATTGTTATAAATGAAAAGAAGACAAAGGACATTACTTTTGGACTTCCAGAGAACATGTATCAAACACGAGTGACTATACATAATACACCGATTGAAATCGTATCTGCATATAAATACTTGGGTGTCTGTGTTTATCATGGAGTGCACATATAGAGTATGTTTGTTGTAAAGTACAACAGTGTATTTAAGTCTTTTGGAGCAAACAAACAGATTTTGCTCATGTTTTTTCAATCTGTAATACAAAGTGTTTTACAATATGGAATGTGTGCTTGGTATCGTTGTCTCTCTGTTCAACTCAAAGCTTGACTGGCGAGATTGATAACTGTTCTAAGATTGTCGGTCAGATGCTTGAGCCAAGTTTTCATGAGTTGTACAAGAAGAAAATGTTGTCCCTGACAGGTAAAATTATATCTGATTCTTCCCATATTCTGTATGAGGAATATCAATTTTTGCCATTGAATAGAAGACTGAGAGTACCATATGCCAGATTGAACAGATTACATAAATCTTTTGTTCATCAGTCAGTAAAATTAATTAATCAGAATAGGGGGTCTAAGTAGGCAGCAAGATTCTGAGGAGTGGAAGGTACTTAAGCTTTTTACACTGCAGATGGATGTGTACCAGTGTGTACTTTTGTGTGTGTAGTGTATGGTGTAATGTGTACTGCTGTGAATTAATGTTAGACAGTAAACGCTATGGGATGCGAGACGATTTTTGAAAGAAATTCCAACAATAAAGTGAAAATTGAATTGAATTGAATTGAACCCATGCTGCTACTATATTTGAATTTATACTACGGGGCCGTTGAATGCTTGATTCTGATTGGCTGACAAACGTTCCGAGGTGTGCAATTATTTTCAGGGTAAGGCACGGCGAACGTAGTTCCAGGCAGCTCTTGACCGCATTACATGACCATATCACTTCGCCAAATGATTTCTGTTATTTCAAATGTCTTACAACGGCAAAATAACCAAAACCCACAAGGACACTGGCCAAACAAATAAATATAATAAACAAAAAGGATAAAAACGACAGATCATGTCCATGTTTTTGCCACAAAATTACGCTTTAGGTTATTATGTACGGAAAGCACATACTCTATCTCACCTGCTCTCTCTCCCTCACAGACCGCACATACATAACAGTTAGTTGCACACACACTAACATACATATGTTGTAGCGCTACTCTGACGATTTTATCAGTAAACTACATGACTTCTCACAAGCGAGGTAACAACAACGGCGCTGTTCGTGACCAAAAGGAACTAAGTTTCACTATAGGCCTAACTAGAAATATTGCTGCCGAACACTTGAGAGAAGCAAAGAGGTATTTCTCTCTCTCTCTCTCTCTCTCTCTCTCTCTCTCTCTCTCTCTCTCATAACTATTTATTAACTGTATTAACTGCATTAGTCTGTTATCAACGGCTCAAGCCTCAGTTACTGGTTAAAATGACATTTTGGAATTAGCAACAGAGGCGTTGGATGAGATGCGGAAGAAATGATCCTACTCACAATAGGGATTTAAGTAGAAACACCGGACGAATGCCTTGAAATATATCATCTGATCGATGCCTTGAAGTGTGGCAACCGTAGTATACGCGGAATAACTGACTTAGGTCAGTTGAATTATTAGAAAAATAATGCACACCCGCTTTGCATCGTGGCCGCATCACCACCTCTAATAATTCAACGGCCCGTCGTCAATTATTCCTTACATAACATAAAGGTACAAGAGACAAAACACATATGTTTGGGTATTGTAAAAACTAAATAAATTAGTTTGTGTAATCATTCCATTTCCCTTTCATTTTCTCAGGAAATTAATATCAAGTTTGTTTACTTTGCCCTGACCATAAGTCTTGTCCCATGCATTACAACAACAAATCAATAAAGTGAATAGCAGAATAACATGCTTTCAGCTACTGAAATTACAGTACATGTACATTGTGAGTGTTCACAAAATCATTAGTTGTTGTCTTATTTTTTGTCAGTTGCCAACAAAATCACTGACAAAATCCAATATTCACGTAACAATGTTATTTCCATTGTTAGAGATAGGCTACAATAATTATGTGAGTGCTTTGGTTATTTGAAATATTTTTATATTTCATGAATCATCCGTAAGTATTTGTTTACTTAACATTCTCCGCGGGCACACACCGTTTGCAGTTTCTGCAGTTTCATATGGTCGAGACAAATACAACTGACCGCAAAGAAACACGGTTGCTGAAGGAGAAGGAGAGGTGCCGTGTCTTACCTGTCCCGTCGCAGTCTTGTCCGTCTCGAAAGCGGCTAGTGTTCCTCATCATCCAGCTTCTAGTAAAGAGCTAACGTGTTCAGGAGCGGAGTGCGTGGAAGAGCTTGTGTTTGTCCCCGTTGGTTCGTGGAAACATTGTTCAGAAGCGCACCGGTTCGCGGCGCTTTATACAGGATTTGCGTGCGTGTTTAGATAACAGACGCGCGTCTAAAAACAGCCACATGTGAGTCCCTGACTTCAGAGAAACAGATTGAGGGCAGAGTAACGCCTATAACACTCACTCTCATTATGTAATGCTAGACGAGTTGATTTTAAAGGGTAGATTAATTAAAATGAGCTGTGGATAATGGAGAAGTACAGTGACAAAATGTCTCTCTCTCTTATACACCCACTTATTCTAATCCACTTACAGTAACTGTACTGTACATACTGTTTATCTTGTAAATGTACATTCATTAACAGTAATGCACATTCTATGGGTCAACTTAAAATCAAGGGCAGAATGTGATGATAGATGATAGATGATAATGCTGACATTTTTTGTTATCTTCTATCAGTGAGGGACAAAATCTGAAAGCTGTTGATTTATCAGTCACTGCAGAACATAATACACATTGTGCTGTCATTGACTAACACTGTCATTAAACCTCTAACAAAACACTTGATTGATTGTACCTACGTAACTGGTATAAAGTCACTATGATAAATAATATCCAAAAAAATGTTTGGATAGTTAAGCCTCACCTAAACTGTGAGTGTCCATGTATAAAACCAGCTGTCATTTATTTTTAAAGGAATACTCCACCCAAAAATCAAAATTCTGTCATCATTTACTCCTCCTCATGTTGTTCTAATCCAAAACTGTTTGACTTTCTTTCTTCTGCAGATCATAATATATTTGAACAATGTTGGGAACCAAATGACAGTGGAACACCATTTCTCAAAATATATTTAATGTTCCATAAAAGAAAGTAAGTCATGCGGTTTTAGAATGACAGTGTAAATGATCATTTTTGGGAGGAATATCCATTTACAACATAACTCACAAGTACACTTTCAAGCAAAAAGTTTCACAAAAATGAATTTATTCAGATTTTAAATTCTAAAACAATAGATACACTGTTCAAAATTAAGACAAAGTATTTGGACACTCGTTTGTAAGAACTAAGAACAAGTGAAAATATATAATCTATAGTTGTTGTGCATAAATATCTATGATATAATTAATAAAGGTAAGTGCTTGTGTGGACCACATCCCACTGTTGCTGAGTCATAAAGTCCTAAATGACGGAGAGGATGGTGGTTTTAAAGGTAGTCATCATAGCCAGATTCATCCTCGATGCCAGCTGCGAATATAGAAACATGCTGACATATTCCTTAAAGAGAAAACTGAGTTGAATTACATTTAGACAGAGGAGTTACCATTATAATGAAAGTTGTGCTTCATTCCAGCAGAGTAGGGATCTTTAATCTACAACAAACAAATTGAGATATAAGTACATTAAACAGGTATTTACAAACATTTCTGTATATCATACAATATAAGAGCACATACTTACTACTGAACTTGGAGGGATTGTGGGGGCCTGGTAAGATGGAGGGGGTGGCACCCATGATGGAATGGGAATAGTGGAGTCAAAGTTTTGCACGCTTGCATTGCAATTCAACTTCAACGTGGCTATCCTGGCATGAATGGGAATAGGTGGAAGGGGCCCTTTCCTCTGGGCGAGCGACATAGGCTCTTCATCAACACCAGAGAGAGTCTGTGGTGAGTCATGTGATTGGCTGGACGTTGTGCTAGCAACTGTGGGTTTGCTCTCTGGAAGTGCTGCATCTGAATCAAGACGGTGTGGAACTCTGGGTGAACTTCTGAGAGAAAGCCTATGGCCAGAATTAAACCCACAAAAAACTAAAATAATCAGAACCCAACTAGCATAGACTGAAAAAAACCCCAAAACTTTTCAACATTTTCACTCAGAAACTGCAATAAATCTTACAGTTACAAATAAACAGAAAGTAATACATCGAATTAAACATCAAATTTGTAAACTGAAATAATATTTGCTTGTAAAATGCATAATTTTATTTGGTTGCCTGTCCATGTCTGTTTTGCTTCTCACCTCTTGTGCAATTCATTTCCTCTTAGACAATTGTCAAGTTTTTCTTTCCAGTCAGAAACACCCCCCACACTGTATCTGCGTGTAAGTGCCGAAGATGCTGAAGAAGAGAGGAACATTCATTGGCACAACGTTCATTATTTTAATGCGATTTGCAAGGAGAGTTCAGAGTGTCAGACCTTTATTGTCACTGATCTGCTTCTGCACAGCAATGTAGAACTGCTTGGCCTCATCTTCGTCCACAAAGTTTATTCCTATCTGACACTCCTGCACACACATTTGGTTTTTATCATGATGAGGACTTTCCATCGAGTTCTATTGCTTTTCTATTGTTGAGCTAATGATATTTTATATCCCTTAAGCCCTAAATCTCAACCTTACAAAACATTTTTAAATTTTTTTAGTCTATTGTGAGATTTAATATGCTCAGTTGAGCATCCAGATCCATGTGCACGTATGGATGCACATAAAAACACTTAGACACATACATGCAGTGCAATTAATTTGTCACTCACATCGCCAGGGAACATATGGAAATAAGGACAAGTTTCTGAGTATTCAAATGGTGTATACAGCTCCTGTTCCCATTGCAGCTTGGCTTTCTGCAAAGAGAAAGAGAAATACCACATTCACACATCATGACACGGCCTAAAAGTCTAAAGCAGAACCGTTGCACATTAACACGTGGTGGAAATAGGTCAAAAAACAATATAAACTTTGTAGAAGACATTTCTAAGAATGTGCAAGAATAAAAAAATAAAGCAAGTCAATAAGCCCACTAACAAGATAGAGAGTATGACATCTGTGAGAATGTTGTGATGTTTAGTGTGAAATATATATAAACAGACTGTGTGTATTGATGTATAATTTGTAGAATGTAGAATAAATGTAGAATTTAAAGAGAAATGTAAGTCATCTATTAACAATGTTTTAAATTTAGATTTTTCCTGAAACTGCTTCCACTGCTGGTTCCAAGAAATTCTGATTCTTTCTGTAATATCTGTTAGCCTCACCTTAAGACAATAGAGTCTCATGAACGTTGAATGCACAGATTTATCTTGCACCAGACATAATACTCCAGAACTGTGACTTTTCCATTCCTTTTTCTGTGGAGGGGCTGCCATTACCAGCTGGACAATACCACATGCTAAAACCTGTGATGTGCACGAACACACACACACACACACACACACACACACACACACACACACACACACACACACACACACACACACACACACACACACACACACACACACACACACACATGCAGTGTATTTTTTTTAATTAATACACTTTTAACCACAAATACAGATCTAGTTGCATTGCAGACAGTGCAGTCAGTGGTTATTTAGTACCATTTTGTCTGTACAAATATGCAGTTTTGTGGGAATTATTCCATTTGCATAAGTTTGCGTAGCTGAAAAACAATTGTATGCGTCTGTACTATGACTGGCCTCTGCAGCTCTATATCTGTGAATCATTAAAATAACCACCATGTGTTCAGGCTACAAACCAGAAAAACCAGTGGTCAGTGGTTAGGATCAGGTTGTGTATTCCAGATAAAGTGAAATAAGTATGTGTAAAGAGCATAAAACACCAGCCAAGTGTCTGGCTTTCCCAGTCACTGTTATTCTAGTATCATCGAGAGATTATTATAGTTTTGTTAATATTTTGAATTTGTTTTAATTTTTTTATTTTGAGTTTTCATTTTAAGTTACTAATTTTGTTGTTTTTGTAATTTTCTCTCTCTCTCTCTCTCTATATATATATACACACATGTATATGTATATATATATATATATATATTTTTTTTTCAGTTTTAATTTTAGCTATTTTTGAACATCAAGTTAAACTAAATAAAAATGAGAATGGTTACTCTGACAACTAGCTGAAAAATAAAATTAAATATAGGCTATGTATATATATATATAATAAAAACTTATTTCAGTAAAAGTTCATTTTATTTGAAATATCTCAGTCATAGAATAACATAGGTCTCAATCAACACACTATACTAACAATGAATAATGGAAGTGCAATGACAGTAATTCTTGTACACAGTATAGAATCTTTTAAAAATAATTATTTAGAACCAATAATGTATAACAAAACAAATAAGTAAAAGGGATGAGAAAAAGTATTTAAAAAGTGAACTCACACTGCAGTCATGACTTAGTAAACTGTAGAGAAGACCGTTCTCACGAGTCGACAGGAGCGGACTCAAAATTCGTGACATCTCAAAATTTGTATCCTCTATCTTTGATGTCTCTCTTCTACAGTGAGCTCTTTCTGTTTTCTCATTTCACAGGTGTCCCGATCTATATCATCAAACAAATCACTCTGCTTTATACTTCCTAATGCAAATACCCTGGTGTCAGGACTACTGAAAACAGGAAAACAGAGTTCTATTCGCACAACACACACAAGTAATTCGTACATTCATACAAACAGTATTGAGAAAAAAAATACATTTTAGTATTTATTAAATCAAACATGACTGCTTTAGTTCACTCTGTAACAGAGGAGAATATGCTGAGTGAAAAAAGCAAAGACCTGCGTAGCTAAAAATAGCAGCGCACCTGCAGTACAATTTCAGCGTTTGCATGCCGCCATCTAATGGTAGAAAGTCAAAACAACAAAGTCCCATTTAATACAGACATTCAATACAGTCAAAGATGTTCTAGAGGCTGTACGTTTTGTGAGCTTCTATGTCTCCAGAGGTTGAGTATCCTAAATGATTTACAGGCCAGTGTCCAGGACTTGGCACGACAGTATGTTCGATACGCTGAAATAAAACCATTGCAGGAGAGCTTGTCATTACAGGCAGAAACAAGCGCACATGATCTTCCCTTCCAGGCCAGAAAGCATTAGGGTCCGCCCAGCAAACCGGCTTCCTACGACACATAACCACAATAAAACATTCTTATTTAAAACATACTCTACACCGTTCAAAAGTTTGGGGTCTGTACGTTTTTTTTAATATGTTTGAAAAAATGTATCTGAAAGCATTTATTGGATCAAAAATACAGTAAAAATGTAAAATTGTGAAGTATTATTAACTTGATTTAAAATATCTGTTTTCTATTTCAGTAATTTTTTAGATGTAATTTATTCCTATGATGGCATTTTCTGCAGCCATTGCTCCAGTCTTCAGTGTAACATTCTCCTTCAGAAATAATTTGATTTGGTACTCAAGAAACATTTTTTATCATTATTACTAATGTTGAAAACAGTCGTCTCTTAATATTTTTGTGGAAACCGTGATCCATTTTTGCAGGACTCTATGATGAATAGAAAGCTCAAAAGACTAGCATTTATTTGGAATAGAAATCTTTTTAACAAGCTAAATGTCTGACACTTTCAATCAATTGAATGTATTTTTGCTAAATAAAAGCATTAATCTTACTAACCTCAAATTTTTTGAAAAGTTAAAGGAACACTCCACTTTTTTTGGAAATAGGCTCATTCCCTAACTCCCCCAGAGTTAATAAGTTGAGTTTTACCGTTTTTGAATCCATTCAGCTGATCTCCGGGTCTGGCGATAGCACTTTTAGCATAGCTTAGCATAGATCATTGAATCCGATTAGACCAGTAGCATAGCGTTCAAAAATGACCAGAGTTTCGATATTTGTCCTATTTAAAACTCGACTCTTCTGTAGTTATATCGTGTACTAAGATCGGCAGAAAATGAAAAGTTGCGATTTTCTAGGCTGATATGATTAAGAACTATACTCTCATTCCGGCGTAATAATCAAGGAACTTTGCTGCCGTAACATGGCCGCAGCAGGCGCAGTGATATTACGCAGCGCCTGAAAGTAGTCCCCAGCTTAACTAGCAACTTTTCATTTTCTGCCGGTCTTAGTACACGATATAACTACAGAAGAGTCGAGTTTTAAATAGGAAAACTATCGAAACTCTTTGGTCATTTTTGAACGTGATGCTACTGGTCTAATCGGATTCAATTATCTATGCTAAGCTATGCTAAAAGTACTATCGCCAGACCCGGAGATCGGCTGAATGGATTCAAAAACGGTAAAACTCAACTTACTAACTCTGGGGGAGTTGGAGAATGAGCCTATTTCCAAAAAAAGTGGAGTGTTCCTTTAACAAAACAAATAAATAGACATAGAAATCTCCTCGTCCTGGTCCTGATAAGTAGTTTTTTTTTTTTTCATACAGTGACTTACATCTCTTTGTGGCCCTTATGTGCTCCACCTTCAACTCGATGTGTTTTGGGTGTCCCAAAGTAACCTCCAAACTTGTCACCAGGGTGCAACAGGACTTAAAGAAAGAGACACTGTCAGGTTGCATTTGTATTCGGAATTCATTTTTCAATGGTTTACTCTGCCATCTCTATGTGTGCTTGTAAATGTGCAGTTTCTTTATATTATATAACATACCTTTCTGTAGTGTGGCCTGGCTCACATTGAGCCCTTGTTGTTGGCATTGCTCCAGTGATTTCTGGTATTCTCTGAAACAAAGTCTCCTGAAACGATCCACTTCTCTGCCCACTGGGCCACTCAGAGTAGAAGGGCAAGAGGTCTTGGTGGCTGCCAGCACTCTGCGCATGATCGCTAACACCTCCGTTTCCTGCAGCCCCTCCTAGAAATGTTTACATTTACTACTATGTATGTAGCACAACTCACCAACTGTAATTAACATTAATTGTATACAAATAGTAATAAAGATTTAACTTTCAAGATCATAATTCTAGTTTTAATTGCCCTTATAAAAAGTTTAAATATAAAAATTGATTGTTATTTTTATATGTTTATTTGTTGCTGTACCTGGTCATCTTTCTCGCCTCCATGTATTGGAAGATGGTGTCTTGACCCAATCCTTCCCTCACAGTCTGCATTCCAATAACCTAAACATAAACATGCAATACCTTATGATGTTACACGCTGTAAGCGATGAACGTTCATTATCACACCTTTGCACTTGGATTTGCACAAGTATTTGTCCCTATCTTTACCCCCAGACCAAGATATACCTGGGCTTGATTGCTGTTCTTCGTTTTCCTGATGCTTTCTGCTCCAGGCCTGAATACCAGCAGCCAGGTCTTCCACAGTTACTGAGTTTCCATCCTTATTATTCAAAGAGGACATCAGCACATTCAGTCGCTCAGGATGTATGGAGAAGCCTTCCTACAATCAAACCAAAAACACATTCGTTTGTTTCTACAATGTTCTTAAGTCTATGCAAAAAACTAAAGAACAAATGTACTGCCAGAGCTGTGTATGCACACCTTTTTAAACAGAGCACTGAGGTCTATACGCTTTAATTTACCAGTCTCGTTCCAGTCCAAGAGTTTGGAGAGGTTGCAGGCTTCGCACATGCGCAGAAAGCTGCTCACTTCTTCCAGTTCAAGTCTGAGCGCGCTCGGAGACTATGATATAAAGACAAATTTGACAAATTTGAAAACCCTTCCAAAAAATTATTTGCACAAACCATTTGGTTTAACAATATTTTCAAATGCAATTATTGTTATATATATATATATATATATATATATATATATATATATATATATATATATATATAAACTACAATGCATTACACATCACATTTTCATCTAGTTTTAGTCAATATGAAGTTATGTTCCTACAGCGACCGCATCTGATGGTGGAACAATGCTTGTTTCTGGAGGGAGTGATGACACCCGCTTAGCTTGTCTGTCTCGTTCCAAAACGAGGACCTCCAAATCGGTGAGAATGGGTTTATTATGGAGCCATCTGCGCAGATCTCCCATCCGTTCTAACGCTTCTCTGAACGCTTTCCTGTCGCTGATCCAGTCCAGGTGTTCCGCGGGTTTGTCTCCAGGTAAATGCGAGTAAAACTCAGCGGCGCCTCTGTGGTCTGATGCAGGTATTGCAGGTCCAGCGTCGAGGTGTTTCGGCTGTGAACGAGTTGATGCTTTCATTTTATCCATTATATGCTTCCTAAAGGCACTTCCACTGCATTTATGTGGACCCAACGAACCACATGCTATTTGAAATAGGTACGTCTCTGTCAAATCTCGCTTTTTTAACCGCCTGAATTCCTCTACCAGAATCGGGTCATCCAGTAAGCACTCCGTTCCCAATACTGGACTTTTTGTCATTGTTTAAAAAATAGCTTTTCAAATAAAATTAAGCTAAATTGTAATATGCCAAGATTTTTCAACGCCACTCACTTCTGTAAATGTAGCTGTGAAGTAACTAAAGTCTATGGGAGGCATGTTTGCGTGTATCCATGACATCCATTCTTTTGCTCAAAGGTCAAAGCTTTTCTTCATTTTGACTCAAGACAGTGAAGGATTTTACTGAAGCCTCTTTTAGTTTTAAATGACATTATATTATATTATATACTAAAAACAGAGAGACAATTTAACAGTTGCATCTCAAATAATTTTACTGTTTATAGCATGCGGCTACTACTAAAATACTATAATTTGACACCAGTGTCAAAAATTAACTATAATATTATAATATTTGTCCACTTGCGACTTACATTCCAGGACCATTCTTACCTTTATGGAAGCTTATTATTTTATAACCATATTAAAACACACATCAGGTTGTTTATTTACCTCAAATACTTTATTCAAATCAATTCACTGAAATAAAATTTAAAAACCAAACAGATGTTTTCATTTATAAAATACAAAAGTAGCTGTAAATAATGCACTAGTTCAGGGTAATCTTAGACTTTAATGTATTTGACTATGTAGAATTTGAATTTTACAATCTATATAAGCATTCCATTGTCCAACCTGATTGAATAGAAAAGTACTTGTATTACTTAAACTGATATTTTATTTTTTCTGGTATGTGAAAGTGTGTTTATAGACACTCATTCTGTTGCACTTTTATGTATAATCTCATATTTCAATTAGAGTTTAGTCTATCCCTGCAGTGCACGGTCCAGAATTTGATCTTCCTGTACTGGGTTGGGCATTGTGACTCTCAGCTGACGCTGGTCCTCCATGGTACGTTGAATTGTCTCATAAGCATTAGTGTTGCCAGACCAGCATCTCCGTGCCACCTAATGATATACACATCAGTATTTATATATAACAGTATAATCAGTGTATATATAAACACACACATAAGAGATACTCACCCCATTAGAGACATCCCAGTTCAACATTAGTTTAGCTCTTTGCCCTGCCTCTTCAGAACCATCCAGAACCAATCCAAAACCACCATTTATCACTTCTCCCCTAAAAATAAAAATATGGGTTAATCAATGATTTACTACTGATTACTAACTAAAAAAAATTTTATGGTGCATTTTTATTCCAAAAATTCTTTCTGCTCAATCAGTAATACACAATGGCAAGCTATTAGTGACTGAATTAGAATTAATTTCTAAATTAGTTTTCATCAATAAATAGTCAAATCTCTCCTTACCATCCAACTCCACCTCCATTGTGCAAAGCAACCCATGTGGCACCACGGAATGCATCACCAACAAAGTTCTGCACTGCCATGTCTATAATAAATGCACAGACATAAATATATTAAATAGGCTCTCTGAAATACTTCATTCTGATTGGTCAATCAGAGCATTCTGTTATATATTTTTATGACAGCTAATAAAATTAAAATCATGGTCATTTTTTCCCCTTCTCTAAGTAGACATGTAATAAGTAAGATAATATATATTAAAACAGTCATTATTGCACAATAAACCCCTCTCAGGATAATACAACACCCTTCCTGATCACCTTGTCTGGTTTATTTTACAGTGTCATTATTACTATATATTATCCCTTACTCAGTATAGTTAGTATAAGGAGTATGAGTTCACTTGTATTTCTAGATGTGTCTGTTTGTACCTGCACAGAAGGCAGAGCCATCATAAACATTGGAGGTCTCCCTGAAGGGGCTGTCTGTCCCGCTGACATCATGGTGGTCTCTACTGATGACTACTGGAGCCTGAGGGGCAAAGTGTATATTAAGTGAGTACCCATAATTAAATGAGTACTGTAGTATGCACACTTCAGTAGCTTTACCGAGACTCTGCCCTTAGCAAGGGCTTGATTTATGGCCAAGGCGATGGATACTCTTCCTCGCTGGTCCGAATAGAGAATACGGGCCTGCGAACCCACAACCTAAACACAAAACTCAATCTTACAATGCAAATTGCAGCCTGAACGCTCAAAGCATTATTACAGCACACAACCTAACAGATCCAGTAAATTTGAAAGTTTTCATCTTTAAGAAATGAATTAAAACGTATGTTTAAAATCATAATGGTATGCCTATTATTGGACACTTTTTTCAGCTGAATTAATTTGGGCTGACTGTGAATAACACATTTTCACAATGGCATCACTTGCTTTGGTGTTATGCTGAATCCACACCACTTGATGTCAGTCTAAGTTCAAAATCTATCCGTAATTAAATTGGTGTGACTACAAAATGAATATTGTGGTGATTTAGAATTGGGTGTCTGTGACTCATACCATCTTGTGTTTCCCAGCTTCACGGATCCAGCGGATGTTGTCACTGTATTGCTGTCGGACACGTTCGGTTACTGTGGAGCTGATCTCTTCTAGCACAGCGGTGGCGATTGCATCAGTCTCAGCCAGGTCAGCAGGGTCACCAGAGGTACAGACCCAACGAAATGGCCCAAAACCCAGTGAAAAAATATCTCTACAGGAAGGGGCAAAGATTAAAACTAGTCTGTATTAAAACAACTATATGTGACCCTGGACCACAAAACCAGTCTTAAGTCGCTGGGGTATATTTGTAGCAATACAGCCAACAAGGGTCAAAATTATATATTTTTCTTTTATGTCAAAAATCATTAGTATATTAAGTAAAGATCATATTACATGAAGATATTTTGTAAATTTACTACTGTAAATATATCAAAACGTCATTTTTGATTAGTAATATGCATGGCTAAGAATTCATTTGGACAACTTTAAAGGTGATTTTCTCAATATTTTGATTTTGTTTTTTCACCCTCAGATTCCAGATTTTCAAATAGTTGTATCTCTGCCAAATATTGACCTATCCTTAAAAACAGCTTTCAGATTATGTATAAATCTCAATTTCGAAAAATTGACACTTGAGACTGGTTTTGTGGTCCAGGGTCACATATGTGTGTAAGCATGCGAATGGTCACTTACCCCATTATGTGTTGGACATATGAGGGAAATTTAAACTCAGTAGCCCCTCCTCCTTTCTTCTCTACCTCCGCACCTTGAAGAGACAGAAGAACATGTGTACTGATGCACTTTTTGTCTTGAACGGATTTCTTTGAGTTTAGCTATGCATACTTTGATGTTGAAAGGTTTTATTATATGGCCCACTGGAGTATGTTATACTGACTGGATAATCATGGCATTTTAGGTCAAATTTCTGTGGAAAGTTGTTTCCACCGTGGCAAAAAAAAAAAAAAAGAAAGGTATTGTGACTTTTCATCTCACAGTTCTGACTTTTTGTTGTCAGAATTCAGAAATTTCGAGATATAAACATAATTCTGATTTTACATTGCACAAATCTGTGTTTATATCTTGCAATTCTGACTTTTTTCTCCCTAATTCAGAGTTTACATCTCACAGTTCTGACTTTTTTTCTCTGAATTCTAAGTTTACATGTCACAATTATTTTTTTGTTGTTGTTTCTGCCATGATATAAAAAAGGTCATTGTGACATTTTATCTCACAATTCTGACTTTTTTCTTACATATGTGAATTACGAGTTTCTTCTCGGAATTAAACTGACAAAATTAACAGAATTAAACTTGCAATTCTGAAAAAAAGTCACATTTGAACTTAAACTTAGAATTGTGAGAAAAAAGAAAGAATTGTAAGATAAAAAGTTAGTTGTAAAAAGTTACAATTACCTTTTTATTTATTTATTTATTTATTTATTTTCTGCGGCACAAATGAGCTTCCATAAATACCTTTGTATTAAGACAAAGATTTTATTATTTAAATCAAAATTTAATGTTGACCAATTCTGCATTTTGCTACATAGCTATAGTTTCACATCTCTCCTATCACTCTGTGGTCTCTTTCTTCACACTAAATAAAATAAATCATAAGTCATCTATTTATTTATTTATTTGGTAGGTAGCCATGTAAAGGCAGCTGACTCTTTACTTGCCTGCTCTCTGGGCTTCTAATAGAAAAGCATTGCCGTAGTCCCAGAAGAACATCCCTGCATCAGACAATTTATTGATGGCAGCCACCTGCCTGCGAAGACTACACAAAGAAGTTGCAGCATATGTAGTTTTAAATAACTTTTAGTTATTTGTGAAACTCAGATCAAGGGATTTCTGTGTGCACCTTTCATGTACTAGGGTTTTGAAGCGCTCAGGGTCGGTTTTCATGAGCTGATTGGCTTGTCTGAAGGCGAGTTGCACTGGGTAATATCCTCCACTGAATGGATTATGAAGTGATGTCTGATCAGAACCCAAATCAACCAACAACTCTCCTGTCTTCTTATACTCCTGGTAGAGGCACTCCCTGAAACATATTGCACTTCTAATTTACTAAAAAATGGAAACTATTGCAAATAGAATATGAAGTACACAACTTACCAGAGATCCACAATGTTGCCATGGTAGCCTAAACTCAAGGCCATCTTTGCCTTTCGGGCCTCCCTATAAGATTAAGGATTAGTTGAAGATATGTCTGTGTGTTTCAATGTATATTTTCTTGCATACTGTACCTGATGCGTTGGATGCAGTGGCTCAAGTCACTAGTGATCTCCATCAGCCAGCCCTGCTCATGCCTTTTCTTTAGTGGAGCTTCATCAACCTGCAGGTCAGTTATGATTGCGCACTTAAGGTGTTTCACATGTGAATCATTATAAGGGCCTGATAGTGTTTTGCAATTTGGACTTGTGAATATATAATAATAGTGAGCATTTACTTTAACTATTATCTAACCTCTGCAATGACCCCAACACAGCCAGCAATGACCGCTGCCTTTGCTTGTGCTCCGCTCATGCCTCCCAGACCAGATGTCACAAATACACGACCCCTCAGGTCTCCTGAGCCTAAGTATCTCCGACCTGCATTGAGCAATGTCAACTATATACACAGAGAAATACTTGTTTAGATCTATTTTTTTTTATGTTTTCATTTGATAGAACAGAAAATTTTTAATAGATGCATTGTTACCATGGTGCCATGGACGATGCCCTGAGGGCCGATGTAACAGTAACTTCCAGCGGTCATCTGCCCATACCTGACCATAAACACAGAGAAACATACACACTAGACAATACAGACTATACTATCACCCAGTTCTTCAGGGACGCATTATATTGATTAAAAGTGACAGTACAAATATTTATAATGTATTTCACCTAAATTATATTTGCAACAAATGCATCATAGTTTCCACAATAATAACTGTTTTCAAGATTAATAATAAGAAGAAATGTTTCTTAAGTACTTAAGTTTCTTCAGCATATTAATTTGAAATAATATTTGACAATATTACTGTATTTTTGATCAAATAAATGCAGCCTTCATGATTAGAGATAGACTTAATCCTTATCTCACCAACCTCAAACTGGTAAACTAGAATAGCAGTGTGCATATGCACATTTTCTAAAAGAGAATAGTTAATAGGTATTGGTGAAATCTCACATTGTAATGCCCATAGCAAACATCTTCTCATATTCCTCTCTGGAAGAATAGTTTGGAATGACCTGAAACAAAACAAGAAGATAAAGAGATGCACCCTTATGGGTAAAAATAACCCATACTCATGCATGAAGGTCTGTGTGTATCTCACCATGCCGTTTGTGATAACACAGCGTGGAGAAGAAGGAAGGCTAGGAAAAAGACCCAAAGGATGACCACTGTACATCACAAGGGTCTGCTCCTCAGTCATGGTGCTCAGATAGTGAAATACTATCCAGAACTATGTATACATGCACACACATAAACACAGTATATATAAAGAAAAAGGTGTATTATAGGTGTATAAAATATTATATTACAGACACATAAATCTGTAAAAATCTACCTGCGCCCAGTTGCTGAACACTTGTCCGTTCCCTCCATATGTGACAAGCTCTTGTGGGAACTGAGAGCAGACAAGCATTAAAATGAGAGCGTAATTTAGAGATACAGTATTTACACCATAAAATATTTTCTTCAAGAAGGAAAAGGAAGATCTATAGGTCTAAAAGAAAAGGCGCTCTTGCTGAACGAACCTCCCAGCCATTTCTGGATTATTACATATCACATGTGAAAATGTACCTGTGCTACAGCAGGATCCAGGTTGTTCATTATCATAAGCATGATGGAAGCAGCTTGTCTTGTTCTGCATGGGTACTGATCAATAGGATAAGCTCTATAACACACACATACAGTCACAGATATGGTGTGAAATGCCATGTTCAAGACATGCTATTTTAATGCAACTGTCCATGTATGCTGTGCAATTGCTTATTTTGTACCTCATACGTAGTGTAGGACAGAAGCGGTACATGTAAATGTGTCCATACTGTCTGAGCTCCTGTGCAAACTCTGTAGCCAGAGTCGCATGCAGATTTGGAGGAAAGTATCTCAAAGCGTTCCTCAAAGCCAGCTAGAGAGACAGAGAAACAATGACAGCGATCGAGAACACGAGCGTTCTGTAGAGATTAACTGAAGGGACAGACTGAGAGAGCATGATGCAATCAAGTTACAAAATGTTTTGGTCTCTGTCCCTCATCCCCCATTGCACTGAGCATTTGTTGCTTTCTCTCTTACAAAACTCAGACTCTTATCTTCTCTAATGATTGACAGGGCTCACAGTGTGGAAAGATTTGGAAGATTTTGTATTTTTAACCAATGCCGATCACTGTGTAGAATTTAAACATCAGTTTAAATAACTCAGAATACATGTGTCAGAGATATATTGACCCACCCGTTCTTCCTCTGGGGTGAGGTTTGGAGTACGGACAGGTGCATGAGGTATGCTGGGGTCTCTGCCACGGTTTGGAGGAAGAGGATCAAGGGGTAATCCGGCACAGATCTCCTTTAGGCTGGACATCATTCCTGTATTCACAGAGGAGATGTAAAAATATGAAAACAGCAGATATACATTTAAAATATATCTCTGTAAGCAGAAGTTTGTACTTACAAGTTCTCTCAGGATTTGTCTGTAGTTCACAGGAAGAATTACAGAGCTTTATATGAACACTGCCCTGCTGACCCTCTAACCTCCTCCCTATCACTCCATTGGTCAGTTTACTTGGTTTTCCCTCTAGTCTCATCCAATAAGAAACTTCAGTTATCTGTCAGGCAATCATTGAACAAGCCAAATGTAATGTGGCACTCTCCCAAAAACATAAAAACAAACCCCAGTTCAGAAACGTCTTTTTCATTTTACTGACCTTGGATGATTGACTCAAAGGCATTGAAAAATCTAAAGTTATCTTCCATTTTATTTTTTTCCACCATGTGCAATATTGGCTGTCAAAACATATTCAAGAAACCTCATCTCCTTTAAATATGTCAGAAGAGCCTTGACTGACAGAATTTGCTAGAACTGAGAAGATTTTTTTTCACCCAAAAAATTCTGTCACCATTCACTCAGCCTCGTGTCATTCCAAATCTGTATGACTTTATTTAATCTGTCATGTGGAATACAGATGCTAGACAGTATGTTTTGAATCAAAGATTTTAAATTTCAACTTTTTATGTAATCTCAAACTTTTGGACCCACTGTGAGAGGTGATTCATTAACCTCCCTTAAATTACTTTGATACTGTTTGACCAAAGCAGCACATAATTATATACTTATATTCTTAAATGGTCAAACAATACACAATCGATGAGTTTATAACTTTTAATCAAAATATGATTTCACATTTTACACGCAAATACTTGTACTCACTCAAGTACCATGTCTGACATGTTAATCTCAGTAGATTTTAAATTATACACTTTCACACATCAATATGTAAGAAAGTTACACTTGGATTAAGGCGATTGTAGGAACAAAAAAGAACAAAAAATGAAAAAGGAGTATAAAAAAGAAAAGAAAGAAGAACACAAAATTCATAAATATGAGATTGATATTTTTCAGAACACACTATAAGAGAGAGATGGCTCACCATTTTTTAAGATATCACATTATATAATCACATTATATATTTCAGGATATCATGTTCATCCAAAAATATTCTGGAAAAATTATATAGTCCATATATTGTTACTTTCTGCATTTATTCAGTGTCCCTGTTTCCTTTATGTCTCATCTTAAAACAGATTAAAACAGATAGATTAAAGTAAAACAAAAAAAATGGAATAAGAGATGGAAATCGGTTGTTCTCCAATTTTAACTAGCTATGGGCAGCTGTGAAGGCATATCATTCATGCCAGTGGACAGAGGGTCAGACTCTTTGCTTGTGCTGAAGTCAGAGATGGAAGTGGAGTCTTTTTGTTCTGCGTTTGATCCAGGATTGGCACTTTGAAGGTCATCTTCTTGCGGGAAGAGTTCAGGATGTTGCCGAAAACACTCCTGCATGCTACTGAACTGCTCCAGACAGTCCGAACCCTTCACCTCTTCTTCACTGAAGTGGAAGCAGGTGAATGCAGTCTTAAACTGCTCTCCACACACTCCACTAGCCATCCCCCCTAAACACGGACAGTCCCAATTTATCTCACCACTCGGCGAGATGAGACCTGAACACAAAGAGAAAGTTAGGTGGACATAAAATGACAAAGTTGCACAGTTTCATCTCAAAAAGGAAGTATTTCTTTCCATCTATCACCATTTTTTTCATGGTCCTCATCTGCATCCTCCTCAACCAGTTTCACAGTGCTGGGAATTTCATGTTCTTCCTTGGTAACAAATATGACTTTGTCCTTCCCTGTAAAGTGTTAATGATGACAATTAATAGTTGTCAAGTACATAAGTAATTAATAACAACTTAAAAAGAAAATATGTGACCCTGGACCACAAAACCAGTCATAAGTAGCACGGGTATATTTGTAGCAATAACTAACAATACATTGTACGGGTCAAAATGGTCAATTTTCCTTTTATGCCAAAAATCATTAGGATTGTAAGTAAAGATCATGTTCCATGAAGATATTTTGTAAATTTTCCTAAATATATCAAAACTTAATTTTTGATTGGTAATATGCATTGCTAAGAACTTCATTTGGACAACGTTTTGATTTTTTTTTTGCACCCTCAGACTCCAGATTTTCAAGTAGTTGTAGCTCAGCCAAATACTGTCCGATCCCAACAAACCATACATCAATGGAAAGATTATTTATCCAGCTTTCAGTTGATGTATAAATCTAAATGTAAACAAATTGACCCTTAGGACTGGTTTTGTGGACCAGGGTCATATATATATCCCTTTATTTCATATTACTAGTGTTAACAATGTTAAAAAACAATGTTTTTTTTAAATAAAATAAAAAGTTGTACTTCCCAGGACAACATTCAGATGTACACATTTCACCATCATTTTTTAAATATTTAATTTTTGTTACACTGTTAATTTTTAAGTGTTGCTTTTACATTGTGTAATCTTCATATGATTCATGTCTATTTCTGTCATTGGTGTGTTATTGCTAGAAATGGAAATTTTGTCACTTATGTGTTACTGTGTGACCCTTGATTGTTGTAATAAAACAATAATAATAATAAAAAGTCCTCAATCATTAGGAACAATGTGAGTTAATACATAACATCAGTTTACAGAAGATTCAATTTTTTTTTTTTTTTTCTCCGTGTGGCATCAGTAAAGTAAAGATAAAATACTCGCACGTGTCAAAGTATTCACCGAATTACGACAAGGTCATCATCTAGTCTTATGGCTAGAATTAAGTTTCAGATCGTACTTTAAACTTTAAGAGCAAACAGATAGACAGTTATTGATAACATAAATCAATTAAAAAAGTAAATAAATAAATCCATTTCAGGAATTGACTGAATTACCTTCCTCGTTGATTGTAGTCATTTCTTTCTACACAGAAATTGTAAAGTAAATGTAGCAAAAGCAGATATAATGCAGCGCATGCGCTGATTTTCCAGCGCTTTGTTATCAATATTTTGCGGAATCAACTCCAAAAGTTCTTTGTTCACCAGCAACGATCACCCACTATCTATCCGTCCTACTGTCATTCATTTCTCACTTTCAACCCATGTTATCAAATCAAATATCATGACGACATAAACAGTAGACGAGGACCCCAAATTTTTGCCTCTCAGATTGCCTGTAAGAAAATAATAAACCCACCATTCTTTTAAGTTTACTCTTTTGAAAACCATTTTAGTATAATTCTTTTGACACTAATAGAGCTTAGGAAATGAATAGAACAGCACTGTTTAAAATGATAATTTTAAAAGACTTTAGTCATGAACACTTGAACTAATTTCACAAGCGTGACAGCCATAGCATTATACATGACTTTTCTGAAATATGGTATTTTCTTTGTAGTTAAACATAGCTAACGCAACTCAGAAGACTTGTGAAGTACTGCAGATGTTTTTACAGAAACTTGCATAACAGCTCAAACTTTACCATGTTATATGTGAAAAGAATTAAACCGAGCCATTCTTACATTCACATAAAAAGATTTTATTTTATTATCTCTATTGTTAAAGGTCCATACTCACAAATAAAACACATCTTATTTCCCAAAAATGAGTTTTTATTGAGAATGATCAGTCTTTGCTGAATATATTTGTTCGGAACATTTCTTTTTACATAGCTCAAAAAAAAAAAAAAAAGAAAGAAAAGAAAAAGAATGGAAAGACTTATTTTACATGGTTGCTCATGGCATTAAATGTCATATATACAGACACCCAATGTTTCAGTAAAAAGGGCTTAATTTTGAAAGTAAACAGACTTCAGGTGTAACCGGTTGTGTCTGCCACTAAGCTCTCACTACAGACCAAGCACTTTCAAAAACAGAAAATCCTTGAAGCCTACTGTGTAAGATGTGTTCTGTACAAAAGGATTCCAGCGTAAATGAGTACACGCACACACAAAAAAATAAAAATAAAAAACACGCCACTGGTGCCACACTGTGTTGCATTTCCCATGTTGTAATGTTGCCTTGCTTAGAACCGACAAGCTATTCTGCTGACAGATCTTTTGCCATAACTAAACCATCACGTTTTATATGATTAAATACAGTATGAGGAGTGAGAATGAGCCTTACAGCTATTATTGGAAAAATAAGTGTCTGTAAGCTTCACATACAAGGCCGATATGACAAACTGAGATGTAAAAGAAACAGTTTGTGTGTGTGGAGTCAAACTTGGCAGTGTCGAGTAAATCAAATCAATCACTCAACATTAGCAACACTTTCTGGAAAATCCTTTTACCTGGCATAACTAGGATCAGACAAGAAATAAACATAAGGGTGAATGAAGGGATTCAGTGACACGTGGAGACGGAACGAGAAGGGAAAACTCCTGAATATTCCTAGTCAGAGCTCACAGAGTCCATCTTTACTGTCCCATCACTGAAGTTCAGCTTAATCACTGAATTTTAGAAACGTTTTGCCACTTCTGACAAATGGGAGAACATGCTCAGCCGGAACTAGCGTTCACCCAAGACAGCACTTGTGACAGACCATTTTAAATGCTTAAATCACGCCGAAATAAAAATGACAACAACAATCATAAAAACAATAAAAGTGTTTTATAAGGTGTCAGCAAGTATGTGTGTTTTGTGAGTGTCTTTGTTTAGAAGAGTAGCGCTCCCATGCTGCCAACTTCACTCTGTTCCTTAACAAATATTTCAAAGTACTGATAGATGATGGTAACAGCCAATAGGATTCCTGTTCCAGAGCCGATGGCGCCCAGGAAGTCAGCCATTACTGAAAGGCCTCCGATACACAGTCCACCAAATGCAGCCGCTGTTGGGATGTACCTGAATAACAAAGAGAATGTGTGAGATTAATGAAGGTCCTGACAAGCAAGTACTTAAAAAGCTAATGTGTTTGTAGCTCACCTGTTGAGTTCATGAACCATGGATGTCTCTCTGTGTCCCCTCATCACCATCTGCTGTTCTTTCAGCTGCTTGGCCACCTAAAAACACACACATACAACCATTACAACTTCATATCAAATATCCAAAAACAACATTGATAAATGAACAAGAACTAGTAACGCACATCTTTGGCAGATGATCCAGAAACTTCAATCCAGGTCTTAGAAAAGAAGGCACAGGATCCCAGCATGAATACAATGTAGATCACTGCATGGACTGGGTCGTCAAGCACCGAACCAAATGACTCCGGAGGAGACAGATAGTAACACAGACCGCCTACAGGGTAGGCACGAGCTGGACCACCAGATGAGGTATCCTACAATAACAACAACAAAAACAAACTATTAGGAAGGTTTCCTCTTCCATATCTAGTTCTATTTGGTTTCTGGTCTGCATCCTATAAAACAATCTCTGGATTTGCATTTTAAAATTAGCGGAAGACATGGTACACAGCAACAAGCACTGGTGACACTTACAGACCAAGTCCCCAATAGGTTGACCAGGAAGTTTCCACTGAAGCGGGTAGAGAGCATCTGAGAAATGACGTACAGGTTAGAGACCAGAGCTGACTGCAGGATGATGGGAATGTTGGAGGTGTAGAACAGCTTGATGGGATATGTGTTGTACTGGCCACGGTAACGTGCAGACTTGATGGGCAGGTCAACTCTGAAGCCCTGTGCAAAACAAAATTCATCAATTTTTCAATTTTTAATTTTAATTTTAAAGTACTTTAATATTAATATATGTAAGCACAATCAGTCTAATAATGTCAATACTGCCTAAGCATTATGCACAAAACAAGTAATGACATACAGCAGGTAAAATAAGTATTGAACACGTCACAATTTTTCTCAGCAAATATATTTCTAAAGGTGCTGTTGACTTGAAATTTTCACCAGATGTCGGTAACAACCCAAGTAATTCATACATACAATTAAGTTCAGAAATTAAGTTGTGTAGTAAAACGGAACGACACAGGGAAAAAGTATTGAACTACTGAAATTTAATACTTTGTACAAAAGCCTTTGTTGGTAATGGCAGCTTCAAGACGCCTCCTGTAAAGAGAAACTAGTCACGTGCATTGCTCAGGTGTGATTTTGGCCCATTCTTCCACAGACTCTTCAAATCGTGACGGTTCTGTGGGCCTCCTCTATGAACTCTGAACTTTAGTTCTTATTTTCTATTGGATTCAAGTCAGGTGATTTGCTGGGCCATTCTAGCAGCTTTATTTTCTTTTTCTGAAACCAACTGAGAGTTTCCTTGGCCGTGTTTGAGATCACTGTCTTGCTGAAATGTCCACCCTTGTTTCATCTTCATCCTGGTACTGTAGGTGTTGGGACTGAACCAGCTAATAACAAGCTAAATAATTTCCACTGACTAGGGGCAGGATTGCTTTCTAATTACTGATAGATTTCAGCTGGTGTCTTGGCTTTCCATGCTTTTTTGCACCTCTTCCTGTGTTCAATTCCACCCCCCGTGCAATTCCATTTTCTTACACACAATTTCTGAACTTATTTGTTTTGTTTTCTTTGTATGTATGGATTACTTGGGTTGTTACCGACATCTGGTGAAAATTTCAAGTCAACAGCACCTTTAGAAATATATTTACTGAGAAAAATGGTGACGTGTTAAATAGTTATTTTACCCGCTATAGAATATTAAAATGAATAATATAAATATGCCAAAATCTATCTATCATTACACATATTTATCAAAACACTATGAAAAAAATAGAGAGAGAAAGAGAGAGAGACTTCTGCTGGAATTAAATCTTAAATTCAGCTTAGTTCATTATTCTCATTACTTTGCAACAAAATAATTATATATTAAAAAAAAACTGACCTGGAAGTATATGACCACGGCAAAGACGAAGACTGTAGCGATGAGGTTCATGAGGTTGGGCAGGTTTTGTCTGTAGAAAGCCTCTCTCAGTGCTCGCACTTTATCAGTACGAGTGGCCAACAGGTGGAACAGAGCAATAATGGCTCCTTCAAATTCAGTACCTGTACATACACAAACAACAATCAGTCAACATCACGTAAGTTCAAAATATGGTTCAAACAGAGATGCTGTGTCCTGAACACAAACCTCTGCCTGTGTTGACTGTGGTTGGGCTGAACGCCTTCCATACGATTGTCTCACAGATGTTGGTGGCGATGAAGAGCGAGATACCAGAGCCCAAACCGTAACCTTTCTGCAGCAACTCATCCAGCAGCAACACGATCAGACCGGCCACAAACAACTACAGGAAAAGCACACAAACGTAATTACATCTCTTATCACAAAATACACATGGATCACTCACCCAAAAACCTCCTGTGTTGTGTGCGTGCATTTTTTTTTTCTTACCTGAATGATGATTAGCAGACAGATGCCAGCACCCATCTCTGAAGGGTCTCCATACATTCCAGTCATGACGTACACGATAGCCTGGCCAATGGTGATGATCATACCAAACACTGGGGAAAAAAAAGAAAAAAAAATTTCCATCAACAAAATCAATCATCATAACTAATCTATAACTATTTAATATTATTTTATTACATGTAAATGCAATACACTCAATACAATCAAAACAAAAACATACATTTCTGGGCTCCATTGAAAAGTGCTCTGTCTTTAGGTGTGTCTCCAACCTCGATGATTTTTGCTCCAGCCAGCAGCTGCATGATAAGACCAGAGGTCACAATGGGAGAAATACCCAACTCCATCAGAGTACCTGAAAAACATGGTCATTAGTAAACTTTACAACCCACAAAATGTTTTGCTCAAATGTATTAGTCTCACTGACCCCAAAGTTTTGAACGACAGTATACATTACATGCTTGAATAAACTAGGTATGAAAATAATTAAGATTAGCGTCTTAATCTTCCACGTACAGAAACAGACTTACCTCTGTTGGATGCCAAGATGACTCTCATCCAGTAGAATGGATCTGCGGAGTCTGAAGACATAATCCCAAACAGTGGGATCTGAGAACGGGAGAGACACATTGCATGAGCTCTTAACCTCATTTTTAAACACCGAGCATAAACTGAAGCAGAGGCAAGTGCTGTTTTCATACATTAAGAAATCAAACTTACTTGACAGCAAACAAGAAAGATGAACAATGTGATGGCAGTCCATAGCACTTTTTCTCTGAACTGGATCTGAAAGACAAATATAAGTATGGGTTCAAAATGTAGGTTTATGTCTAAACTAGTTAAACACACACAATATATGTAGTGTACAATGTTATACCTTTCTTTCCGGTTTCTGGATTTCTGGCAAAACCGCACAAAACGGTTTTATAACCTCCAAGAACTTAACTGGAAATAAAAAAAAAAGCTTAAATGTTAAGGAGAAACGCAAAATTTGGTGCCACAAATTAAACTACATACCTACATTTTATTTTAGCACTTCAATAAGAAGAGAAAATTGCTGATACGTTTAGAAACCGTAATAGCAGCAACTCAAAATTAAGACTGATGAAAAGTCCCTTTCTTCCCAAATCCCGTGTTGAGCTACTTAGGACAGCAGTAGACAACCTAAAGCGTCGTCATCATTAAACCATTAGGCTAAAACTCATATTTCCGACCTTTTATAATAACGTAATACTCTGTTACAGGAGATCAGACCTAATAACACAGCAGTTTTTTTTCTGATTGTGTATCATGCCCATTCATGAACTGCCAAGCAATTATCAAGTTAAACACAGAATTAGATTCAGTTAACCAGTGTGCCTGTTTGCTAGCCTTTGTACTAGTATTTGATAACTTCCATCTGGTCTGGGAATCCAACAATATACTTAAAAACAGTTTACGTTATCTCCCATTATTAGCTTTTAAATGTCTTACGATAAATATCTGAAGTAACAGTTAGTCGTTTACAATTTTGTAGTAATACAAGGCATGCAGGCGTGTTAAGAAAGTAACGTTAGCTAACAGGCTAACGCTAGCTGTCCGCAGCATTCAATCATTAGCCACCAGAAAAGCAATGCAAATGTTAATTCACTTACGAAAAACAACCGATGAATCAAACAAGGAAACTAACGAGGAACTGAAAAGCATTTCATTTGCAGTAAAATACAGATCTAAATAAATATAAATCAAGTAAATAAACTTTACAACAGTCTCTCAGGTTTCATTTAAAGAAAGCTGCCGGGCTAGTATGCTAATGATGCTAAGAGAACTCTACAGTGATATAAGAGCAGAATCGCATTGATTATCGTTTCAAAACACTTCACTCACTCCCCATGGTGACGGTCTCCTGAAATCACGGTCACTATCTGAAGTCCCAGTGAGCTGTAAACGGATAGTCCAGCGCTGCCGGTGCGCTCCGCCGCCCGGTGAAAGAGAAAGGGAGAAGCGAGAGAGCTGAAGGGAGGAGAGCGCTTTAGAGACACGTCAACACTACACCGACTCTGCTACACGTCAGACGAACAGCGAGCCGCGCGGTTGATCTTCTGTTTCACGTTATGTAATCTGATCAAGTGGCTAATGTTTTCTTTTTATATGTTAATTTCCCACAAATGTTTCCACTTCAGTTTTATTGTTATGTACAAAGTAAAGAAAAATACAATCGTTACTATATATAAAATACAAAAGTTAACTTAGCTTACCGTTAAAGTGGTTAAAATAATATTTATGATATATGAGTATTTATTTTCATGCAAGGTTTGTTAAGTTTTCATTAGAGTATTAAAATCACTAGTAAATATACATGGTTATAACTGAAAAGGGCTCTAGGTTTAATGAAGAAAGGTGAAAGTGGGAACTAAAAACAATAAATAAATACAATATACTTCCGGGTAAACTAGGCTTACGCTTTGATCTATCCAGATCAAATGGAAATGGTATGGGCCACTTGTGACGTTTAAATATTTAGTATGGTCTGTGATAAATGATTGTCCACTTCAGTTATTGTAAAGTCAAATTCTGTTCTAGTACAGTTGATTATAGTGAAGCGGAGAGAACATATTCTTTAATTTATCGACTGTCGTCAGGTCTTGCTTTCAGCTGTTATCCTGTTTTGTTTACATTTGTGATATAGTGGAGGCTTCATTTACTCATTATCATTAGGCCTACCTAAAATACAAAAATAAATAAAACAAAAAACTTTCAGTTAATCTCAGCCTTCCTTAATTTTATAGGCCAAATTATAGTATTTTTAACGATGTTACATGAAATGAATTAAAATCAAATTATATTAAACGAGAAACTTTCTTTGGCCAGTGGGGGTCATAGAACCATTTGTTAAAAGTTAAAATAAATTCAAGGTTCCTCTGTTGCACAATTTATTTCTATAACCAACAGAGGGCTCCAGGTACCTAGAAAATAAATGTTTGTCTAGTATTTTCTGTCATTACACAAGGGTGGATATTCACTCACTGAGCATCACATTGCAAGAGTTTGTTGTTTTATTAAGAGGTAGTATTTGCCCTTAGAATTGATTTCAGAGGCATTTTAACCCGTATTATGCATTTTTTAGGGTTAGGGTTATGCCCTTGCATGTATGTTCATAATCAATAAACATAATTTTTCTAATAAGTTTTTTAGCTGTTAGCTTAGCTATTAAATCAAATAAAGTAGCTGTGACTATACAGCTACGGACTAAACACATTCTAGCCCTATAGTCTGATTGGCCAAAAACTGAATATGAAGCACACACACATCTCATATATATCACATGACATATAAACAGGAATTGAATATGGTGCATTTTTTGCCACCATAATTTCACATTTCTTTCTGTTTCTTACCCACGTGGCCAGTTATGTTTAATTTCTGACCCTGGTTATTATAAAAACAGGGCTTGTCGTAAATATTATTTGCTTTTACTGATTAACAGACTGTATGCCTGCGTCCCAATGTGCATACTATCCATCTTAAATTCTATGTGATATTAGTCATTTTCAATACTATTTAGGGCAAATAGGGTGGATAGTATGCACACTGGGACACAGGGTGTGTGATTGTTGATGATGCTTCGATGTGGAATTGATCCTAGATATACATGCTACATAGTATTTTACCGAGGACATTTTGCTCTCTCTCACACAGATGCACAGGGTTTTGTCTATTTTTGGAAACAGCCATGAGGAATTCATCCACTGCAATTCTGCACACTGCTTTCTGGCTGCATTTCCAAATAATGCAGAGTCTCTGCTCTCAGTACAAACACACACACACACACACACACACACACATACAGAAAGTGACTGCTGAACTGTGGACAGTTTTGTCCATTGCGGTTATGTAACCTAATTTGCCTTTAGAGGACAACATGCCAATGTATCTGTCATTTCTGCATCCCTTTTCCCTCTATCTTGTCTCTCTTTCACACAATCAGACTCAAACTTTATCACATTCCAGATACCGACACATTAAATCACAGTGATATTTTAATTAACCTGTCAGATAATATCAGATGTTATTTGGTCAGTCCTACTATCTTAAAATGTCAAAGGTGTTGTTATCAGTACTGTTTCAGCTTAAACTTGCATTGTGCTTACCATTTTTTTATACCTGCTTATGTGTTACATACATTTGCATTTTCCAAAATGGAAAGCCCACAGAGTATCAAAATGTTAAATCTGAGAGATTTATTGGGAACACTGAGACTCACTCAGTTTATGTGACAATGATGAGAACAGTGTCAATAAAAATACTTAAGATAAACAGTTATCTCTCAGCCGGATTGTAAGTCCCTTATCCATAGCACATTATAATGAAAGCATGGCTTGTGTGAAACACAATAAACTATCAACACTTAACCCAGACAGGAAATTAGTTAGTTATTCTCATCCCAACACTTTATTGAACATGTCAATTTTGATATTAGATATTTTAATGTAAATCAGTTATCCATTTCATTTCAATGTAACAGTTTTCTATAAATGATTTACATACAGTACAATTATGTAAAATTTACACAAATTTTCTTAAGTCAGTCTCACTATCTCTCTAAGGAAAGTGTTGTGTGTGTTGGTCACACCCTTTTCTTTTCCATGGCGTGTGTTTTACAGAGAAGGAAAGGGTGTGACCAACAAATGCCACGCCAACACAACCGTTTTGTTCTCTAAGGAAAATGCCCCGTTTGATTTTATCACACTCATACTGTCCTCAGATAAGGGTTAAGGTTCTGATGTCATATAATTAGCACCAGTGATGACATTAGTGTCATGTGAGAAGCAGTTCTATAATTAGGTAATAAGGATCCTGTAAACACCTACGCACCTATACATAAATGAATGTATACACATACACACACACACAAACAAAGCAGGTTCTGGAAAACAAAGTATTCAATGTACTCAATATCACGTGTCAGTTATTGTTTTTATCATTTTTAATAGTATCTACAATTCTGTTCTGAAGTGAAAAATGTCAGATAACAAATAAGTAATATGAAGACCACAATTGTCTTTTGCCACCAGTTCTACTTGGAACATCGCTCTGAGTAAACATTTGGATTATGGCAGATTATTCCAGTTCATAGACCGCCACTGCCTCTGATGTCTTACATGACACACAGCAGTCCCTGTGGGACTTGTGGTGTGTGACAATTCATTAGGGGAAAGCTTGAACGTCATGTTGAGATTGTGAATTGTGTTAGTCATCAATCACAACTGTAAGTCAGAGTTTACTTTAAATAGTGTTGAACTTTATAATATAAAGATAGAGAATCAGTTATACACATTACTAAGCTACCAGGCCTAAACAAGCTCAATCTCAAACATATTATTTGGGGTAATGTAATGTAAAGTAAAGTAAAATAAAGTCAACATCACACCATAGCAAAATATACTATTGGTAAAGTAATATGCATATGTGCGTTCTTTGCCCTGTTGGCAATGTATAATTTTCCCATAATATTTGTCAGCAGTTCAGTGAACTTTGACCAGTAGAACTGAATGTTCATCAGCACTGCCAGGTTAAACAACTCTCTCTCTTGCTCTATTCTGCCTTACTTCTCACCGCCAACCATATATCACTTTGTCTCCCTCCTACTTTATTCATCACTCTCATGTTATCTTTCCATCTTTATGCCTGTAGTGGAATGGATGGAGGCAATGAACACCTTTTCTGTGTTCGGTTTAATCATTACCTCAGAGAGTCCAGCTAAATGTACTGTCACTCTGAATAAAGTACGTACATACTTTCTTAAAAACGTAGTTAAAAAGTTAAGTTAAATATGATTCAATATTTCTGTGGCCTTGTTGATAAGAATGGACAAGCTAATTAATTAGATAATGAGATGATGTACATGTTGTGTAAGCTTAGAGACGGCACATAACAAGGTCCCAGAAGAACGGCTGTGAGAGGAAACAGCTGCATGTCTGACTCCATGTAGCTACAGCTCATATTTCAGCCTAATGAGGTTTCATGATGTTAAATAAAGGAATAGTACACTCAAATAATCTGTCATTATTTACTTATTCCATTCAACTTGTGAAATATTATTTTTTTTATACATCATACAGACTTTTTTTGGTGTCCTTTGATAGCCCTTGGTCACTCTTACCTGCCTTTGGGGTAAAATCTGTGTAATCTTTATTTTTATTTCTATATATATGTATTTTAAAATCATATTATAATCATTTCTAAAGAATCATGTAACACTGAAAATTGGAGTAATGGCTGCTGAAAGTCAGCACTGCCATCACAGGAACAAATCACATATTAAAAATACATTACAATAGAACACAGCTATTTTAAAATTACAGTAATAATAACCTAATAATATTTCACAGTATTACTGATTTTTTTTTTTAATCAAATAAATCCAGCCTTGGTGAGCATGAGAGACTTCTTTCAAAAACAAAACATGTTGTTAAATCAAAACAAAGACCTTGTATACATATAAGTGCTACTCTATGCATATCAGCATTACATAACAGCGAAGATATGGCCTCTATCTTCTAGTGTACTTGTGCATTTTTCAGCTTATGACCCCAAAAAGATTTCTGGGTTTTTGGGACAACTACCTTTTCTCCAATCACATTATGCATCTAGCTAAAAATACAGAGATGGTTGCCATAGTAATGCCATCATTATTACAAAACCCATGCTCACTCACAGCAACAGATGAGGATGTTATGGGAGCTGTAAAAAGATGATATTCATGCAGACAGCACACAAATGTTCAAAGAAAACTATAAATCCAACCACTTTAGTCAACGACAATGTGAAATTACACCCTAATGACAGCAATTATAACATGACTAAATTATGCTGAAAGTGAATAATTGTGATAAATCAAGACTGTAAAGAAGTCTAGGTTTCAATCACCACATATACATGAAGGAGAACTATGCTATTTAAGGCATTCTAAGTAATCTGAGTAATCAGACGTTTCCTGTCCCGAGGGAAAATGTAGCAATCACATGACTACTTGGTGACTACATGAAAACTTTTTGGCGTCTTCCATCCGCGCTCTGTTTGGATGACTCTTGTACAGCATTCCATGTATATTTTCCATTTAGTGTTTGTTACCAGGTAACATTTTTAAATTTCAAACCAGTTGCTCTCTTACAGAAAGCATTCACATGCCGACTTGATTCAGAATGTGCCAATGGTATTTCCCATTTACGAGTAGTTTTCCGGGATTTGGAATGTAATCCAGAGCTTTACTTGGGAATGTGAGCGCTAGAACAGCTGAGGCAGTCACAGACTGCGCCAAGGACACGAGAGGGCAAACACATATGGTGAATGACCCGTAAAATCTCTATTAATCTCGAATATCTATTAACACATTATTCCACATCCATAAACAACATCCTTACTCAAGAGGGGTCGCATGAGGAAACGCAGACAAGCCACTACAGTCTGCATGTACGCAGTTCTAACATACAATGCAGCCCAAATCCCTTGCACTCCTGCGCAAATACACCCACAAATAACAGGCTTAGAGAGTGCTTGCGGAAAGCTTTTAGTGAAAGGTTTAGAAAATCTGTAATATGCCTGCTGGGGCTCAGCCAAAGCAGCGAGCTGTACATCTGGTGTCCGAATCCAGGGCCCTCTGACAAATGAAAGCGATGTTGTTTATTTATAGTTTAGAAAGGCTTTTGCTGCATTGTATATTTTATCAAAAGCATACAGAACCATACATTTGAACCATGTACACTGACCAGGGTCTGAACCTACTGTACAAGTACACTGCTGTGTTAGTAGCCATAGACTTCGACCGTATTTAATTGTATTTAATCTGCCTTTGGAGGCTTCGCTGCATGACTATTTGTTTCAAGTAGACAAACATATGTGCTAACCGGAGTGCTAATATCAGCTAGATTTTGTAGTTGTCAAAGTATTAAATGTAAAAGAGGACATGTTGTACTTATGCAAACACACAGAGAAATAAAAATGTACCACAACAAAACAGATTTCTTTTTATTTTCTTTCATATTGTCAAAAACAGAGAAAACCATGACATAAAAAAATCATTTCTCTACCTATATCACTTACATCATACGGTAGAACTAGGGATGGAATGTCACATTTCCATTCAAATTTGATAGAAATATTCTTATAAATAAATAGGGTTCTCTTTAAAGTCTCTGGAGTGAGGATGCTAGTCTTCAACATGTGGCTATGGAATGAAGAGGATCCAAGTCGAAGAAATATATGAAAATGTCCAAGAGAAAAAGTTTTTAATGATCAGGAATGTGAAAAGGATTTTTTAAATTGCCTTTTCCACACACCCATCATTCCCTACAAGAGCAAAGTCTCTTCCCTTGAGTCCTGCTTAGTGTTTCTAAAGCACCTTTCTTGTATGTTGCTTAGTTTCTTGTCATATCATTTTATGATTGTGCTACCGTTGCTACAAACCCACCTCTTTTTAAAAGGTGTGCAGAACATCATATTTTGCAAATGTCTTTTTATAAACGTCTCTTTTAATGCAAGCATCAGCTTATTTCCCTTATCTTTCATAGATGAAGAGAACGAATAGAGATACACGAACAGATGAGATGTCACAGAAACTCATCTACTGCCGCCCAGCAGAAACAACAGGCATGGAGAAGGATCACACTTCTTCACCTCAGTGAGAAATTACAAAAGTGTTCAGGCCCTTCAGCTCCGGAGGGTTTCTGGGAATTCAGGATTTTCCTTTAACCCTCGCCTACGTAACCGCTCTCCGCTAAGGCTATGAAAGAGCATAGCAGGGTGAGCTAAGCGTGAACTTTAAACCCTGATGGCATGGTCAGGATGCCCACGGTAAGCCTTGGCATGGCAAATGCCCAGTAAGATGTCGCACGAGCGTTTAGTCGTTGCTGTGCTCTTCAAGCTGTGACAGAATGCTGATGAGATTCTGCAGGCCGAAGATGTAGCCGCTGTCTCCGCCTTCGTGAACGATGCCGTCCTCTCCATAATCACGACACGTTGTGTGGGCGAAATCGATCATTCGGACATCTACCATCGGCGAAGTGCTGCTGGAGTGATCACGGCGCCCTCCGTAGGCTCCCTCCTCATCATCATCATCGTCCTCATCTTCATCATCGTCCTCCTCATCTTCCTCCTCTCCTCCACGAGAAGGCCGGGATCTAGATGGGGCAGGGGGTGGAGCCCCGTCGTAGATGATGAGAAGAGAGGAGGAGAAGAAACGATAGCTTTCGCAAGCCTCCAGCACCGCTCTCATCTCTCTCAGTCTTTGCAGCACTGGGGTCAGAAGTTCTCTGCGCAGAACTCGGCCGTCACTGAAGAACTGGCACAGAGCCTCTTTGAACCCGGCCAGACTCAGCTTACGCCCATGATACTTGTTCATGAATATCAGCTGCCCTGTAGCGCTGTGATACATCTATTTAGATAAATACAGATCAGAATTAGACTTAGGGTTGTACCAATCACTAAAACAAAGGCATATCCGATGTAAAACCTTCTGGCACGTGCTTGTATGTAGACTATTTAGAAGATGTGTAGTTACCTGCATGCCACAGAGGCGTACGCCAATAGAAGAGGAAGTGCTTTGTTGGCATTTGCGAATCTGATTTGCTTTCTTCTCCTCAGAGGCATCGTCCCCATGCTGACGTGTTCCCATCTTCAGATCGAGAACGCATGGAACCCGGTACCGCCATGTTAGATTCTCCAGCAGAATAAATTCTATGAGGGGTCATGGGTCAAGGAGGAAAAACTACAAAGTTGCATATCTAATTGTATAAATGAACTTACATTTCTTACAAATCATTATAAAGTTTTAACTTGTGTCCACGCGTTAGAAAGGATACTGTGCTGGTTTCTGTGTTTGGAGTTCTCCTTCATCCTCTGTAGGTGTTGTTGGTGACACTGCAGACTCCAAGGGTTGTGTTTGATCTGAGGAACCACATTTCCTTTCTCCAGACTGTAGTACAAAACCTCTGCCTTATCATCCCGATTACTGCAAAGATCAAAAGGAGAAAGTGTTAACAAATGACTATCATGTGCAAGTGAGTGTGCCAGTTATTGAATTGTATGATAAGGATGTAAACATCACTGTTCAAAAGTCTGGGGTCTGTAAAATTTTGTAATGTTTAAAAAAAAAAAAAAAAAAAAAAAAAAAAGTATTTCATGCTCACCAACTTGGCTGAATCTTTTTGATCAAATATTACAATAAAAAACACAATACTGTGAAATATTACTACTATTTAAAATAACTGCTTTCCATTTCAATATATTTTAAAATTGTAAAAATTTTCAGCATCATTACTCTAATCTTCAGTGTCTCACGATCTTGATCATGATCAGAAATCATTCTAATAAGCAGATTTGCTGCTCAAGAAACATTTCTTATTATCAATCTTGAAAACATTTGTGCTGCTTAATATTTTGTGGAAACCGTGGTACATAAAAAAAAAAAAATTCAAAACAGATTTTTTTTTTGTAACAATGTAAAGGTCTTTACTGTTTTTTTTTTGTTTTTTTTTTTAGATTTTTATCAATTTAATGCATAATTGCTAAATTAAAAGTATTAATTTCTTTAAAAAAATCTACTTTTGAACAGTAGTTTATTAGCCATATGTCCTCCCTTACCTTTTGCCCTTCTCCTCTTTGCGGCTCTGTCTGGCTCTCTCGTTTTCTGGTAGTAGGCTTGATGGTTTCTTTTTCCCCCACTTAACAAGCTTATTCTTGGGTTCGCCATCAGCAGAGGGCTCTTTGTTTTCCAAATCAGCTGGATCGCTGTGGAGCGGGTATGCTATCAAACACAGATTCCCCTCCTCATCTTCCTCAAAACTCACCGACACCACACCTGGAGAGAACACGAGGGAAAGAAAGAGAAAGAGGGGCAATGAGTACACTGGACGTTGTATTGACACATAAACAACATATGATTCAGATATAATGAATCATATGATGATTATAAAATGAAGCTCTTACCCACTCCGGCTTAAACTGTACTTTAACACACATAAAACAAAGAGAAGCAGGGGGTTGAGAAGGGAATAAATGTGTGTAGATAGGGAATATTCAACACTGTCATGTAAATGTGAGAATGTGGGAGAGTGTTTTGCATGCCTTCTAGTGCTAAGCAGAAAAAGACACACAAAAAACACAGGAGGCAAGAAGGTACAATTCAATGAGCTCTTTTATTACCACTCATTGGGCAAACCATCTGCAAGATTCCCACATCAAATATCAAATACAAGAAAGCATTTGACAACTTCACAGTCTGAGCTTTACAGAAACTGTATCACTGAAATTTACAGACAGCAACCATTTGGAAAACTGCTTTGATACATTCAGAATACAGATCAATACATAACATACAAAGCAAAAATATACATATACACAAGTAGCAAGTGACCTAAGACATGATTTATGGTGGTATCTCATGATAACCATAGATGGAACTAAGCATCACAAGGGGATTATGGGTAGTTGAGTGGGGTAGGGGGTAAAGACAGAGAAAGAAAGAGAACAGCAAAACCTTTTCAACATTGAATGGCATAATCAGCATTAAAACAAACAATTCTTATGTCAAAACACAAGCTTTAACCTGTCTGTAATGGCTGTGTATAAGTATGTATGTGTGAGTCTCGGGCACTAGGACTCCGCAGCCACTCAACCTCTGCAGTCACGATGACATCAACAGCAGTGATGTCACGTCTCTGCACCAACGCTCATACACACTTTGGCTTATACATGCTGAGTCAGAGAACATGTGTGGTTAGTCTCTTTCAGTGTGTGTCAGGCTTTATGGTAAGAAAAACACAAATGAGTCTTATGTGTGTGTAAGAGACGAGCATGTGAGAATGTAAGTATTGAAAGTATGCACAAGCATGTGAGAGTGCGTCTGCATTCCTTCCTATATGTCATATTCTCTCCCTGCCTGACAGCTTTTTTTAGTCTTACACCCTTGCCCAGTCAAAGACACCGCCAAATACACTGCGACAGATGCCAGTGTGTCTGTGTGCGTGAGTGAGTGTGTTTAAATATATCAGACTAAAAGAACTGAACATGATATTCCACCTCATGCCATGAACATAAATCTTTCAAAAGTGTTATGAGTGTAAGTGTGCATGTCTTATAGCTATGTATATATACAGAATGTATCTACACATGTATCTATCCATCTTTTTCTTTCACTTTCTTTCTATCCATCTATCGTAATTTAAAATGTCATTCAAAAAGGGTCATCCAATCAGTTGCCGCGTATGAAAGTGTGTGTGGCCTTGTTATAGGAGTCATGCTGCACTGTAGGAAACAAGTCAGTGTAACTTATTCATATAAATTCTTCAAAACAATGATTTAAAGCACTCGTTACTCAATTTTATGAACAGACAAAGTAAAAAAGAAAGCAAGAGAGAGAGAGGAAGACTATCACACACAACAGCGCACAAACAAATAAGTGGCTGATTGTTTGTAATGGTCATGTTCTGTTAAGTGTCCACTTACCTTTGTACTGTGGCGTGAATTTGCGGATCTCGGGTGGCAGGCTCTTATAAAACTGGTGTTCTCTGGGTATTAGTGGTTTACAGATAGTCTGTTCCCCAAACCGCAGTACACAAGAGTGGCCACCGACTTGATGGACAAATGGTTCCAACATCACTCCTCCCTTCATTTCTCCTTTCCCTGGGTATCTACACCCCTCCATCAGCGCTTCTAAAGCCGGACTCATCTTCCGTACACATCCGTCTCTCTCAGGCTGATCTATAGCTTTCTATTTGCCTGTATCTTCTCCTCCTCCGTTGTTTCTGTTTCCTTGGTGGCAGTTAAAGGCACAAAAGGCTGAGAAAACCAAAGAAAAAGAAAATATTCCTGTATCTTCCTGTTAAAGGAATATGGAAACGGTAATCCAGAAGGCGTTATGTTATAATGTTTTTTTTTTCTAAGTGTAGCAGGGTTATTTAACACTGTGGACAGACTGTGAGACTGTATCTGTCTCTGTCTCTGCTGTAACTGAGAGATCTGTTCTAAGCAGGCAGGAAAAATATCACAACAGGTCACATGGTTCCACCCCCTCCTGAAACTCAGCCAATCAGAGCACAGCAGCTGTTGTCGGGTGGGAAGTGAGAAAGGGGAAACCGAACAAACAAAGGGACAGGAAAGAGAGAGAGTGTGTCTAAGAGAGATATAAAAAGTGGGGGGTTGTTGGAGTTAAAGACCAAAACAAAGAGATATGAGGAATGAGGAAAGGAAAGAGAAAGTACACTCTTTCTCAGCAATTTTCTCCTGCTTGACTAGGAAACCGAGACTGTTGACGGATGGAAAATGGAAAATATAACCAGAAATTCCAAGTCTGTATTCACAACGGACATTGAAGAGGTGTGACATTGAAGAGTCTTCAGGATTTCTCAAATTTGACCTTGAGTCGCCTTAATCTTAAATATTTTAGTTACATCCTTGGAACACACCATGTTTTAAAGCTTAAAGCTCCAAGTATACTTTGGGATTTTTATGTGTACACTAGGGTGTGCCTACAGTATTTGTGACGGAAATACTGTCATCAGACTAGTACGTGCGCAGCATAAATTTTCTGTGCAAGTACAAGCAATCTTTAAAATAATATACGTGGAAAAATAATACATTTTGTTCATATATTTATACTACCGACATTGTAACAATACAAAGTTGGTTGAAAATCAGTAAACATTCCCTTGACGTGTGACACTTGAAAATAATGACTTCAAAAGTTTCCTGAACATTGCTTCCACTGGATTCAGATGAACAGATAGTCCTGCTCCAAATTTACATTACTGGTTAATTCAATTACAATTGCACTATGCTGGTCAGGTTTTCGCTTTGTGCAGGTATACATGACACAATGCGAAATAGAAATTTTAAAGATTAAATACAGATTGTGCATGACCTTTATCTCTCAGGTCAAGCACTCAAAGCTGAGGCCAACTGTGGTGTGATTAGATGCTGGACAAAGCTGCTCTATTATTTTGCCATCTAAATCTGTTAGTCTGACTTCACAAAAATCGTATGGTTCTGGCATGACTTCAGCAAGTCGTTTTAAAAATACAAATTACTGTTTTAATCTGACTGAAACTGAATTTTCAAAGTGCATGTAAACACAATATTGGTGTTATGAGTAATGTTTTGACAGCACCAAAATGTTTACATCTAGTTGACTCGTTTTATATTAAACTGAGAAAGTATTTTAACTGCTGGGTACATACACACTTAATACAATTTTCGATAAAATCACTCGATAATAAATCAAAGCTCAGTAATGAGCAGTACTGTAAATTAGTTTAAGAATGAGGCAGCAGGCAAGGATGACGCTCATGGTTACATAAAACACACGCACATACAAACACATTAAATCATCCCTGAGGCCCTGAGACAACAATGGGACAACCGGACAATGAAACAACCATGCCTTTGCACACAAAACTCCCTACCACACACACACACACACACACACACACAAAATCATCTACTCTGTGCTACTTCCCTAGACTGGGATTAGTGTGTGTGATCAATGAGCACTGGGTGAAGACTCAATCCTAATCCAGAGCTATACACACAGATTATAATTTGTTCATCTAGAGACACTCTTTCAGTAAATACACAATCTTTTAAAATCACATAATTCAGTTTACAGTTTTATAAACCCTGTCTTAATCTACCCTCACATAATCTGTGACATACATTAAACAGTGACTATCTATTATTATTTTTCTATATATAGGGTAAACGTATCTATTAAGCTCACCAAAATCTACACTGAGACATTGACAAGATATTGGTTTCAGTACAAAAAGTTGTTAAAATAAAATATTAATCTCATACACAAAAATATTTAATTTTATTTTAAATGCCAAAAGCATTTCAATTAAGATATACATCGTTAAATTCAAAAAGTCTGGCTGTGCTTAATGGGTACATTTTTGAACCTTTTAAGCACCCTGTTCCCATTAAGCTCACATCATGTTTTATTAAAAATTCTTGTTTACTTTAAGGAATTTTTTTTAAAGAATTGTAAAACAAATGTTTTTTTGAGGTTCAAAGTCAAATCACAAAAAAAAAAACTAGAACACTAAAATCAAGCAACAAGGCATTTAAGTCGATCAGTTATGTATTCATAATGAAGTGTCATTTAAGCACATTGTAACATCTATACTAGGTCCACGTTCAGCTAAGTAACACATTCAAAAATCAAATAAAACATTTAATTCATGGGGATGAACACAGAAACTAGCCTCATTATGAAACCTCTTTTTAAATGGATGTCAGCTTATCTATAGTCTCTTAAGGCTGGGATACATTTTTGCCCCAATTTTCCACCGATTTACAGTCTGGAGAAGTTGATGCTAGATGCCAAAGTCTGCAGATTTGACTCGACAGAATCCATAGAAAATCAATTAACTTAACTTAAAGTGACAACCATCAGTTAATATTTAAAGTCTGTTTATGAAATATTTACATAGACGTTCAATGTGGAAGGGTTAATACATATTAAGTTCATACATATTATTAATAATAGTTGTTCATATTAAAATATCTATGAAATTATATTTTTTCTTATTGATGTCACACTGAAGCTCTGTGTTTTCATAGTAGTGTACCCTTTAAGCTCACCTTAAAATAATATGAAGTTACAGCACTGTAAAACAACAGACCAGCAATAAACTGTCAGTTTATAATATTATGAATGTAAAAGTACAAGCCAGTAATGCCTGTGAAGTAATATGTTAGCATAGCACACAATCTTGTGCAGCTAGTCAGCTAACTGTGTTCTGTAGCATCTGCGCTATGTTGCTAAAATGATCTTTTGGATCTAACACTAATTATTTCCCTCATCCAAGTTCCAGGTTATAATATGCAAAAGTCTGAACATTAATCTCTTAATTTTACAATAAGCAGTGAAACTTACCCAAAATAAAGGCTTAAACATTTAAAAAACACATTTAAGGGGCTCCTCTTTTAGTGAAAGTTTTTAGACAGCTTTCAAAATGGCCACCAGACAGTGTGAACACATGGAAACTCATATCTCAGTGTGCAATGATCTTACTGACTTGAAATTACAGGAGGTATATAGTAACACACATATCAACTGGTTAAGACATCAAGTAGGATAATAAATAATTTTTTTCTTTTTATAATCTGATCTCAAAAATGGAAGTGTGCTTAATGGGTATGTGAGCTTAATAGGTACGTTTACCCTAGCTTCACTGTTTCTAATCTGCATTAAAAATACATAAATAGTTGCCATCAATCATTACCTGAGATTTAAAAATAATCCTCTTTTTGGGTTTCCTTGTTACAATAAATGAAAAAATATTACTATTACAAATGTTTTGTGTTTACCTTGTATAAATTACTTCAAAAAGAAGTCAAAGCACCAAACAGCATTTTGACAAACACTGCATAGACTGTAATCACTACGGGATTTCCAGCTCCACTCCGGGTTCTAAGTTTTCCACTCCCCACTAACTGGTCAGAGAAACCTCCCTCGGAGCAAGAGAAAACACAGATGCGCTCCTATCTCCAAGCAAATATCAGACAGCTCCTTGCTCTGCAACGCTCAAAACATACTTATGGTCTGGAACGCCCTGAGTAAAGACAACCAGAGTGATACAAACAGTGAATGTCCCAAAAAATGTTGGCCTTTTTGGAATGCAGCTTGAGATTAGAATACCAGAACCAAATGTTGCATATAAATTTTCAGTTTCAGGTCAAGGTCAGGCGTACAATTGGATGAGATTGGGTCAGGTTTTGACCTAATACTGATGTAGACCTTCAGAAACCATTCAACCAGCTGATGGAGGATGATGGTGACTGTTGGACTGTGCAGATGATGTTAAATGTGCTCATTATAATCTTGGATCCAAATACAAAGGATGTGACACCTCTGATAATGACGCACTACTTTGATTATGATTATGAGAGCAGGCTGCTGTGTCAATGTGATTATGAAACATTTTGAGACGAGGTCTTTGTTGTTCTTTGGTTCTGCCAAACCATAATCCACAGACAATGAGAAAGTAGGCCATTGAGCATGAGCCAGTTTGTGCATGATTGACAGCAAGGGGCTTTTTGGTAAGGGTCATGGTGTGTGTGTGCGCATTTGTGTGTTATGTTACTGGATATCAGCCTGGTATCACTGGGGGGGGTTCACACACTGCTGTGAGGCCAGACAATACAAGCTGGCATGGATGGAAACCAGCTTATGCAACCAGGAAAGGTCAACATGGACAAAGCCAGATCTGCTTACGCCACCTATTCCTGCACTGCAGTCATCCGTGAATCTGTCTGAAACATTAAAGATAATAAGTCAGTTCTCATGACTGGGTTTCCGCATTTGAAAGATAGAGAGACACCTTATGCAACATCAACAGACAGAAAAACCTGAGGAGATCTTTAGAAAACACCTACACAAAAATAAAGCAGCTCACTGACACAAACAGTCATTCGCATAATTTGCAGATACAGGCTAATTGCGGGCACCCATGAAAAACGCAATGCCTACTACACATTCAGAAATACAGTACAAATGTGACAAGGACACAAGGATACAAAAGACATTTTATGAAGGCAATTTGAGTTATACATGCCCATGCACATTATATTGTAATGATGTTGTAATTGGTTTTCAATTACTAAAGTGGTTTATAATGCATTGCTATGCGGTTGCTTAAGTTTTTCTTTTTGGTTTTTGAAAGTTTGAAGTACTATTATTATTTTATTTCATTATAGCACCATGATACTTCTATAGTATTAGACTTTTTTCCTCAGATAAAAAACACAAAACAAAAAAACTGGAAACATATATGATCTGTACTGTCAAAAAAAAGATGCTGCTGTTGTAAATAGTGGTGAGCTATATATATAAAATATAAATATACAGAGGTGCATCTCAAATTAGAATGTTGTGAAAAAGTTCATTTTTTCTTGTAACTTATTTCAAAAAGTGAAACTTTCATATTTTACATTAATTACATGTAAAGTTAAACATTTCAAAAGTTTTTTTTTATTTTATTTTGATGATTATAGCTTACAGCTCATGAAAGTCAAAAATC